>JAJEOU010000109.1:20414-63780 GCA_021534815.1 Acrocephalus arundinaceus
TGAGAGGGGCTGTGTGGGCAGGGATGCTCCCAGCTCCACACCAGCCTGGGCACAGCTGCAGAGGACACTTGCCAAAGAAGGTAAGCCTGGCATTGCTGTAAGGATCAGGAGCTTTCCTGAGAGTGTTTCGTCTTCCTGTGTGATGAAGGATGGGAATGTTCGGGTGATGACAAAAAGATTCTTGCTTTTTATATATTTTTCTTTTTTTTTTTAACTCTGTTACTACTGTTATATAATTTTAAAACTTTAATTGTTAATTAACTCTATTCAACTACTTTTACATAATTATATATGTATAATTCTTAATTAACTCTAGTACCTTTCTTACCCTTTCTCTTCGATTTTAGAACAATTAACAGACCTAAATTCATTCCTTAAACACTGTATAGTCTTATTATCAGGAAGAGGGCCTACAAGAAATACATTTTGGTTTTTAATGTGATTGTGAGCCATCATAAAAAAAACGTATGCAAAGAAGCCCTTTGCCGTACTCCAATGGGTTGACCCAGGAGTGAGTAACTGGGGCAAATGACTTAGCTTTTGGATAATCCTTTGAAATATGTTAATTAATAAACTTGAAAAGGTTGCTGAACTGAGGGGCTGGGTGTACGCCATCCCTTTTGGGACACCTGGAAGTTTCCAATAAAATTTTGCTTGTTACTTTATTCTTATAACATTTTTGAAAGAGTTTATTTTCTTTTTCGATTATAGGCAACAGGAGGATGAGAGAAGCAGAACAGGAATTGTAATCACAGAATCACGCAATATTTAAAGGGACACAGATGATCATCAAAGTAATGGTTCAACATTTACAGGTGTCTGTGTGTTCCAGAGTAGGGTGTATGGGAAATGGCTTTGATTTTGGTTACAGGTGTCTCCGCTAACTCTTCTCTGTCCTTTTCTCCATGGCAGTACCCAATGCCCAGCCACAGCAAATGTCCAACAGCAGCTCCATCAGCCACTTCCTCCTGCTGCCATTGGCAGACACGCGGCAGCTGCAGCTCCTGCACTTCTGCCTCTTCCTGGGCATCTCCCTGGCTGCCCTCCTGGGCAACGGCCTAATCATCAGCGCCGTAGCCTGCGGCCACCTCCTGCACAGCCCCATGTTCTTCTTCCTGCTCAACCTGGCCCTCACCGACCTGGGCTCCATCTGCACCACTGTCCCCAAAGCCATGCACAATTCCCTCTGGGACACCAGCACCATCTCCTATGCAGGATGTGCTGCTCAGCTCTTTTTCTTTGTGGTCTTCACTGGAACAGAGTATTTCCTGCTGACTATCATGTGCTACGACCGCTACGTGTCCATCTGCAAACCCCTGCACTACGGGACCCTCCTGGGTAGCAGAGCTTGTGCCCACATGGCAGCAGCTGCCTGGGCCAGTGGCTTTCTCTATTCACTGTTGCACACAGCCAATACATTTTCCCTTCCCCTGTGCCATGGCAATGCCCTGGGCCAGTTCTTCTGTGAAATCCCACAGATCCTCAAGCTCTCCTGCTCAAAATCTTTCCTCAGGCAACATGGGCTCATTGCTGTTAGTGTCTGTTTAACATTTGGTTGTTTTATGTTCATTGTTTTCTCCTATGTGCAGATCTTCAGGGCCGTGCTGAGGATCCCCTCGGAGCAGGGACGGCACAAAGCCTTTTCCACCTGCCTCCCTCACCTGGCCGTGGTCTCTCTGTTTATATGTACTGCCATGTTTGCCTACCTGAAGCCCCCCTCCATTTCCTCCCCATCCCTGGATTTGTCAGTGTCAGTTCTGTACTCGGTGGTGCCTCCAGCCCTGAACCCCCTCATCTACAGCCTGAGGAACCAGGAGCTCAAGGCTGCAGTGTGGAGACTGATGACTGGATGGTTTCAGGAACATTAAACTGCTGCCAATTTCTATAAATCACTTGTAATAAAAGTAATTTTTTATGCTTGTTTTTGGTTTCATTTTGGAGGTTCTTTTTCTTTGTTTTGCTTTTACAATAATGGCCACAAAGAAAAGGCATTCTTAGTGCAATTACGTATTTTGTTTTTCTCCACCCCCCCTGTGGCTGCAGACTCTGTCAATGAGGGGCTGGCTCTTCATGGCTTTAAAGGAACTCAAGGATCTCCCACCCAAGTTTTCTGCAGAGATCCCCCTTTGGTTCCCTTCTCTGCAGCTGCAGCAGCAATGTCTGTGTGCAGAGCTGGGGGCACATCAGTGCTGGCACAGCAGCTGTGCCCAGCAGCAGCAGCAGCCCTTGGTGTTGCCAGTGCTGCTGCCGTGGCCCTGCCCCGCTGCCCTGCTGGCCCTGGTGTTGCTGTAGGTCCTGAGTGCTCTCGGGGCCGGGCACAGTGCTGGGGGTGGCAGTGCCGGGGCTGCAGCAGGGACAGGCCATGGGCACTGCTGGGGCAGCGCTGACGCCTCAGGCCAGGGCCTGGGGGCTGCAGGCTCCTTGCCCAGGCTCTCTCCAGAACACTTTGCCCAGGCCAATGCTGAGCACAGAAAAGCCCCGGGAGCAGCCCCAGGCTGGCCGTGGGCAGGCTGGGGGCAAACAGCATGGCTGGGGCTCTGCAAGGTGCCTGGGGGCAACTGGGATCCTACTGGGATCACAGTGGGAGAGCCCGGGCCCATGCTGGAGTAGACTGGGATCATACTGGATCATACTGGCAGCAACTGGGACTGCACTGACGGTGAGTGGGAGTGGCTGTGAGCAACTGGAATCAGGCTGGAAGCAGCTGAGGACAACTGAAAGTGACTGGGAACATGCTGGGAGCAACTGGGATACACTGGGAGAGACTGAAACCACAGTGGGGGTAAATGGGAGCAGCTGTGTCCATTCTGGGGTCATACTGGGATCCTACTGGAACCAGACCGGGAGTGACTGGAAAGGTGCTGGCTGTGACTGGAACCATGCTGGAGGTGACTGGGAGCAACTGGGCTCAAACTGGGAGTGACAGGCAGTGAGTCAGGGCATGACTGGAATAATACTGGGAGTATCTGGAAGTGACTGGGTCATACTGGGGGTGACTGGAACCAAACTGGGGGTGACTGGGTCCTCCTTGGTTCATCCTGGGAGCCACTGGGATCACAATGGGTGTGAACAGATCCTGACTGGAGGTTACTGGGAGCTACTGTTGGGAGGAAAATGTGGACACATTGGGAGTAACTGGGATCAACTGGAAGGGGCTGGAACCATTCTGAGGGGACTGAGACCACGACTGGGGAATTACAATCATACTGGTTGCAACTGGGGCCACACTTGGGGGAACTGCCAGAAACTGGGATCATGCTGGAGGTGACTGGAGTAACTGGGAAAGACTGGCATCATTCTGAGGTAACCAGAACCTTACGGGGGTATACTGGAATATACTGGCAGTGTCTGTAACCATACTGGGGAGACTGGAACCACATTGGGAACAGCTGGGACCATGCTTGGGAAAACTGGGAGTGCATTTGAACATGTTGAGAGGGACTGGGACTATTCTAGGGACAAGTGGGATCATACTGGGAGGAACTGGGAACAACTGGGGCTATTCTGGCAGCAACTGGGATCATAGTGGGATCACAGTGGGAGCAGCTGAGTTCATGCTATTGAGACTGGGGTCACACTGGGGGTGACTGAACTCCTACTGGGATTGACTGGGCGTGGCTGTGAGCAACTGGAATCACACTGAAAGCAACTGGGAGGAACTGGGAGTGACTGGGAGCATGCTAGGGGTGACTGTGATATACTGGGAGAGAGTGGGAGCTATGAGGATCATTCTGGAGGGTACTGGGGTCATACTGGTATTGACAGGGAGCAACTGGGATCACATTGGGGGCCATTGGCATCTTGCAGGACTACAGTGGTTGTGAATGCACACTGACTGGGGGTTCCTGGGAGCTACCAGACCCATGCTGAGAGCCTACTGTGGATATACTGGGAGCAACTGGGAATGACAGAATGCATGCTGGTGAGAACTGGGATGTACTGGCAGTGACTGGGATAAAACTGGGGACAACTGAACCATGCTGGGGTAACTGAGAGTGCCTTGCAAGGACTACAAGCGTGTTCAGGGCAACTGGGATATACTGGGAGTGCCTGAGACCATGCAGGTGGTGACTGCAACCACACAGGGGATCTTGGGACAAGTGTGAGTTACTGAGGCCCTACTGGGAGAGACTGCCATCATACTGGGAGTGGCTGGGATAAAAATAGAGTCAACTGGAAGAACTGTATGAAAGTGGGAGCAACTGGGAGCAACGAGTACTGAGCTGAGGGCAAATGACATCACAATGGGGAATGACTGGCAGTGACTGGGCTCATACTGGGAGTGCCGAGGAAACTGGAAGCACATTAGGGGAGCAACTGGCCTCACACTTGGAGCGGCCACTTCTGGCACTGGTCCCCCAAACCCCTTTTCCGGCCATCCCGCTCCTCCAGGCCCAGCACCCCCACTGGGGTCCCAGCAATCCCAGGGGTCTCCCCCTCTTGGGGTGCCCACTTTGGGGTTCTGGGGGTCTCCTCTTTCAGGGGTCCTGCTCAGGGAAGCCACAGTTCTCCTGGGGCTCCCCAAACCCAGTGCTCCCCATCCCTGCTGGTCCCATACGGTCCCCACGTGGCCCCAGCAGAGCTCAGAGGGCCCAGCCCAGGAAGCCTAACCCCCACTGTGGGGGAAACCGCATCCCCCTAACCCCACCGGGGCTCTTCTGCTACTGAGACCCCCAAAAAACACCTCCCAGGAACCCCCTGATGTCCCCGCGAGGGGCATCTGTGGCTCGGCTTTGGAGCCCTGCAAGTTCCTGTTATAAATACTTTTTTATATTATTGACTTTTTGCAAATAATAAAATGAATGCTATATCTATGTTTGAATAATTTTGCTGTATGAATATAGGTTTTTTGCTATATTAAAAAAACTTAGAAATAGCAGTGTGATAAATATATATATTTCTCAGGCTATTGCATAATATTAAAATGGAAACTACGTGATGTTAAAATGCTTTTTTTCATGTAGCTAACGTAGAGAATGGTAAAGATAATCAGGAAATTCTTCACATTTCTGGATTATCCTATCTGGATGAAGACAACAGTGACAGACACCAGAACCCCAAAGGAAGAATTTATTAACCCTCTGTTACCAGGGAGTGTAAGGACAGCAGGAAGGAACCATAGGGAGAAATAAATATATTGATTTAATCTACAGGATGGAATGAAGGCAACTCAAAGGATAAAACCGTAGAAAACATCTAAACTCGAAGAAATGTTTGAATAATGCATAGAGGTCTATGAATATGCAACAGACTGATCCATTTAAAGAGTGTTTCCAAGTTAGTAGGTGTGCTCTTGGCTGAATGCCAAGCACCCAGCCATAATTTTTATTTTAACCCTTTGGTTTTGTCTCTTTTTGCCTTTTTAAATAAACTTTTTAAATTTTACCACAAACATGAACCTTGTTTTTCACACTCCAAACATTTCCCCCAAAAAACCTTCAAACCCAGGGAGCCCCGGGATATTTGGGGTGAGCTCCCCCACCCTGGGCACCCATGGGATGGTGGCGATGGTCCTGGAGGGCTGTGAGTTCAGAGAGCAGTGGAGCCATCGGGTTTTTTTCTCACCTCATCTTCCTCCTGCTTCCTGCTGCCACTCCACCTCTTCCTCCCTCCCTCCTCCTCCTCACTCCTATTCCCCTGGACATCTCAAAGCTTTCAGGAGGAGAGGGCATGGAGCCAGGACAGTTTGGAATGTTGTCGGGAGGGGTTGTGTGCCCTAGAAATGGCATCACTGGGAGTGACTGGTTTGTCCTGGGATCATATAGTGACTCGGATGTGTACTGACATCATAGTGTGATGATACTGGGATCATACTGGGAGCAGCTGAACCCATGGCAGAGGAAACTGGGATCCCACTGAGGGAGACTGGGATCATACTGGATTCATTCTGGGAGTCAGGAGCCTGCAGGGGGAAATTGAGGCAATGTTGGGGGAAATTGGGATATACTCGGAGTGACTGGGACCATGCTGAGGCTGACCAGGAGCAGCTGGGAGAAACTGGGATCCTGCTAGGGACAACTGGGAGGAACTGGGAGTGACTGGGTGCATGCTGGGGGTGACTGGAAGCAACTGGGCTTATACTGGGATGAACTTGGGGTCATGCTGGAGGTGACTGGGATCATACTGGCAGTGAGTGTGACTGGGAGTGGTTGTGAGCAAATGGGATCATGCTGGAAGGAACTGGGGTACACTGGGAGAGACTGGAAGTGACTGGAACAAAAGTGAGGGTGAAAGGGAGCAACTGGAACCATGTGGTGTGCAACTGGTTCATACTGGCAGTGACTGGGACCACACTGGGCTCATCTTTGGATCCTATTGGGAGAGACTGGACTAATACTGGGAGTGACTGGACTAATACTGGGAGTATCTGAGAGTGGCTGGGAACATACCCTGCACATCATCCCCCATACTGGGGATGACTGGGAGCAACTGGGAGCATGGTGGGAGCAAACGACATCATACTGGGACTGAGGGGGTTGATCCAGCTGGAGGCAACTGAAACCATACTGGGAGTGATTGGAAGGAACTAGTGAATCATAATTTTAAAGAGTTAAGATTTTGGCTAAGGGATAGAAGCAATTCATATTGATCAGGATGCAAGTTAGATAAGCAAACGATAGGTTAATGATTATCAGTTTTTTAAGAAAGAACTAATTGATGTATTGTTTGCCATTATGAGCTCATTTTAGTTTTGATTTTAGAAGGAAATGGAGTAAGTGAACTGTATAAGAACAGATTGAAACCAGTAAGAACAATGACAGCACCTGGACTTTATATCAATCACAAAGCAGGGGACCTTGGATCGTTCCAGAGGGTCACAGGGATGTTATGAAGACTCTCCTTTGAGATCACTGACCCAAATCAAGAGAAGAATTGCACACACATGAAGGACTGATAGCCTCATTTTAATACAGAGCAGGGATGGGAGGTGCTGGGGTTATGCACATGTATTGTATGTAAGATCTTAAGAAATAAATAGAGGGCAAAGAACCTTGTACAGGGCAGTCACACCTTTCAGAGACGACTCCTGTGCCACCAGCTGGTGTTAATAAACATTCCACTTTCTAATTGTAACTAGTTAGAATGTCTCTGACTGTGATCTTCAGTTTTAACGGCTCAGCACAATGCAAACCTTTAAATGCACCAAAATCTGCAGGAAAATTCCCACCAATACAAGCTATTCCATTAATTCCTTCTTGACTTTCTAAATTCTCCACAGCCTCCTGCTCCCAATCCAATGCCACTAGTCCTCCAGCCGACATCTGATAGAAACTATCCAAATATATTCTCTAATTTCCCCTGTCTATCCACCAGTTCACTGAATTCACAAACTCTCGAGTCCAAATGAGTCGAGCCGAAACCACTCAAGGAAAGGAATTCCCTCTATTCGTCTGACCAGACAGAATTCTCAGACCCAAACTATCTTTTTTTTTTAATTCTAGCAATCAGCATCTACAAGCACAGCCTCCGTACCTAAAATCACATCTAAGCCCTTATCGAAGGCTTCTACTCTTCCTTGCCAAACTGGTCCTGTCCTTTTTCTATCCCAAATCTACTTCAAAAACGTTCACATCTCAGCTCTCAGAGATGAATCAACTCTTTCAAACAAACCACTTTTACTATTTCTCACTCAGTGTATGCTGCATTTCCAACTTTTGACACAAGATTACAGTGTTGCCTCAAAAATACACCACAGCTCCAAAACACAACTCCAAGTCACTTACACACGAACAAAACATTTCTTCCATGCACACTAGCACCACAACCTTATTATTCCTGCGGCAAACACTTACAAACCTATTATACTAAAGCACTCAACCTCTGTGTCTCAAATTCCACAGGCAACAACCCCTGAACACCAGGCCTGAACAACTCTGGGAGTCCGGACCCTTTTAACATGAACACCGGGTGTTACAGTAAATACCGTCCCCCGGAACCAAAGTACGCACACACCACAGTCACAGCGGGGAGGGGGCATTTTATTAAGGGTTTTACACAACATGCAGCGCTATCAAACGCTTTAATCATGTGCCACGCTTGCTTCATTTTTTCCTAGAGGTTTCAGTCTCCTGAGAATGGAACCGCGGGTCCAAACTCCCTCTCACTTTGTGCTAATAGCACGTCTCAACAAACTCTCTCACAATCGTTCTCACAGTCAGGACACATTCACACAGCATAATAACCATAGACCAGGATTTGCCCTTAAAACTGCTAGCCCCAAATTGCCACCAAACTGAGCCCTCTACAATGCAACAAATGGCAAAATCCCCTTCTGCCAGCAACCCCAGCCCGAGCCCCCCTGGCTCGCTACAACAGCTCAGCAGCTCTCTGTGCTGGCAACCAAATACAACTGAGCGGACACCAACTGCAATTTCAGCGTGCAAGCACACTGCAGAGGCACAAGTTGTGTGTGGGATGTCTCCCGCAACTTACCGATGGCGTTTCCTGACCACACATACGCCTTACAGGTCACTGTTTAAAACGGTCTCAGTTTTAAACATACCCTTTTATCCGTAGTTTTTAGTAGTCAGGAGTCCTTGTCTGCTGCTGGATGGACAGTCCAGGCAGGGAGTCCACACTTCCAGGAATATCGTGGGGTGTGCCCCAAGTGGGTCCTCCACCCCAGCTGGTCTCACAGCTGAGCAGAGCCTCCTCCTGGCTGGGGGGCTAGAATGAGTTGTTAAAAACTTATATGGTCACCGACAACGATCTTGTAACTAGTTAAAGTTAGAAGTGGTATGTTTATTCACCTGCAGGCAGAACGGGAGTCATCTCCAAAAGGCTGTACAAGGGGCCATACAAGGTTCTTTGCCCTCTATTTATTTCCCAAAATCTTACATACAATAAATGTGCATAACCCCAGGACCTCCCATCCCTGCTCTGTATTAAACGAGGCTATCAGTCCTCCATGTGTGTGCAATTTTTCCCTTGAATTGGGTCAGTGGTCTCAAATTGGATCAGTGGTCTCAAAGGATGAAGTCAGGAGAGTCTTCATCAGGTCTGTGTGACCCTCTGGCATGAATCAAGGTCCCCTGCTTTGTGATTGATTGATATAAAGTCCAGGTTCTGATCATTTGTCCACTGCTTTCAATCTGTTCTTCTAATGGTTCACTTACTCCACTTCCTTCTATAAACAAGTTTATAATGGCAAATAATACAACAATTAGCTCTAGCTTAAGCATCTAATAATCATTAACCTATCATTTGCTTATCTAACTTACACTCTGATCCATATAAATTGCTTCTTACCCTTGGCTAAAATCTTATCTCTTTAAAATCATGATTCAGTGCCCCCCAAATGTTGGGGTGCCCCCTGAATGTCGACGTGTCTCTGCACAGCCCCCCCCCAGGCTGCCAAGGGTCATCTGTGTCCACGTCCACCAGGAGAACACAATGGTGGCCGTCATCTTCTCCCAGCCTGTTAGGCTGAGTGGGGACACCTGGGAATCCCTAAAATTACCTGGGTATACCCAAATTCATCTTGGTACCCCCCAAAAATCACCTGGATACCCCCAAAAAGAACCTGGGTACTTCTAAAAGTCACCTGGATCCCCCCCAAATCACTTGGGTACCCCCCAAAATCCACCTGGATACACCTGAGTACACCCCACGTTCACCTAGGTCCCCCCCCCAAATTACCTGGATACACCTGGGTACTCCCTCAAATCACCTGGGTCTCCCCACAAAGTCACCCGGATACCCCACAGAAGTCACCTGGGTACCCCAAAAATCACCTGGGTCCCCTCAAAATTCTCCTGGGAAGCCCAAAAATCACCTGCGTACCTCCCCAAAATCACTTGGATTCCCTCTTAAAATTTCCTGGGTACCCCCAAAACTACCTGGGTCCTCCCAAAAAATCACATGGGTACACCTAGGTACCCCCAGAAATCACGTGGATCTCCCCAAAAATCACCTAGGTACACCTGGGTACCCCCAAAAATTCTTGGGGCCCTTCCCAAACTGGTGGTCATGAGACCCCACTGCTTTGACTGGGTAGACGCGGTGTCCCATTTATCCCATTGATCTTAAAGGATAGACCTGGTGTCCTGTTTACCCCCATTTACCCCCAGTAACCCTTCCCGGTGCTCCCAGTAATTCCCTGGAGCTCCCAGTAACCCCAGTGCCCCCCTTTATTCACTCCCAGTGTTCCCACCAACCCCACGTCTCAGTGCTCCCAGTTTGCTCCGTTTCCCCCATTCCTCCCTCCCAGTGCTTCCAACTCCCCCCAGTGCTTCCGGTTCCTCTCCCAGAGCTTCCCCTTCACCCTTCCAAGTACTTCCAGTCTAACCAGTGTAAGTAATAAAGAGCTTGAGTCGGCCAATATATCAAGCAGCAATCAATTGATTAATTCTTTAATACAAAATGGTAAAGTGTGAGCAAAACAGTGGGGGTCTCCCCTCCAACTGCACACAGACTGCTGATTCCTGCTTGTATTTATTGAGAATCTTCATAAGCATTTCTCAGCAGTTTTTTTTTTTTTTTCTAGTTTCCTCCTAGTTTCTATTTGTGAAATCCAATTTCTATACCCCATTGTGATCAATTCCTATTGGTGACGTTGAATTTTTATACCTCAGAGTTGTAAATCAGTGAAGTGATGTCCAGCTTCCCTTGTTCAGAAACAAACACCAGTGATCATGAGGTTCAGCTTTCCTTCTCAGGACCATAAATCAGTGGTGGTGATGTCCAGCTTCCAGATGGTGGTCTATCTCCTTTTCCAGGATTGTCCAGCCTTCCTTCTCTTGATCATCAACTTTTAGCCTGCGATAAGCTCACTTCCTTCCTCTGTTCAGGTGATTAAAATTCCTTCTATATATATATATATATTCTAAAGCTGTAGTTCAAACCCTTTTATTACAAAGCAGCTTAAAGCTTATAATAATTTTATTTTCAAAGATAATAATAATAATAATAATAATAATAATAGTAATAATACTTCTGCACTCTTCTATCCTACATGTTAAAAGCCTGTAAAGCTCATACTAATTGAAAAAGCTTAAAACTTATATTGTGAAAACTTTTAGGCTCACATTGTTCACTTAAAAGCAAGCAAAATATTAGCCCAAAAGCCTCTTTCCATGCTTTTTCCATTTGTTAGTTAAAACTGTTTTTTATAATTGTCCTATGGCCTTTTTCCACACATTTCACAACCTCAGCTACGAAGGCCATCTTTTTCTACCTGACATGAAACACAACCCCACATTTCACACCAGTAACCCTTACCAATCCAGCCCTATTAATGGCTAGACCTGGTGTCCGTACATCCCCATTGACTTTAATTGGGTAGACCTGATGTCCTTTCTCTTCCATTCATTTGTGTAGCTCTGATGTCAAAAAAACCCCATTCATTTCAGTGGCTACACCTGTTGTCCCAAACATTTTGGGCTTAAAAACACCAATTTCAGAGTTGGAAATTCCCAATTTTTGGTGGGAAAATGCCCCACATTTTGTTATTTTCCCCCACAGATGAACCCAGAGTGTCCGGAGCTGAGTGCAACACTGGACAGCTCCACCCTGGCAAGGCCCTGGCACTCAGATGAGGGGCACCCACACCCCAGCCACACCTGGGTATCCTCGGACCTGAAGGCAAGAGGGCAGGGCCAGGGTGGGCATGGCTTGAGGAGAGTGGGCATGGCCACCACATACCTGGCACACCTTGATGGGTGACATCAGCTCTGCCACCTCCCTGCCCCACCCAGCAAACTGCCCTGCCAACCTGGAGGTCACCTGGGAGCCTGACTCCATCCCTCGCCAGGTGACTCTGCAAGCAGGTGAGGCCACAGTAATTCTGACCCTGCCCACTTCTAACCACGCCCTTTCCTTACCTGGCAATGCCCTTTCCTCACCTGACCACGCTCTTTTCTCTCCCAGGTGAGGCTGAGGCTTGGTGGCAGGAGCCAACTGTGGAGCGGCAGATTTTCTGCTGGGCCATGCCCCTTTTCATAAGCCTTTTGCTTAAGCCATGCTGACATTGAGCTGCCCATCATCCCTATGTGGGCTAAGCCTTGCCCCCTTTTAGCAAGCCATGCTCCATTGGGTTAAGCCACACCCACTCAAACCTTCCCTTTATCCCTATGGGATCAAGCCCCGCCCCATTGGGTTAGGCCATGCCCCTTGTGCAAAGCCACACCCCTTTCATAAGGCCACGCCTACCTATAGCTGCCATTTAACCTATGTATTTAGCCACGCCCACCAATGCCATATGTTGTGAAGCCCCGCCCCTCTGTGCCCAAGCCACGCCCCTATCTCAGCAGTTGGCCCTGCCCCCAGGCCGGTGCTGGCCGTGGCTGAGGCTCAGGTGTCTTAAAATTGGGGTTTGGAATGCAGATATGGTGTGGAGTATTCTTGTTGGTTGTAGTTCTTAGTCCTGCTTTATTTACATTAAAACCCTACAGACTGGCTGGCTTAGCTTGAACACCTGCACAGATGGAGAGATGGCCTCCCACCCTCCCCTCTGTGTAGCTGAGATGGGCAGAAGGAGAGAACAATTTCTCTTTGTGCTCTCAAATCCAGCAGGAAGCTGACAGGGTTACCCCAGAGCTGCAGAGAAGGCTCTGTGGGATGAGCACATGACGTTCTTGAAGCTGTGTGCTCACCCCGAGGCCTGCACAGAGGGGTTGCTCTGGGTGCCTCAGCCTGTTTGGCGCTGCCTCTTGCACCATTCTGGCCGTGCTGGCACAGCACTCACTGCTTGCGCAGCGTCCCTGTCACCTGCATTGTCCCTGTTCCTGACCTCTACATGCTGGCAGGAGCAGTGCCCATACAATGGGATGGAGTGAGACTTTGAAAGAATCCTCAGCAGTTGCCATGAGTTTGAACAGATGTACAACCTCTGCCGTGCCTGGCAAGTGTTTCCTGGCAGCCCGCAGTGCAGCCTCCAATCCCTGGGAGTTCACAGGGTGCACTCTGCACTCCAGCATCCATTAATGCATGCAGGGAGTGAAGTGCTTTTCCTGGCATTGCTGCCTAAAATTGGATGGGTTTGAGACGGAATGTTCAGCTTAGGAAAGTTTTGTCCTCATCATGGAAGTGCAGTTATCTGCACTAAGGAAACCTCCTTAGTGCTACACTCTCCATTCCCTGCTTTCCAGCCACAATGTCCACAGCCTCTTTCTGCAACGTCCTCCCCTAAATTTCCTTCTGCTGCCCTGACTGCAGGAAGGGCTTCAAGCGAAACTCCCACCTCATCACCCACCGGTGCATCCACACTGGGGAGAGGCCCTACGAGTGTCCCCAGTGTGGGAAGAGCTTTTCCAGGAGCTCTCGCTTGACCAGACACAAACAGAGGCACCAGTAAGGGAAGCCCTGCGAGTTTCCTGACTGCAGGAAGAGCTTTGTGCTCTGCTCCAACTCCATCCCCCATCAGAGGACCCACATTGGGCAGAGCCCTGGTGACCAACATTCCCAGTGATCCAGGTTGGGAAGACACCTGGCTGGTGGTCTCCATGTCCTTCTGGCTCCCCATAGACACCTGGAAGAATTCTGGGACAGGAACATCCATCAAGACTCTGATCAACACTGGAAATTCATTGGAAACAGCTGATTTGTTGATGTTACAGCCCAAAAAATCTCCTCTTTCCAGTTTTTTCTTCATGCGGCATCAAGCAATGCTGGGTGATCTTGAAGATCTTTTCCCACCTGAAAAATTATCATGTTTATCCCTTCAAAACACCCACAACTGGGGTAAAAATAAAGAAATGAAGCAAAGAGATCTAAAGCTGAATCATTTTACTGGGATTTGAGTGTCAATGTGGGGTTCAGGGGAATATTCAGGGGGGGTTTGGGTGTTCTGGGACCACCCAAGCCAAGGGACATGGCCATGATCTCGTAGTTGTTGCAGCAGAATGTGTCCACCTGAGCCCCTCTGTTCTCCAGGAATTCTGGTTGTCTGTCCCAGTCTTTGGCCTGGGTCTCCCTATCCGGGGTGTCCCCCCCAAAGTGCCCAAACCACTGCTGAAGTGCCTGAGCTGCTCCTGGCTGTGGATATTCCTGTCCAGCAAACTCTCCTGGTCAGTGCTCTGGGGGGCTGGGAAAGGTTTTAGGGACTCCTGGAGGGACTGAGCAAGGCTTTTGTGGCTCCTGGGGGCATTTGTGGGGCTGGGAGGGGATTTGTGGCCTTATTGGGGGGGGGGGTTGTGAGGGAGGTTTGGGGTCGTGGAAGGACTTTGGGACTTGGAGGGAATTTGAGTGAGGCTTGTGGGAAATGGGAAGGGGGTTTTGTGGTTTTTGGAGCCATTTCTGTTGCAGGGAGTGGTTGGAAGTGTCCTGGGCAGGAGCTTTGGGTTTGGCTTGGAGGTCTGGGAGTGGTTTTGGGGCTGGGAGGAGGTTTTGGGGCAGTTGTGACTCCCCCAGACTCCCAAAGCTGCCACCAGACCTGGCCCCAAAGATGCTGCCGGTGTTTGGGGGTTCCATGTTTGGGTTCATCCTCTGGCGCTGCAGAAGAATTTGAGAGGGGGTCCCCAGGGGCCATGTGTGTCCCCTCCCTGGAGCTTGGGGGAGGACAGTGTCACCGTCCCAGTGTCACCTCCTTTTTCCCTCCCCACAGGGCTCCTGCCCCAGCTCCTGCTGCCCCCCAGGAGGGAATTTGGGGAGGGGGCAGAGGGGGTGCAAAGCCCCCACCAGGGGATGACCCCGCCCCAGCCCCTTTGTTCAGCACCAAGCTGGGCTTGGGGCCGCAGCAGGAAGAGCCCCAGGGGAAGCAGATCCTGCAGGTGGGACAGGGCTTGGGCTCAGGGCAAGGCCCTGCCCTCCACACCTGGCTCAGGTGTGACCCTGCCCTGGGAAGGGAGCGGGACATTCCCATCCCCACGGATCAGGGCTGGCAGCAGCACTTGGAGCATGGACATGGAAATACTGGGAGCAACTGGGACCACACTGAGGGCTTCTGGGAGTGACTGGGAGCAACTGTGAATGACTGGTGTGTGGTGGAGGTAACTGGGATATACTGGGAATGAGTAAGATGATGCTGGGGGCAACTGTAACAATACTGAGGACTCTGGGGTGACTGGGATTGAGCATGCTGGGGGAAACTGGGATATACTGGGGGTGTCTGGAATGATATTGCAGGGGACAACATTGGGAATACTGGGACCATGTTGGGGGAAACTGGCAGCAACTGGGTGTGAATTTGAAACAGGACAGCCAATTTGATAGCATTTGGGTAGAGCAATGGATTATGTCAGTTTTACCAAAGCCTTAGAGACTGTCTCCTACAACATCCTTAAATACAAACTGTCCATATGCCCTGGGAAGAAGACTGAAAAATGGATGGGTGGTTGGGCCCAGAAGATTGTCATCAGTGGCAGAAAGCAGAGCTGGAGGTAAGTCCTTGTGCTCTGACCCCCAGGAACTGATAGCGGGGCAGATACTCTTTAAAGTCTTCATGAATGGCTGGGCTGGAGGTGCAGTTTACCCTCAGCAAGTTTGCAGACAACACAAAAGTGGCAGGAGCAGCTGCTACACCAACTGCTTGTGCTACTCAGAGGGACCTTGGCAGGCTAAAGAATTGGCCTGAGGGAAATCAGATAAAGTTCAACAAAGGGAAGTGACAAGTCTTGTGCCTGGGGAGGAATAAGCCCATGCATCAACAGCTGCTGGAGGCCGACTGCCTGGGAAGCAGCTTTTCTGTTACCTTGCCTTGGTGCTTTGGGGCTGTGCTGCCAAGCAAAGGCAGGATGCGTGCAGGCAGAGCAAGCAAGGGTTTGCCCCTGGCCCTGCCCTGCCGTGCCCGGCCAGCCCCGGGAGCCGCCGCGCCCGCGCTGTGCCCGCGGCCCCGGCTCTGGGCGCTCGTCCCCGCCGAGTCCGGCCCGCGCCGGGGCCGCGCCGGGCGCGCGCGGGGCCGAGCGCAGCGCCCCCTCAGGCCGCGTGCCGCCGGCGCAGCCGCGGCCGTTGCGCTCTGGGCGTTGTGGCACAGGCGGCGATCGACGCCATGGCGGAGGTGCCGCTGCCTGATGGGCTCAGCGCCCACACCTTCCCCGCAAAGCTGTGGAGCCTGGTGAACAGCCCCCGCGTCCGCTCTGTGCGCTGGGACAGCCAGGCCCGGGGGCTGCTCATAGACCGCTCCCTCTTCGAGCGGGAGCTGCTCAGCCCGGGCGACGCTCGGGGCCCGGCCCCGCACACCTTCAGGGCCACGCAGTTCAGCAGCTTCGTGCGCCAGCTGAACCGCTTCGGCTTCCGCAAGGTTGCCGGGCCGGGGCTGGCGCTGCTGCGCCGGGCGATGCGGGGGCTGGCTCCATTATAGCAGCCCCTGGTTTCGCCGTGACCGCCCCGAGCTCCTGCTCCGCATCCGGCGCCGGAGCGCGGCCAGCAGGCAGCGGCTGGCGGCGGGGCGGGAGGGGCGCAGGCGGGGCGGGAGCGGCTCCCAGCAGCTCCCCGGGGCGCGGCCGCTGCCGGACGGGCGGTGCAGGCGCGGTCGCTTCAAGGCGCTGCCCAGGGAGCGGCCGCCGCTGCCCGGGTGCCCGCCCAGCGGCTTCCTCCTGCTGCACAGGGAGCGGGCGCTGCCAGGCGGGCAGGAGCTGCGCCGGCCCCGGCCCGGCCGTTTCCAGCAGCCGCCCAGGGAGCGGCCGCCGCTGGCCCGGCGCCCGCCCTGCAGCTTCCACCTGCTGCACAGGGACCGGCCGGGGCCGGCCCGGCGGGAGGGGCCGAGCCGCTTCCAGGAGCTCTACGCGGAGCGGCCGCTGCGCCGCGGGAGGTGCCCCGGATCCCGCCCTGCAACGTCCTCGGGTTCCAAGGCGAGCGACTGGGGCTGCTCGGATGGGAGGGGCCACCCAGCCGCTTCCAGGAGCTCTACAGGGAGCAGCTGCCTCCGCTCGACCGGGAGGTGCTCAGGTTCCAGCCTTGCAGCTTCCAGCAGCTCCACGGGGAGCAGCATCCCCCAGCCTCCAACCCACCAGGTAGGAAAAGAATCCTAGCCTTGCTTTTCCAAAAGGTCATGAAAAGTGATTCTTTAAAGTATTTTTTCCCAGTGCTCTGTCGTTCTAAGACAGAAATTGTCAAGCCAACTAGAAAGGGACACTAGAAAGTCAAAAGATTCTCTGCTGGTTTTGTTTCCTTCCTGTGTGGGTGGTGTCACAGCAGCCTGAGGCACATGGGAGCCCCACAGGGCCAGCAGGGAATGGAATGGCAGCCCTGCGGCTCCTGAGGTTGTCAAGGAACAGAGGTTGGAGACAACCTTCCCATGTGGTTTCCAGATGGAAAAAGGTTGCTGGTGACCAGGCACTCAAAAGAGAGAAGGAGATCGGCTCGAACCATTGGTCTGTGCCGTTCTCAGTCTGGGCAGCGCCATGAGCCGGCGGAACAGAGGCCGCACAAGGGACACAAGGCAAGGTCAGAGACAGGGAAGAGTGCAGACCCAGAGAGAGCGCTGCTTCTTGCCACTTTGGAGAAGGCTCTTGGCGTTTCATAAGGCAACTGAAGCATGAAGGGCGAGAGGCCACAGCAAACAATGCTCTGTTCCACCCTCCCGTTCCCAGAAGGATTGGATGAGCTGTTTCTTCTCTCTGAGTCATCTGTTCAGGCATGAGTCGACTTGCGCGAGCTGAAGGGGCTGAAGCCTAGGCACAGGTTGAGCAAGAGAGATTTTGGACCAAGTAATGGCTGCTAACAATGGACTGGCTTAATCGCAGCAGATAGATTCTGGAATTATGAATCCTTTCTGTTGGGAAGATCTGGCTCATCAGTCCAGCTGTTCACCCAGCAGTTTCAAGCAAGGCAACTAAACTTGACCCCTGAAGTGGCCAAGGCCTGGACAAGAGGTTTGAGTGAGGCCTGAACAAATGGCCCTGAGCACAGGTGACTCTGTGAGACCTTCACCAAGGTTTTTTGTAATCTGCCAAATGAATATGGCACTGGTCATTAGCACTGTGACTAGTGTTCCATTATTTCGTTTTAGAGACTGGACAAGCCATGAGGATCTGAATCTGGCCTTGTTGTTGGAGCTTGTATGGTCAAATTCACCTCTCAGTCCTCCTTGGGCCCTGGCCAGGCTTTGGGAGGAGCCCAAGAGGAGATGAGACCAGATGCTCCACACTAGAAGTGCTGTCGGTTAGTTTATTCAGCACTATCAAAGCTGGCCCTCTCCACAGTGAGGGTGGAGCCTCACCTGTGGCTGGAGGACCTGCAGGATTCCAGTGTCTGGGAGTGACTCCAGTCCTTGGCTGTGACAGCTCCCCAGCGGAGTGTGGATGTGGGTGATGGCAAAGTCTGAGGGTAATTGGTGATGATCTTTCTCATCATAGGCAATCTTGGTAGTGATTATGGATGCATTTGCTGAGCTCTCCTTGTAATTATTTGCACTTTTGCATTAATAATAAATTACACATTTCTTCGTTGGTGTCCATGTCTTTGGTGCTGACCCTCCCCCAACAACAGACCTGAGGGCCCCATGGAACCAAAGGTTCCTTGTGACCTGTGGGCCTCGGTGACCAGGGACCGAAGTGACTCTGTGGGGCTCCATGGAAACAACGAGTGTGTTGTGACGTGGGCAATTGTGACACTGCAGAACCAAGGGACGATTCTGACCCTCTGGGATCCTGGAACCTCAGGGCATGTGTAACTGCAGGGCTCATGGAACCATGGAGACACATTGTGTGGGGACTCATGTAACCAAGGTCTGTTGTTTTCCTCTCCGGCACTGCCCAGTCCGTCTCTCCATACCTCTGGCCCAGCCCAGCAGTACAAGGACGCAAGGCTGGCCCGCAGCAGGAACTGGAATCTGTGGAGGTCGGGGCAGCAACCTGGTCTGAATGCTCAGAGATGCTCAGCTGGGCAGCTCCTGCACCCAAGGGCAGCCCAGCTGCCCAGCACAGCACAAGTGCCCTGGGCTCCCTAAGCAGCTCCTGCTCCCCCAGGGGACAGGCAGCCTCTTGCCAGGGCTCCTCTGCACACCACGGGCTCCTGCTCTGCTCTGGCTATGCCAGCTGCCCCAGAGCCTTTCCCAGGGCAACACGTCTGTGCTGGCCTGAGCAGCCATTGCTGCGCCCCTGCCCTGCTGCCCACGCTCCGAGCTGGGGCTGCTGCTCTGCAGAGCACAGGGCTGTGCTGCCGGGGCCGGGCTGCCTCTGCGGCTCTGCTGTCAGGCTGGGAGACAGAGGCAGCGATGGTGCTCCCTGCACTGACCCCATCCACACAGGCTCTGCTGGGGCCATGCAGGTGCTTCAGAGTTCCTGCCTTGTTCCAGGGCTGCCACATGGCCTTGGGTCTGCCCTGGATCTTCCTGGGGAAGTTCCTAAGGGTCAGAGCAGTCAGTGCCCAGACTCCTTCTTGTGCTGCTGTGTCCCTGGGCTGCAGAGCTCTCCTGGGTCACAGCAGACATTCAGTCCTTGATCTCTGGGTGACCCCACCATGGGCAGGATTCTTCTCCAGGGCTCCATTCAGTGCTGTCCTGATGGGCTGGGCTGTCCCTGCAGATCCTCTGTGCTCTCCTGGCAGGTTTGATTGCCTACACAAAAGTGCTCACCTGCCACAGAGCCCATCAGGAGCTGCAGAGCCCCAGGCAAGTGACTTGGAGATCATTTGTCATCTCCATGGCCACTGACCATGACACAAAACACCTGACCTGCCCTCAGTCCTGCAGTACCACAGTGGACCCTGATCTCAGCACTGCCTCCAGGGACAAACAAGTAAAGCAGTGAGACTGCAAAATCCATTCCTTGGGCTTCTCCTGGAGATTACTAACTTAGTAAAAATACCTAAGCCTTTGGGCACTGCACTAAGGAAATCCCTTTGCTGATGGAGCTGCTGTGCTGGAGCCCAGCGGTGTCCCAGCAGTGCCCACAGCCTGTCCCTGCCTGCAGTAACAGCACGGACACGCAGCAGGACAGGGGCTGAGCAGCCAGAGCACTCAGGCCTTGGACAAGGACAATAAAGGAGACGGTGGGAGAGGAAAAAGTGCAGCTCTCAAAAGAGGAAGTGCTGCTGCTCCCTTGCTGTACTGCTGGGCTGGGACTGCTTTCCTCTCAACCCCTGCACACAGACAGTGCCCCTGCAGCTAAAAAAGAGGTAACAGAGGGAGGATTTTTGACCAATAAGTCTCTCCAAGAACATTTACTTTATTAAAAGACACACTGAGCATAATTCCTAATTTACACAACCTGTGAGTTAAATTAACAAGGTAGACAGTGAATTCAGTATGGGAATATGACTAAATTACCAGTGTGAACATGATCACAAGCAAGAAGTAGAAAAGCCTGGTCCCCCACTTCCAGCACTATTAAAAGCTTTAGAAGGCAGGCTGGGCATGCCATGTATTACACAATAAACACTCTGCAGGAAAAAAAAAAAAGTTGTAACTTCTGAAAAGTTACAAATCATTCCTTTCCTCAGGGCAGCCTTGAGCTCCTGGTTCCTCAGGCTGTAGATGAGGGGGTTCAGGGCTGGAGGCACCACCGAGTACAGAACTGACAGGGCCAGATCCAGGGATGGGGAGGAGATGGACGGGGGCTTCAGGTAGGCAAACATAAAAGTGCTGAGGAACAGGGAGAGCACAGCCAAATGAGGGAGGCAGGTGGAAAAAGCTTTGTGCCGTCCCTGCTCAGAGGGGATCCTCAGCACTGCCCTGAAGATCTCCACATAGGAGAAAACAATGAACATAAAACATCCGAGTCCTAAAAAGACCGAAAGCACAAGAAGCCCAAGTTCTCTGAGATAGGATTTGTAGCAGGAGAGTTTCAGGATCGGGGGAATTTCACAGAAGAACTGGCCCAGGGCATTGCCATGGCACAGGGGAAGGGAAAATGTATTGGCCGTGTGCAGGAGAGCAAAGAGAAAGGCACAGGCCCAGGCAGCTGCTGCCATGTGGGCACAAGCTCTGCTGCCCAGGAGGGTCCCGTAGTGCAGGGGTTTGCAGATGGACACGTAGCGGTCATAACACATGATGGTCAACAGGAAAAAGTCTGCTGAGATGAAAAAGCAAAAGAAAAATACCTGTGCAGCACATCCTTTGTAGGAGATGGTGGTGGTGTCCCAGAGGGAATTGTGCATGGCTTTGGGGACAGTGGTGCAGATGCAGCCCAGGTCGGTGAGGGCCAGGTTGAGCAGGAAGAAAACATGGGGCTGTGCAGGAGGTGGCCGCAGGCTACGGCGCTGATGATGAGGCCATTGCCCAGGAGGGCAGCCAGGGAGATGCCCAGGAAGAGGCAGAAGTGCAGGAGCTGCAGCTGCCGCGTGTCTGCCAATGCCAGCAGGAGGAAGTGGCTGATGGAGCTGCTGTTGGACATTTGCTCTGACTGGCCATGGGCACCTGTTCATGGAGAAAGGACAGGGACAAGTCAGCAGAGGCTGCTTTCAGCCAAACCTGGGCCATTCCCTGTAGACTGTCCCGCTGTGACTCACCCACCCTTGTTCCTGCTCTGGGAAAACCTTCCCCCAGGTCCCTGCCTGAGCTCCAGTTGTGCTGTCTGAGTGTGCCAGGAGCAGCCAGGCCTGTGCCTGGGGGCTCTCCAGGAGCCATCCCTGCCCTGCTGCCCTGAGTTTGTGGCCATGTGGCAGAGGGACAAGGCTGGATATTCAGGATTTGTCAGGGGAATCACTCCTAATGCAGACAGGCTTGTTGCCATCTGCACTCTCAAGTGTAAAGGACATGGATAGCAGGAAGGAATTTTTGCAATTTTTTTTCAGACCACACATCATTCCTGGTTCTCTAAGGTCAGAAATCCCAAGCATTTCTGCTACATTTACAGTTTGCCACTGAGAAATGTGCGAGGCAAATGATTCAATGTGGCTCAGGGAAGGTGAGGGGCTGGATGGGCTTGTTCCCAACTGCCCTGGGTTTGCAGCTTTGGCTGCAATCAGAGCACAATCACACTCCCCTGTCACCCTGGGATAAACCAGACCCTGCCCAGAGCACAGGGATCCCTCAATGTCTCCCCCTCTCCAAAGGGCTCTGGGCAAGGTCTCAGCACCCCCTTCTGCCAAGGACACTCCCGGCTCCCTTGGCAAACCCAGCAGCATTTCCTCAGCTCTGGCATCTCTGCACTTCCCCGGGGCACATTCAGGGAACTCCCAGGGGCTCTGGCACAGATTTGCAGCCAGGAGGGCAGCTCAGAGCTGGGAAGGACACAGCAAGGAGATCCCCGGCTGTGCCCATGATGGAATCTCAGGGAGGGGGCTCAGCTCATTCCCCTTTCCCATGGACTGCTTTGCCCACAGCCCCACAGGTCCCAGGGAAGCTTGGACACCCCATTGCCATGGCCACAGCTGCCTGGCAGGAATGCCAAGGGCAGTGCTGACTCAGCTGCTGCAAAGGCCAGAGCCTCCCTGAGAGCACCAGATGACAGGGACAGGATCAGGGCAGTGCAGGAACAAGAGCAGATGTGGTGGTGCTGTGCCTGGGAGGGCAGGGCATAAAAAGCCAGAAGAGAGTCTCTGTAGATGTTGAAACATTACTTTGATGATCCTCTGTGTTCCTTTCAACTCAGAATGCTCTGTGATTCTGTGATTACAATTCCTGTTCTGCTTCTTTCATCCTCCTGTTGCCTATAATCAAAGGAGTAAAAAACGCTTGTAATAGCATTAGAAGAGTTAAGTATAAACCAGACTTTTATTGGAAGCTTCCAAGTGTTCCTGTGGGGATGAGGCACACCCAGCACCTAGGCTCAGGAATTTGTTTAAGTTTATGAATTATGATATTTAACAGTAACATCCAATAGGAGATTTAGTTGCCTCACTTACAATCCCCTGGGTAAACCCATTGGAGTAAGTGCAAGGGCTTCTTTGCTCCACTTTTTTTATGACGGATAACACTCTGGTTAAAAAACAAAAGGTTCTTCTTGTAGTCCCTCTTCCTGATAATAAGTCTATACAGTATTTCAGGAATGTATTTACAAGGTCTGCCAATTGTTCTAAAATCTATGAGAAAGGGTGAGAGACATATCAGAGTTAATTAGGGAGTATAGTTATAATGTATGTAATCGTAGTGAATAGAGTTAATTAAGAATTACAGTTTTAAAACCATAAAATAGTAGTTAACAGAGCTACTAATATATGAATAATGTATAAAAAACAAAAAACTTTTTGTCATCACCCCAACTTTCCTGTCCTTCTCTGAGCAGAAAATTGAAAACACTCTCAGGAAAGCTCCCGATCTTTACAGCAATGCCAGGCTTACCATCTTTTGGCAAGTGTCCTGCGCAGCTGTGCCCAGGTTGGTGTGGAGCTGGGAGCAGCCCTGCCCCACACAGCCCCTCTCAGCAGCAGCAGCAGCAGCAGCAGCAGCAGCAGCAGCAGCAGCTGCCCTGCTCAGGGTGGCTCCTTCCCCCCACAGCTTCTCCCCAGCGCTGGCAGCAGCTCCCAGGGCTGGCTGAGAGCTGTCCCTGGCAGGCAGCAGAGTCCCTGGGCCAGCACAGCGCCCTGGGCTGCAGGACCCTGCTCTGCACCACAGCCCTGGGCACCCCTGGCTGCAGCCCCGGCTGCTCAGCCCTGCAGCAGAGCCTGGCCCCAGGGAGCTGCCTTGTGCTGGGCCTGGCCTGGGGCAGCAGGGAAACCCAGCCCTGCCCTAGGGCCACATCCCTGCCCTGCAGCAGCTCCCAGAGTGCTCCTGGAAGGTGCTCCAAGCTGTGGGATGTGGCAGCTTCAGGAGATCCCTGCAGGAGCTGCAGCTTCTCTTCCCCCAGCCAGAGAGTGACTGTTTGCAAGTCTGGGAGGATTTCTCCTGCAGTGAGCCCTGAGTGAGCTCTGCTCTGTGCTGCCAGCCCAGGCTGAGCTGAAGCCCTGTGTGCCTGTGTGCTGTGCCCGGGGTGGCTGCAGGCAGTGCCCCAGCCCTGCTGGGCTGGCAGAAAAGCTGCTCATCCAGAGAAATGTGTTTTTAAGCTCTTCTTGGTTGCCAGTATCTCCCTCTGGATGATGAGCTCAGCCCATCTCAACAGCACAGACACAGCACAAGGACTTTAATGACCCTCTCAGGGCTTTGTGCTGAGGCCCTGAACATCAGTTCCTGAGAGGGAGCTGAAGAAACCTCTCAGGAACTCCAAGTCAGAAGCCAACTCCAAAGTTTCTGCAAGTTTTAATGGGTCCCACCGAGGGACACGACACAGAAAGTGTCCCCAGGCCCCAGGCAGAGCAGAGAACTGCAGGCAGTGATGACAGGTGGGGACAAAGAGATGCCAAGTCTTGGTGCCCTGGGCCACAGCAGCCTCTGTGCCACCAAGGACACTGAGGAGACCCCTTGTCCTGAGGCCCTGGGGCCTCCTGGCACAGCCCCAGCAAGGCTGGGCACTGTCAGCCCCTTGTCCTGCCCTCAGCATCCCCCTGCCATGCCAGTGGCCTCCAGGATGTGCTGGAAGGAGTCCCTGGGGAAGGAGCCTTGGTCAGCAATGGCCCTGGGGGGCTCCTTCATGCTGCCAGGGACTGCAGGTTTTTCCAAGGACTTTGGGTTTGGCTTTTGCCTTCGACTCTGTGAGAGGTTTGTGCAATCCTGGCCTCCAATTCTGTGCTTTAATGAGTCCCTAGAGAGGCTTTGTCAGTAACAACACTCAGTGGGGCTCATTAATGCTTCAAGGTACTCCAGTTATTTTATGGTACTTTGTTTTTCCCTTTTCAAACTGACTTTTGGAAAAGTTTGTGCTATCATGGCACCCAATTATCTGCTTTAACGCGTCCCTTGGGATTCTTTGTCAGTAAAAACACTCAGTGGGGCTCATTAATACTTCAGGATACTCAAAGTTTATTACAGAAGGTTTTTTGACACTAAGTCTGAAAGTTTTCTGCAATCATGGCCCCAATTATCTGCTTTAATGAATCCCTTGGGATTCTTAGCCAGTAACAACACTCAGTGGGGTTTATTAATACTTCAAGGTAGTCAGGGTTAGTTTAAGTACTTCTTTGGGCCACTGAGTCTCTGAGAAGTTTTTGTGCAATCCTGGACTCCAATTACCTGCTTTAATGAGTCCCTTGAGAGCTTTGCAATGACACACAGTGGGGCTCAGTAATGCTTTGAGACAGTCAAGATTTTTCTGATACTTTGGATTTTCCTTTGGATTTTCCATCCCACGCTGAGTATTTGAGAGGTTTTTCTGCAATCCTGGCCTCCAGTTCTCTCCTCTACAGACCTCATGAGGAGCCTGTGTTGGGGATGGACCTCACTGCAACCCATAAATACTTCAAGACACTTTGGGTTTTTCTTCTAACTTGGACCAAGGTTTGTGCAATCCCCTCTCAGGCCCTGAGGTTCCAGAGCTCAGCACCAAATGCACCACGGGGCTCATTAGGATCAAGCAAATCCTGACAAACCATGTCTGTGCCTTGATTTGCCTTTAGTCTGGTGCAGTTCACTAAAAGTCTTTTCTCCTAGAGTTATGGGGAAATATTTCAAAAAAACCCATATTCCTATTTTCAAGGGTGTACTTTTCTCTTCAGAGAAGAGATGACTGCTACATTTAGTGATTGATATTTACTTAGGGTCTCTCCTCAGGAGGTCTGGCCTGGTCAGAGAAGCTGTGCCTTGAGGTCTGACCCAGTGTGGACAACCTTGCTCCACAATCCCCAACCCCATCCTGTCTCTCCTCACTCACCTGGGACCTGCTTTGCTTGGAGAACTGGCTGCATTCAGCCAAAAGAGGGCTTTTTCTTCTTTCATTTGAGCAATCTAAAATTTCAGAGTTTCAGACAATCTCTTCAAGTATGAATCATTAAAAACAGATATGATCATGGTCAGAGACTCGCTAACTAGTTTAAGTTACAAAGTGTTATGTTTATTAACACCAGCAGGTTGCACGGGAGTCGTCTCTGAAAGGTGTTACCGCCCCGTACAAGGTTCTTTGCCCTCTATTTATTTCCCAAGATCTTACATACAATACATGTGCATAACCCCAGCACCTCCCATCCCCGCTCTGTATTAAATGAGGCTATTAGTCCTTCATGTATGCACAATTCTTCTTTTGAATTGGGTCAGTGGTCTCAAAGGATGAAGTCAGGAGAGTCTTCCTCAGGTCTCTGTGACCCTCTGGCACAATCCAAGGTCCCCTGCTTTGTAATTGATTGATATAAAGTCCAGGTGCTGGTCATTGTTCTTACTGGTTTCAATCTGTTCTTATAAAGGTTCACTTACTGCATTTCCTTCTATAAACAAGCTCATAATGGCAAACAATAAAACAATTAGCTCTAGTTAAGGCATCTAATAATCATTAACCTATCATTTGCTTATCTAATTTACACTCTGATCCATATAAATTACTTCCATCGCTTAGCTAAAATCTTTACTCTTTAAAATCATGATTCGGTGCCTCCAAATGTTGGGGTGCCCCCTGAATGTCGGGGTGCTCCCAGCACAGTCCCCCCCCCCCCAAGGGTCATCTGTGTCCACGTTCACCAGGAGGAATCGACGGTGGCCGTCATCTTCTCCCGGCCTGTCAGGGTGAGTGGGGACACATGGGAACCCCCAAAATCACCTGGCTACTTCCAAACTCACCTGAATAACCCCCCAAAATCACCTGGGTATCCTCAAAAAATTACCTGGATACACCTGGATATCTCCCCAGATCACTTTGGTACCCCCAAGAAATCACCTGGATCTTCCCTGGAATCACCTGGGTACACCTGAGTATCCCCCCAAGTCTCCTGGGTACCCCCGAAAAATCACCTGGATCCCCCCAAAAATCACCTGGGACTGCCAAAAATTACCTGGATACGTCAAAAATCAGGTAATCTGGGTACAACTGGGTATCTTAAAACCCACCTGGGTATCCTCAAAAAAAAACCTGGGTACTCCTAAAAAATCACCTGGATACACCTGGGTACTGTCGTGGGTCAGGTAGCCAAAGAATGTGTATTCAATTTCATCTGTTGTAAAAGCAGATATTTCTTTATCTCTTGTAACTCCAGGGGAGGGGGGCAGATGCCTTCTGATAATGGGCCAGCTGTTAAAACCAGGTGTGGCAGTGTTTCTTATCTCCTTTACCACCCGTCCATCCTCCAGGGAGATATCTTCTGCTAATGGGCCATTAAGGCTCATCAAGGACATGACTGCTTCCAACACCCTTACCAACAGTGTCAGGTCAGATCCCTGACTCTGTCAGGATTTTTTTCCAGGATTTCTGCTTTGCTTGCTTGCTTGTCTTTGTACTGCTGCATTTGTATTTTGGTGGTTTTGTTGTTGTTGTTGTTGTTTTATTCCTATTAAAGAACTGTTACTCCTATTCCCATATCTTTGCCTGAAAGCCCCTAATTGCAAAATTATAATAATTTGGAGGGGAGAGGGGTGACATTCTCCATTCCAAGGGAAGCTCCAGCTCTCCCTGGCAGACAACTTTCTTTCAAAACCAAGACAGCTGCTTTAAGAGCCCCCACTCTTGTTGGGTCCTGCTATAACTGCCCTTAAAAGAGCAACACCACTCCTGTTGATTCCAGTACGGAGCCCTGGGGTCGTTTGGAGGTGCCAGGTAGGGTTTGGGGGTCCTGGGAGGGTTTGGGGGTCCCAGAAGGGTTTGGGGGTGCCAAGAGGGGTTTGTAGGTCTCAGAAGGGTTCAGGGGTACCTGGTGATGCTGATGATGGTGATGTGCACACCGTGCTGGGTGTAAACATGCGTGAGGGATCCTGGAGAGGGTTTTGCAGATCCCGGGGATTTTTGGGGTTTTGGTGCATTTTTGGTTATTCCCAAGGGTTTTTCAGGGGTCCTAAAAGGGGGGATTAGGTAATCCCAGGGGGATCCTGGGGCTGCTTTTGGGTACCTGCTGGTGACAGACATGAGGACTCCGTGCCAGGTATGAACCTTCTCAAGGGGGTCTGACAGGGGTGTTGGGAGGTCCTGTGGGAATTGTGATGTCCTGAGAGGGTTTGGGGGGGAAGTCTGTATGGCTTTTTGCATTCTTGAGGAGTTTTTTGAGAGTCCCAGGGATGTTTTTGGGATCCTGGCAAGGATGAGTTTTCCCGGGAGGGGTAGGGCATTCCCAAGAGGTTTTGGGGGTATCTGGGCAATGCCGGTGACAGAGCTGGGGACCCCGTTCCAGGTCTGACCCTTCTCACTGTGCACGGGCAGTGTCAGCATGTTCAGGGAGATCCTGGGGGCCTGAGGGGTCACATCAAATCATAGGAGACCCCAAATGCTCAGGGACCCCCTGAACTCCCCTCACTGCTGCATCTGCTGCAGGCAGGGGGGCACCAGCACTCTGCCCCACCCCCACCATCACAGGGGGGCAGAAACGGGGGAGGGGCACGGACAGGTCAGGGGGACCCCCAAAGTCCTGGAGGAGGGGACATGGAGGGACTCCCAGGAATCCCTGTGGGGGCATGAGGGGGGACCTGGAAGGAGTTTGGGGGGCTGGGTGGGTCATGGGGAATCCCCAGGTGTCTTGTGGGGAGTGGGGAGGGAAAAGAACAGGGCGACCCCCAGGATGGGTTTGGGGCCATCTGGATTGGAACTTCCATGGCAGTGGGATAGGGATGAGATTTTCCCATGGAATTCCATGGGAATGGGACAGCAGTGAGATCCATCTACAGAATTCTAATGGGAATGGGACAACAGTGGGATCCTCCTATGGAGGTTCCAAGGGAATTCCCAAGTTCCCAAATTTTGCCCTCCCAAATGTCACATTCCCATGGGAATTCTACTCTCCCCACCTTTACGCTCCAGTGCCTCCCACCCATATCTGACATATTCCCAGAGACATTCCAAGCAGGTGTGCCCCAGGGGATTTGTTCATTCCTCAGCCTCGATCTCATCGCATTCCCAGCGCCTCTTGGTGACCTGGGCAGTGCTGTCAGCCACCACGAATCCCCCGGATCCCAGCTGGAAGGAGAGGAATTCCCACCCATCAGAGCCGAGCCGATCGGATCCGCGGACGCTCCCATGGGACAGGAGGTCACAGCCAGAAACCTCCTGCAGGTGTGGAGACCTGGGGAGGGATTGGACCCATGGAGACCCACGGAAGTGTGTCCCAGCCCCACAGAGCCCCATTCCAGCCCTATGGAGCCCCAGAGTCTGATGGGGACCCACAGAGCCTCATCCCAGCCCCTTGGATCCGCATGGATGCACATCCCAGCGCCCCAGATCCCGGCCCAGCCCCACGGATCCCCACTGCAGTCCCACAGGTGCCATGGCAGCCCCACAGATCCCCCAGCCCCGGCTCCCCGCCCTGAGCCCCGCTCTGGCTGTGCTGCTCCTGCAGCATCTGCAGCTCCCTGCTGGCCCCGTGCCTGTGCCGCTCCTTGTGCCGGGGGATGGACTGGGATACCGGCATACACCAGGATACCCTAGGATACACCAGCATACACCCCAGGCCCAGGACTGGCACCCACTGGGAGCAGGATCAGAGCACACTGGGACCCAGCAGGACCAGAACTGAGGAACAGGGATCATCGTGGGACCAACTAGGATTAACTGAGAATGACTGGGATCATACTGGTTGAAAGTGGAACTTTACTGGGCCAAGTGGATGTGACTGGGAATGACTATGACTATGCCGAGGGTAATTGGGATGTACTGGGAGTGTCTGTAACCATGCTGGGGGTCACTGGCAACGCACTGAGAGGGACTGAGAGTGACTGGGTCTACACTGGGGGCAACTAGGATTGACTGGGACCATGCTGGGGGAGACTGGGATCATAGTGGACTCCTGCTGGGATCATACTTGGAATGACTGGGTCTATGCTGGGGCCACTGAGAGTAACTGGGATCAGACTGGGAGGGACTGGGAGCATCTGAGACTATACTGGGGGACACTGGGATCATGGTGGCAGCAGAGTAGAATCATACTGGGAGTGACTGGATCTATGCAACTGGGATTACACTGGGAGGCTGGGGACAACTGCGATCATACTGGGAGATACTGGCGCTACACCGAGGGTGACTGGGGTCATACTGGGATCATACTGCAAGTGACTAGGAGCAGGCTTGGGGCAACTGGGATATACAGGGAGAGACTGGAATCATGCTGGAAGTGACTGGGAGTGGCTATGAGCAGGGACTCATGTTGGAAGCTACTGGGAGCGACTGGGAGTGAGTAGAAACACACTGCGTGCAAGTGGGATTTACTGGGAGAGACCGGCAGTGACTGGGATCACAGAGAAACCATGAAGAAAGTTACAGGAATAATACTGGGAGTATCTGGGAGTGACTGGGATCATACTGGGAGTGACTGGAACCATGCAGGGTGACTGGGAGCAACTCAGACCATGCTGGGGGCAAATGGCACCGTACTGAGAGTGACTGGGTTCATACTGGAATCATACTGGGAAGGACTGGAGCCGTAAGAGGAGTGACTGAAAACACAATGGGGATAACTGGAACCATACTGGGAGTGCCTGGACCTATAGTAGGGGTGAATGGGAACACCTGGGACCATGGTGGGAACATACTGGGAGTGACCAGGATGATACAGGGACCATACTGAGTGTAACTGAAAGTGACTCGGATCATACTGGGAGTTACTGGGAGCCGCAGGGCCCATACTGGGAAAGGTCTGGGCCCCTCTGGAGGGAACTGGTCCAGCCCCTGGGGCCACCAAAGCCACTCCAGCAGTGCCCTCCTGCCCCGGGCAGGGCAGAGAACACCCAAGGAAAGGCTCGTGCTGGGCTCAGGGCAGGGACAGGGCACTCCCCTGGAGCTGCCACGGGCACAACAGAGCCAGCCTGGGGACAGGATTGGGATTTATGTCCCATGGAATCCCAGCAGGGATTCCTTCTCTTCTCTCTGCTGTCATTGGATTGGTCATGAATTCAAGTAATTTCCCCATGGAATTCCCATGGAAGGGGAATGGGGGGGAGATCCATCCATGGAATTCTCACCTGTCTGAGATGAGAGTGAGATCCAGCCACAGAATTGCCATGGGAATTCCTGCATTCCCAAGTCCCCCCATTTCTGAACCCCACATTCCCATAGGAATTCTCATTCCCCTCCCACACTCACCTTTGTGCTCCAGAGCCTCCCAGCCATATCTGATGTACTTTGGGGGCCCTTCCACACAGGTGTGTCCCAGGTAATGCTTCATCTGCTCCACCATGATCCCTTTGGATTCCCAGCACCTCTGGGTGATCCAGGTGGCACCGTCGGACACTGCAAAGCTCCCAGATCCCAGCTGGAAGGAGATGAAATCCCACCTGTCACAGCTGTACTGGTGGGATCCATGGATTCTCTGTTGGACAGGAGGTCACAGCTGGAAACCACCTGCACCATGTGGAGACCTGGGAACAAGGAGAGAACGGACCCACGGAGTCATGACCCAGCCCTGTTGGAAACCAGACAGAAATCTCCCAGGACCCCGTGCACACAGGCTTAGAGGCAGAAAAGAATGCAGGGCTTGGTTTCAAACTCTTGAAGAAACTGTGACACATCAAGTCACACAGACATGAAGTGGGGATGTAAGTTTTAGTTTTAGGTGAGTAAAAATACGCCTTAAGTGCCTTTTGCAAATAAGAGACTGCATTGGTTGATAGAAAAGCCCTAAAATCCAGTTTAAATTTCAGCAGCATTACCTTGTACAAAGTTAACTAAGTCCTAGACATAACATAAATATCACATAGCATTGCTAACATTGCTAGACAGAATAGATAGGGCGTAGGCCTTGTGTAAGAAATTATGACCATTGTCGCCCAACTGTGTTAGACCAGGATAGGTCAAAAAGACAGCAATAGCATCGTGTTTGTGGCTGCCTGGATGATTTATGAATAGAGTGCATTGTATCAGGGGTGCTGCTGCTGCTTCTGCTTGGCACATGGGGACTCTATGCAGGAAGGCATTTTGCACGATGGCACGGCCTGTAACACTCGGAGCTTTGTGAGACTGATCTAGCCACTTCATAAACGACTTTTACAGCAAGCAGCAGCCTCTCTTGTTCCTCAGCTGGCCTGCTCAAACTTGACAGTTGTTGTTGGAACCCTGGGCACTGAGAATTTCAGACTTGCTGTGCTGACAGGCACTGGCACCCAAGAAAACTGCATTTGACCTGAGGCCTTGGAGAAGGCTTCCAAAACTGGGATTATGGGTGTGTAGTTTGAACAGAAGTGTACAATGTCACATCGAGGAAAACTTAGAGTTTAAGGGTTTAGAATATAGTAACATATATATATATATAGAAAGATGGAGGTTTTAGGGCATAGGCTTGGTCCTTCTTTTTCACCTTCTTCATGGGTTTGGGTGGTATTTTGTACTTGGGTAGAAAAATCCTCATGGCGGGCCAAAGGTGGTTGGTTATTGGTTAAAAGTAAAAATAACTTAGGTGTCCTTTCTTAATTGGACAATTCATCCTTAAAATACCTTGTAGAGAAAGAGATAGGGGTCCATTTTTGATTTGTTAGCTAGAAATGTTGTAGAACTCACTATTTGTGGGACTGTAATATAGATAAGAATTAATAAACATCTGAGTCTGAACACAAAACATTGTCTCGAGCATTTAATCCTGACTGGCAAACAGGAGATAAAACACAACACAAGCTCCCTCTTGCCTTGAGCCAATGCCTGCCTGCAGCTTGGGCTGCCTTTGCCAGCTCTCTTTTTCCAAGCGTTGGACTCCCAGGCTTCTGCCCCAGCCCAGGGACATTGGTTATTTCCATCACCTGCTACTTTTACACCATGAACCATTCTGGTTTTACCTAAGAGGTGAATCATTCAGATTGTGGTGCTTTCTTGTACACAATGTTAAGACCAAGAACATGCTGTTCTTACAGCTTGGATAGTGCCTGTTCCTCTGCCATTTATTCCACAGTACATGACTAAAGAAAATCTAAGTGTACTAAGTTACTCAGTTTCTTAGTTTAAGCTACAGCTTAGTGCAAATATGTGTTAAAAGAGAAAGAGTGCCAGAATGCCCCTTTTCTTTTTCGGTCACTAGTGGATACCTCCCTGAAGGATACACAACAACTCAAAAATGTTGTGCATACAATGAAGAAAAGGCAGCACAAAATTCCCTGTGGATGACGAGGTTAGAAAATCTCTTTGAATCCGTATCACTGCTTCTCACCTTCTTACCTGCTGTGCTTTGGCATGAGAGCCATTCAAGCCCGAAACACAAGAGCACTGGACTTCAAGTGCAAAGCCTCTCTCTCTTTGCCATGGGATTGCTTTTCCCCTGCAGCCTCCATGGGCACGGGCTCTGTGGGAGCAGGGGCCATCACAGCCTGTGACCTGCACACAGAGCCAGGACAAGGAGCAGATCCTGCTGCCCTCTGCTCCTGCTGATCCCTGCAGCAACTCCCTGCCAGTTCCTCCAGGGAACTTCACACCAAGGGCTTCCATCCTTGCAGTGGCTGTGAGAACTTGGTGCTTCCCAGTTCTCCAGCATCCTTCTGGATTCTGGAGCATCTCAGCACAAGTGTCCATGGCCCTTCCTGCATCCCCAGCCTGCAGCAGTCACAGTCACTGTTGCCTCCCCCTTACTGCAGCTCATTTGCAAAAGTGCTGCCAAAGGCAGCAGAGCTGGCTCAGGGTCCCTGTGGCATTTTGTCTTTTTCTGTTAGAGCCGGGATTAAATGCTCGAGAGACAGATTTCATGTTCGGACTCAGATGTTTATTAATTCTCATCTATGTTACAGTCTCACAAGCTGTGAGTTCTAGCTAACAAAGTAGAAAATGGCTCTGTCTCTATCTCTTTCCAAGGTCTTTTAAGAACAAACTGTCCAATTATGAAATGACACCTAATTTAGTTTTACTTTTAACCCAATAACCCATGGTCCACAATGTAGATTTTCTTACCCAATTACAAAATACCACCCAGACCCATGAAGAAGAAAGTGGAAAAGGACTTAGCCTACACCCTTAATCTTCCATCTTGCTTTACATATATATTACTATATACTAAACCTTTAAACTCCAAGTTTTCCACCATGTGATATTACACACTTCTATTCAAACTACACGCCCCTAATCCCAGTGCTGTCATTCAATTTTGGAAGCCTTTTCCAAGGCCTCAGATCAAATGCAGTTTCCTTGGGGGTCAGTTCCTGTCAGCACAGCAAGTCTGAAACTCTCAGTGCCCAGGGTTCCAAGAGATCCCTGTTGGCTTCTGGGCTCCAGGATGACCTTCAGAGGGACACTTGGAGCGCTTGCTAAAGAGCTGCCCGTGCCATGGGGGTGGATTTGTCCTCCCTGGGTGGCTCTGGTTGGAGTTGGACGCTCCGTGCAGTCCCGCACTTTTCTCAGCAGGCCTTTGCAGCCAGTTCTGAGCCAACGTGTGGCTCTGCTGCCATCCCAAATCTGCGCTTTCCTGGGCCAGCCTGAGTGCAAGTGGGGCATGTGCTGGGCATGGCTGGAGATTTTCATGGCCCAAATCCTCCAGCATTTCCATCTGCTCATTGCTCTGGGCAGCACCAATCACAAAACACCCAGCACAGCTGACAATTGTAATTTCTTGCAGATTATGACAGCTGCACTGCTGATCGACAAATGCACAAGAATTGATTTCACATGAAAAATGTCATTTATTAGAAATTGCTACACCCACACTGACAATACATAACTATGCAGATGTCAATTTAAGTTAAAAAAGGAATTTATTAGATTTTTACAGCAATGCTATGTAAAAATATACAAATACCAACTTCAGTTAACAAAAACTGAATTTATTGCCAACCTCTACAACAACTCACTATACACAAAGATCCATTAGGTGTTAATAACATAATTTATTACATATTACTAGAAGCTTAAAGCCGATCTAGGAATACAAAAATATCAGTAGCTCTATCTAAATAGCTTATACAAATATCAAAATACCTATTAAAGAGCCATATAACTACAAGTACATCAATAGAAACACCGACATGTCTGTGTATGTAAGAAAAAAGAACTGAACACAGATAAAACAACATATTTCTATATGCATATACTTAGATACATATATACACATACATGTAATTACAAGCATACATACACACATATATACATAAAATATATCCGTAAATATAACAACATACATACAGAAATATTCTTATTAAAATAGCAACACATATATAAATATCAATATAATTATCCCTCTCTGTGTTCAAGTCCATATATCTTTAAACACAACTCTAAGCAGAAGGATTCCAGCTGCCCCATCTTCAGAGTCTTTCACATCATCCTTGCTTCCTCCCATGCAGAGCAGCTCTCCTGGACAGGGACAGCAGCTGGGACATCTGGGAAGCAAAGGGAACACTGAGTCAGGATTGGGACGTTTCCCTTGGCAGCACCTGCCCTTCAGTCAGGGAAGGGAAAATCTCAGCGCCTCCCCAGGAGGGTTAGAAAGAAAAAGTTTGGCCAAAGCCCATGGCCAAAGCCCACGCCACCCTCAGCCCCACCCTGCCTCACTGGCCCTGTGGCCTCACCGGGCTCTCGGCTGGCAGCAGCAGCTCCCTGTTCACTGCTCTTGCTGGTGGCCTTCAGCTTCTCCCTGCTGCCTCCTGCCAGCCTCTGCCTGTCCTCAGGGTCTCCAGGGCAGGTGTGACAAAAGTGGAGGCTCTGGAATTGGTTCCCAGGCCTGGCAGAGCTGCAGTCCCAGAGCCCTCTGTGCTCCCTGCTGGCCCCCTCCATCCCCTCAGCCCCACCAGCCCCTGGGCAAAGCCCCGGCCCCCTTCAGTTTCTTCAGCCCCTCACAGTCCTCTCACCCCACTCAATCCCTTCTGACCCATCCTGTCCCCTTAGACCTGCCACCCCCCTCAGCCTGTGCCACTTCCCTGTCACCTCAGTGCCACCATTGCCCTCTGCTGCCCCACACCCCTCAGTCCCCCCAGCCCCTCAAGGTCACTGTCCCTGCACTGTCACCACCTCCTCAGCCCCCTCAGGCCCCTCTGTCTCACCGTCCTTCAGCAGCTCCTCAGGGGACACTGCCTGGGGCCACCGGCAGCTGCCACCGCTCCAGGGACCCCCGGGGCTGGAACTGCTGCCCCGCCCGGCCCGGCCCCCAGCTCGGACGCAGCACAGGGACAGGGACAGAGGGGGCACAGGGGGAAAAGGACAAAGGGAGAGAGGGAAAAAGGTTAAAAACTAGTCTGCACTTATATAGATACTAACCTATGTACCTAAACACCCATGTAGCTATGAGTATATAACTATGCACATATTTAAAAAAACATATATACATGTAAATAACTGTAACAATCTACATAGGTAAAACTAAAAATGTATATCTACTAATATACCTATGCATACATGATTATAACTATACTATATAAATAAATATATATATATATATATATAATATTTTACCTCTTTAGGTCTATACTATTTAGGCATATAAATACAACTATACATCTACAAATATACTGTATTTCTAAAAATAACAGATTTATAGATAGAAAAATATAACTATATCATTCTAAACATATCACTATAGACAGAGGGATTCTACCTGCCTGGTAGTCACAGGCTCTCCCTCTGTCTCTTCCTCCCACACAGGGCACCCCACCAGGAGACATCGATCATGTGGGATCTGGGAAGAAAAGAGAACACTGAGTCAATATTGGCCCCTGTACACGTTTCCCTTGGGCAGCAATTGTCCTTCTGTCACGGACTGTAAGAGATGGCCTGACAGGCAGACTCTCACTTGGGAATTTGAAGCCGACTCTTTAGAGAACAGGGATCCTGCCACATTTCCAAAAACTGTGTAAAGCATTCAAGTACCTCAATAAAGTCTCAGCACTCGCAGTGCAAATGGCACCCACGAGAGCTTGAAACACAGACAGCCCCAGCTCCCCCAAAGAAGCCCAGCCTTGTTCTTTCTCTGTGCTGACAGAGAGACCTCAGCCCTCGCTGAAATGGCTGAAGCTGAAGGGTGCTGTGAGCCGAGTTATGAACCAAATTGGGACATGCAGGTTGGTGACACAACTCCCACAAGGTCAGATTTAGTCCCTGCTCTCTTGCTACAGCAGAGGACTCAGTGTCAGAGCCTCTGCAGAAGCGTGGAGGGCAGGGCTCAGGGAGCCTGTGCCAGTGCAGGATTGGAACTAAAGGCAGCAGGAAGCACCAGCCCTGCAGACAAGAACTCAACTCTTCTGATCTCCCCTCCTGTCACAGGCAGGCTCAGAGCAGCCGTCTCACACCTCTCTAAACCAATGGGGGCTCTCTCCTTACCAGGCTCCTCAGGCTCTGGGGAACTGTTCCCGCAGCTCTCGGTGCCAGATGGAGCTTCCTCGGCTGCAGCCCTGTTCATGGTGTCCTCTCCTGAAGGCTCAGGGGCAACATTAATATTCCCCTTGAAAGAAAAACAGAGAGAAAGAAACGCAAAGATCACTCAGCATATTCTGTGAATCACATCAGGGATACACTGACTGTTCTTCACCCCAAAGGCCGTGTAACACAAAGGGAACACTGCTATGTGTGAGTTTACAAAAGACAAAAGACATTCCACTTGAGAATAAGAGATTGCTAAATCCAGAAAATCCCACTCCCCACCCTGACTCTGCCCTTCCTCAATCACAAATGTACTGTAGGCAATGGGTCTGCACAGCAAGAGAAAGAGAGACATTCTTTGGCCAACACGTCTAATAATCTGCAAAAAGGCCTGTGCCAGCACTCACTCTCCAGGCAAGTCTGGGAAGAGGCAAGAGTTAAGAGAAATGAGATTCCTAATCCAAAGACTGAATCTGTCAAACAAAAGGCCAAGGAAGCTGCAGCTCCAGCCCATCCCCACACACGGCTCTGGCAGCGCCCACACGCACGGCAGGGCTCACACAGCAGCAGCAGCAGCAGCTGCAGCCCAGCCCTGGCTTTGCCTTGGCCTTCCAACCCAAAAGAGGCAGAGCCCACATCTGCTGCTGCAACAGAGACACCTCTGGCGTGCCCCTCCCTGCACGGGACACTTTGCCTTCAGTGGCAATTCTCCAAACACTCTTCTCTTCTTTCCCACCCAACAAAGCCTGTTAGAACCTACAAAGCATCACCACAAATGCCCCTGCACGAGGCATTCTTCCCAAGGAAAAGGAACAGCCAAAGGTGGCCAGTACAGGCTCACAGCTCTCATCCTCACTGTGGGGGAAGACTTTTTCATTCCCTCTTCTTTTGAAAATCTTGCTTGATCAACAATAAATAGATAACTAAATAAGAATGGGAATAATTAAACTCAAGGATCCTTTGCTTCTCAACCATGTACCAACATCCAATTAGATAACTAAATAAGAATGGGAATAAATAAACTCAAGGATCCTTTGCTTCTCAGCCATGTATACAATCTCCAATTAGATAATTAAAAAGGAATGAAAAGAATTAAATTCAAGAAACCTTTGCTTCTCAGCCATGTAACAACATTCAAAACTCTCACTCCAGCCTCTTTCATTCCCATCCAATGGGGTTACCTGAGCACAGGGAGACCTTTCAGGCAGGGAGCTCCTGATCTCCCGGATCATCTTCTCAACAGCCAGGCCAAGATCCAGCGGTGGTGATTCCTCTCCCGCAGGTGCATTCTGCGCTGAGCTGGAGGCCGTTGATGCTGCACAGCCAGCACTGCCAGCTGGAGCATGAGGGGCTGAAGTGCCCGGTGCAGCTACAAGAATCCAAACCCGTGAGTCAGGCTCCAGAGTGTGGCTTTGGGACACAGAGCTCTATTGCTGCCTTGGATCAAATATCAGAGAAAGCACACAGGAAAACCAGGCAGAGAATCTTTTGACTTTCTAGTGTCCCTTTCTAGTTGGCTTGACAATTTCTGTCTTAGAACGACAGAGCACTGGGAAAAAATACTTTAAAGAATCACTTTTCATGACCTTTTGGAAAAGCAAGGCTAGGATTCTTTTCCTACCTGGTGGGTTGGAGGCTGGGGGATGCTGCTCCCCGTGGAGCTGCTGGAAGCTGCAAGGCTGGAACCTGAGCACCTCCCGGTCGAGCGGAGGCAGCTGCTCCCCGTACAGCTCCTGGAAGCGGCTGGGTGGCCCCTCCCGTCCGAGCAGCCCCAGCCGCTCGCCTTGGAACCCGAGGACGTGGCAGGGCGGGATCCGGGGCACCTCCCGCTCGGCGGGCAGCGGCCGCTCCGCGTAGAGCTCCTGGAAGCGGCTCGGCCCCTCCCGCCGGGCCGGCCCCGGCCGGTCCCTGTGCAGCAGGTGGAAGCTGCAGGGCGGGCGCCGGGCCAGCGGCGGCCGCTCCCTGGGCGGCTGCTGGAAATGGCCGGGCCGGGGCCGGCGCAGCTCCTGCCCGCCTGGCAGCGCCCGCTCCCTGTGCAGCAGGAGGAAGCCGCTGGGCGGGCACCCGGGCGGCAGCGGCGGCCGCTCCCTGGGCAGCGCCTTGAAGCGACCGCGCCTGCGCCGCCCGTCCGGCAGCGGCCGCGCCCCGGGGAGCTGCTGGGAGCCACTCCCGCCCCGCCTGCGCCCCTCCCGCCCCGCCGCCAGCCGCTGCCTGCTGGCCGCGCTCCGGCGCCGGATGCGGAGCAGGAGCTCGGGGCGGTCACGGCGAAACCAGGGGCTGCTATAATGGAGCCAGGCCCCCGCATCGCCCGGCGCAGCAGCGCCAGCCCGGCCCGGCACCTTGCGGAAGCCGAAGCGGTTCAGCTGGCGCACGAAGCTGCTGAACTGCGTGGCCCTGAAGGTGTGCGGGGCCGGGCCCCGAGCGTCGCCCGGGCTGAGCAGCTCCCGCTCGAAGAGGGAGCGGTCTATGAGCAGCCCCTGGGCCTGGCTGTCCCAGCGCACAGAGCGGACGCGGGGGCTGTTCACCAGGCTCCACAGCTTTGCGGGGAAGGTGTGGGCGCTGAGCCCATCAGGCAGCGGCACCTCCGCCATGGCGTCGATCGCCGCCTGTGCCACAACGCCCAGAGCGCAACGGCCGCGGCTGCGCCGGCGGCACGCGGCCTGAGGGGGGCGCTGCGCTCGGCCCCGCGCGCGCCCGGCGCGGCCCCGGCGCGGGCCGGACTCGGCGGGGACGAGCGCCCAGAGCCGGGGCCGCGGGCACAGCGCGGGCGCGGCGGCTCCCGGGGCTGGCCGGGCACGGCAGGGCAGGGCCAGGGGCAAACCCTTGCTTGCTCTGCCTGCACGCATCCTGCCTTTGCTTGGCAGCACAGCCCCAAAGCACCAAGGCAAGGTAACAGAAAAGCTGCTTCCCAGGCAGTCGGCCTCCAGCAGCTGTTGATGCATGGGCTTATTCCTCCCCAGGCACAAGACTTGTCACTTCCCTTTGTTGAACTTTATCTGATTTCCCTCAGGCCAATTCTTTAGCCTGCCAAGGTCCCTCTGAGTAGCACAAGCAGTTGGTGTAGCAGCTGCTCCTGCCACTTTTGTGTTGTCTGCAAACTTGCTGAGGGTAAACTGCACCTCCAGCCCAGCCATTCATGAAGACTTTAAAGAGTATCTGCCCCGCTATCAGTTCCTGGGGGTCAGAGCACAAGGACTTACCTCCAGCTCTGCTTTCTGCCACTGATGACAATCTTCTGGGCCCAACCACCCATCCATTTTTCAGTCTTCTTCCCAGGGCATATGGACAGTTTGTATTTAAGGATGTTGTAGGAGACAGTCTCTAAGGCTTTGGTAAAACTGACATAATCCATTGCTCTACCCAAATGCTATCAAATTGGCTGTCCTGTTTCAAATTCACACCCAGTTGCTGCCAGTTTCCCCCAACATGGTCCCAGTATTCCCAATGTTGTCCCCTGCAATATCATTCCAGACACCCCCAGTATATCCCAGTTTCCCCCAGCATGCTCAATCCCAGTCACCCCAGAGTCCTCAGTATTGTTACAGTTGCCCCCAGCATCATCTTACTCATTCCCAGTATATCCCAGTTACCTCCACCACACACCAGTCATTCACAGTTGCTCCCAGTCACTCCCAGAAGCCCTCAGTGTGGTCCCAGTTGCTCCCAGTATTTCCATGTCCATGCTCCAAGTGCTGCTGCCAGCCCTGATCCGTGGGGATGGGAATGTCCCGCTCCCTTCCCAGGGCAGGGTCACACCTGAGCCAGGTGTGGAGGGCAGGGCCTTGCCCTGAGCCCAAGCCCTGTCCCACCTGCAGGATCTGCTTCCCCTGGGGCTCTTCCTGCTGCGGCCCCAAGCCCAGCTTGGTGCTGAACAAAGGGGCTGGGGCGGGGTCATCCCCTGGTGGGGGCTTTGCACCCCCTCTGCCCCCTCCCCAAATTCCCTCCTGGGGGGCAGCAGGAGCTGGGGCAGGAGCCCTGTGGGGAGGGAAAAAGGAGGTGACACTGGGACGGTGACACTGTCCTCCCCCAAGCTCCAGGGAGGGACACACATGGCCCCTGGGGACCCCCTCTCAAATTCTTCTGCAGCGCCAGAGGATGAACCCAAACATGGAACCCCCAAACACCGGCAGCATCTTTGGGGCCAGGTCTGGTGGCAGCTTTGGGAGTCTGGGGGAGTCACAACTGCCCCAAAACCTCCTCCCAGCCCCAAAACCACTCCCAGACCTCCAAGCCAAACCCAAAGCTCCTGCCCAGGACACTTCCAACCACTCCCTGCAACAGAAATGGCTCCAAAAACCACAAAACCCCCTTCCCATTTCCCACAAGCCTCACTCAAATTCCCTCCAAGTCCCAAAGTCCTTCCACGACCCCAAACCTCCCTCACAACCCCCCCCCCCAATAAGGCCACAAATCCCCTCCCAGCCCCACAAATGCCCCCAGGAGCCACAAAAGCCTTGCTCAGTCCCTCCAGGAGTCCCTAAAACCTTTCCCAGCCCCCCAGAGCACTGACCAGGAGAGTTTGCTGGACAGGAATATCCACAGCCAGGAGCAGCTCAGGCACTTCAGCAGTGGTTTGGGCACTTTGGGGGGGACACCCCGGATAAGGAGACCCAGGCCAAAGACTGGGACAGACAACCAGAATTCCTGGAGAACAGAGGGGCTCAGGTGGACACATTCTGCTGCAACAACTACGAGATCATGGCCATGTCCCTTGGCTTGGGTGGTCCCAGAACACCCAAACCCCCCCTGAATATTCCCCTGAACCCCACATTGACACTCAAATCCCAGTAAAATGATTCAGCTTTAGATCTCTTTGCTTCATTTCTTTATTTTTACCCCAGTTGTGGGTGTTTTGAAGGGATAAACATGATAATTTTTCAGGTGGGAAAAGATCTTCAAGATCACCCAGCATTGCTTGATGCCGCATGAAGAAAAAACTGGAAAGAGGAGATTTTTTGGGCTGTAACATCAACAAATCAGCTGTTTCCAATGAATTTCCAGTGTTGATCAGAGTCTTGATGGATGTTCCTGTCCCAGAATTCTTCCAGGTGTCTATGGGGAGCCAGAAGGACATGGAGACCACCAGCCAGGTGTCTTCCCAACCTGGATCACTGGGAATGTTGGTCACCAGGGCTCTGCCCAATGTGGGTCCTCTGATGGGGGATGGAGTTGGAGCAGAGCACAAAGCTCTTCCTGCAGTCAGGAAACTCGCAGGGCTTCCCTTACTGGTGCCTCTGTTTGTGTCTGGTCAAGCGAGAGCTCCTGGAAAAGCTCTTCCCACACTGGGGACACTCGTAGGGCCTCTCCCCAGTGTGGATGCACCGGTGGGTGATGAGGTGGGAGTTTCGCTTGAAGCCCTTCCTGCAGTCAGGGCAGCAGAAGGAAATTTAGGGGAGGACGTTGCAGAAAGAGGCTGTGGACATTGTGGCTGGAAAGCAGGGAATGGAGAGTGTAGCACTAAGGAGGTTTCCTTAGTGCAGATAACTGCACTTCCATGATGAGGAAAAACTTTCCTAAGCTGAACATTCCGTCTCAAACCCATCCAATTTTAGGCAGCAATGCCAGGAAAAGCACTTCACTCCCTGCATGCATTAATGGATGCTGGAGTGCAGAGTGCACCCTGTGAACTCCCAGGGATTGGAGGCTGCACTGCGGGCTGCCAGGAAACACTTGCCAGGCACGGCAGAGGTTGTACATCTGTTCAAACTCATGGCAACTGCTGAGGATTCTTTCAAAGTCTCACTCCATCCCATTGTATGGGCACTGCTCCTGCCAGCATGTAGAGGTCAGGAACAGGACAATGCAGGTGACAGGGACGCTGCGCAAGCAGTGAGTGCTGTGCCAGCACGGCCAGAATGGTGCAAGAGGCAGCGCCAAACAGGCTGAGGCACCCAGAGCAACCCCTCTGTGCAGGCCTCGGGGTGAGCACACAGCTTCAAGAACGTCATGTGCTCATCCCACAGAGCCTTCTCTGCAGCTCTGGGGTAACCCTGTCAGCTTCCTGCTGGATTTGAGAGCAGAAAGAGAAATTGTTCTCTCCTTTGCCCATCTCAGCTACACAGAGGGGAGGGTGGGAGGCCATCTCTCCATCTGTGCAGGTGTTCAAGCTAAGCCAGCCAGTCTGTAGGGTTTTAATGTAAATAAACCAGGACAAGAACTACAACCAACAAGAAAAACCCACACCATATCTGCATTCCAAACCCCATTTTAAGACACCTGAGCCTCAGCCACGCCAGCACCGGCCTGGGGGCAGGGCCAACTGCTGAGATAGGGGCGTGGCTTGGGCACAGAGGGGCGGGGCTTCACAACATATGGCATTGGTGGCGTGGCTAAATACATAGGTTAAATGGCAGCTATAG
>JAJEOU010000109.1:63805-134190 GCA_021534815.1 Acrocephalus arundinaceus
TCTAGTGCATTGCCAAGGGCTAGGTTATTTTACTAAGTAGTAATTCCAGGAGAAGCAGGAATGTTTGCGTCTCACTGCTTACTTGTTTGTTCTGAGCATGCTGAATCAGGTCCCCATGGCTACTGCAGGCCTCGAGGCAGGTTCAGTGTTTTGTGTCAGTGTCGTGATTGGCATGGATGATGACATATGATCTCCAGTCACTTGCCGGGCTCTGCAGCTCCTGATGGATCTTGGGGCAGGTACACTTTTGTAGCAATCAAACTGCCAGGAGAGAAGAGGTCTGCAGACAGCCGCCATCAGGACAGCCAATGAATGAGCCCTGGAGAGAATGCCTGCCATGGGGGCCCGAGTATCAAGGCTGAGTGCTGTACCAGGAGAGCTCGCAGCCCCGGGACACAGCAGGACAGAAGGACGGGCACTGACTCTCTGACCCTTAGAATTCCCAGAATCAGGGCAGACCCAATGCATTCAGCCCTGAGCAAGGCAAAACCTCGATCACCCTGCGCAGCCCCCGCAGAGCCTGGTGGATCGGGGTCGGGCAGGCCCATCAGCTGCCTCTTCTCCCAGCCTGAGCAGCATAGCCAGCAGAGGGAGCCGCGCCCCGGGCAGCACTGCCCCTCTGCTCTGCGGAGCGCAGCCCAGTCGGAAGTCGTGGAGCAGGGCAGGCTGCAGAATGGCTGCTCAGCCACACAGAGGTTGCCCTGGAAGCTCTGGGCAGCTGCATGAGCAGGAGCAGCAGAGCGTGGGTGTGCAGAGCCTGCAAAGAGGTGCCTGTCCTGGGGAGCGAGCTGCCTTAGGAGCCCCAGAGGCAACTCTTCTGCGTGCTGGGAGCTGGCTCCATTGGCTGCGAGGGGCGCCCAAGCTAGAGCATCTCCCATTTCGACCCAGGGTTGCTGGCCCCGACCTCCAAGATTCCGATCTGCTGCAGGGCCAGCCTTGTCCTTGTATGCTGGGCTGGCCAGATGGTATGGAGAACTGGCGGCAGGCAGGAAGGAAAACACAGACCTTGTTACATGAGTCCCACACATGTCTCCATGGTCATGAGGCCTTCAGTTACACAATGGCCTAGGTTCCAGGGACTCCAAGGTCAGACGTTCCTTGTCGCGTTTCACAATGGCCAGGTTGAAAAACACTCGTTTTCCCATGTGAGCCCCACAGAGTCACTTGTCTCCCCTTACACGAGCCCACGTGCAAAAGACCTTTGGTCCATGGGCTCATGGCTTTTGTTGTGGGGAGTCGCCCAAGACATTGTCCTCAACGAAGATTGTGTAATTATTTTATAATGCAAAGTGCAAAATTACAAAAGGAGAGCTCGCAATGCATCATTAATCACTACCAAAGATAGCCTATGATGAGAAAAATCCTCACATCCTCAGACTTTCCATCACACATCCAACATCTCTGGGGAAGCTGTCATCAAGCCAGGATGAGAGTCACTCCCAGCACTGAATCTGATGTGCCCAAGCCACGAGTGAGCTCCAGCGCACTGTGAGAGGCCTCAGTTGAAGTGGATGAACAACCGACACAACTTCTAGGTGGAGATCTTGTCTATCTCTCTGGCCTCCAAGCTTGGCAGGGCCCAAGGAGGAAGAGGGAGGTGAATTGCATAACAGCTCAAACAAGGCAATGTCGATTCATGTCCTTGCCGTCTCTAATAACAGAATAAGTGGGATCCACAGTGAATGACATGTAATTCATATTTGAGAGATCAAAGTAACCTTTGGTTGAAGTTCATCAGCAGTCACCTTTGGCTCGGCCTGTTTTGTTCAGGCCTCCACTCAGACCTTCTTTCAGCTTGGCACATTCAGGTCAAGTCAGTGCGGCCTTGTGAACTGCTGGGTGAAACAGCTGCGGATGAGCCAAGGTCTTTCAACGAAAGAAAAAAATGGATTCTTATAATCCGAATTCTATCGCTGGATTAAGCTGGCCATAGTTAGCCAGCATTACTTTGGTCAAATCTTCTTGCTCCATTTTGCCTAGCTTCAGCTCCTCAGCTCCCTTTGGTGCAAGCGATCTGCTGAACAGTGACTCAGAGAGAAGAATACAGTATCAATTCCTTCTGGACACCGGGAGTTGGAACAGAGCATTGTTGCTGTGTCCTTGCCTTGATGCTCTTTCATTGCTTTGAAACGGCCAACCTCTCCAAGAGTGCAATAAGCAGCTGCTTCCTGGTCTGTGGTCTCTCTCTTCCTTCTCGACCTTGCCTGTCCCTGTTGCTGTGCCTCTGTTTCCCCGTGCTCTGCTGCTCAGGACTGAGGAACGGCAAGATCAATGGTTCGAGCATTTCCTTTCTGCTTTTGACATGCTGGTCACAGACCTTTTCCTGGGAAGCTCCACTGGATGGTTCCACCTCTGTTCCTGAACAACCTCAGGCCCAGGGCTCCATCCAGTCTCCTCGCTGCCTGTGGCTCAGTTCTCAGGCTGCTGTGACACCTTCCACCATAGCGAGAGGACAGTGGCAGGACTGTGCTGAAATCCTCCAGTTGCTGGCTGCATTTTGTGTGTTGTCCAGCCTGCCCACCTGGATGGGTCACCAGCCCTGTGCTGTTACTGGACAGCACATTTGTTGTCTTGTCAGTGCGCAGAAGGTGTGCTTGGGCACGGTTGACAGTGCCCCAGCCCGGGGCTTGATGGTCCGGGCTGGGGCGCAGGGAGCTGCCCCTGTTTCTCCTCTGGCCTCCCCAGAGCTGGGCGCAACGTGGGCAGACAGCAACATGGGCCTGCCAGTCTCTTCAGCCCGTTGCTCAAGTTTGGCTTGAGCTGCAGGTGGAAAAGGCAGCGCTCTTCCCTTCTGTGTGTCCCTGTTCAGCTTGCTGCTAATCGAGTCTGTGCATCTGAACGCGGAATCCCAGCTCACTGACAGGCAGAGCTGCGGGCTCGCTCTGGCAGCTCACCAGCAGGCGGGGCTGCTCACATAGGAACCACAGCAAAGGACCTTCTTTTGATGCATTGTTTCTGATTAGGAAATAAAAAAAAAAAAAGAAAAAGAAAGAACCTCTATAAAACATGGAAGATAGAAACAAAACCCAAGTGTGCAATGAAAAATCTTCTGTAACTTTAAATTTAGAGGTAACTGATCTGTTGAAACAGAGAATCAGGTATTTACTTTATAAATGTGCTGATGGCATTGATGCATCTTACTGACATCAGCAGCCTTTTCAAAAAGATTTTGGGGTTTCTTTCCAATTTAGTTATTTTAAATTGTGGTGAATTGGTGTGAAACAAGAGGAAATTGCTTTTTGCCCTGCCAGCTCCAAGCAGGACTGGGAATCTAAACTCTATCACACCCCAAATCCTTTAGAAGATGCCCTTCCTTCTCTCCCTGTGATTGAGCTGCACATTCCCTCTGAAACGTCAGGAGATTCTTAACATGCAAAATCCAACTTACGCTTTTTGCTCTAGTTTGGAGTGCAGGAAGGGCAATTCTCCATCCATCAACTCCACACTGCACTGCCTCAGGAACAGAGCCCACTCACCACGTTTTGCCCACTTGTGGCACTTCTAGAGGAGGAAGAAAGGCAATTGCACATTCCAGCCCCAAAAGGAATGAAGAATGGACAGACAAAACATCCTGTGGAGATCCAGGCATTCAGCTGGGCCTGTGGAGTGCTTGGTTCTTGCCAATTGGATGGTGTGTCCCTAATTGCAATCTCTTGGCCTGCAGGAGAGTCTCACTCACCTGCAAAAGCAGAAAGCTCAGGCGCTGTGCTCAGAATGGGCTCATCTGATGCAAGCTGTCAGAGCAATGTGAGGGCAGAGCGAGCCCAGCTGTGCCCAGGGCTGAGCCCAGCAGAGCCCTGGCAGAGCCCAAAGTAGCCTCAGCACTCACAGAGCCTGGCTGCAAGGAGAGAAACCAGAAACCCCTGTCAGCTGAAGGCTCCTGTCCCCTTGTCCCAGCCGCCCGTGGTGCCCAGGCCATGCTGGCCGTGCTCAGAGCTGGGCCCAAAGCTTCCCATCACTGCTGCCCTTGGAGCAGAGCAGGAGGGCAGGACACGTGCCCAGCCTGCAGCCAGCCATGGCAGATCCAGCCCCTCAGCAGCTGCCCAGAGCCTAAAAGCAGCTTGGCAGCCAAGTGAAGAATTTGTTGCATCTGCCCCAGCAAAGGGGGAACCTTTGGTGCCCCTCCAGGCTGTGCCATGCCCAGATCTGGGAGCATCCCCCTGGCTGTGGACTCACCTCCAAATTGGGTGTGGAGCGTGCTTTTGTGGAAGGTGCCAGAATCGAAGTCCATCATCTTCAGCTGGCCAGGTGGAGGAATTTGTCATCCTTGAGGTTGTCCTTGGAGTCTCCAGCAGCAGCCCCACCTGGTACAGCTTCTCCAGGGGTTCCTTCTCCTCCCCTGGGGGCCAGACCAGGCTGTCAGTGCTCTGCCCAGGGCCCCAGCCATTAATAAATCAGGCAAGCAAAACCAGGTGGGATGGCAGCCACCAGTGCTTGCCACACCAGGTCCCCAGCTCAGCTCCAGCCCAAGAGCTGTGTCTTCCCTTCTGATGACCCCTACTAGGATCTACAGGCAGGACAAAACCAGTCTGGTTTGCTTTGGCACTGATTGCCAAGAGATGTGTTGAGCTGTTACCTGCCAGGTGTCTGGATCCAACTGTGCACATGGATCTCTCCTATCCTCTAGGGCAGATCAACACCCTGCAGCCAAGGATGATGGAAAATGTCTTCTAAGGACAGCCTGTTCAAGGGTTGCATGGGCAAGCACCTCTTGATAACATCTTGTCACTCTGAAGAGAGAAACCAGAAATCACCAGTCGGTTGGAGAAGTTGTTACCCTGTTCCCACGCCCAGGCCATTCTGGGTGTGCCCAGAGCTGTGCCCAAATTTCCCCATGGATTCTCTGTTTGGAGGAGAGTAGGAGGGCAGGACATGTGCCACCTCCTCAGCAGCTGCCAGAGCGGGATGCTCAGGAGCCCACTGCTGTCTCCCAGCACTGGCATTTCCCCCATGCCCAGAGATGAGGATCCACCTTGAGAGAGACGTCGCAGGAACAAGATCCACCCCCAGACGATCTCCTGGCCCCTCCTGAACAGGTGCTTCCCCATGACCAGCTGCTACAGCAGGAGGCCCAGGGACCAGATCGTTGCTGCCTCACTGTGGTAGCATTGGTGGTGGATCCACTCTGGCAGGCTGTAGGAAAGGGTTCCTAAGGAACACAGACAGAGTTCATCAGGGGGATGCTGCTGCTTCCAGAGCCTGGCCCCAGCATCCATGGGCATGTGGGGGCGGCCCCAGCAACACATGGGATTTGTCTACTAACTTGGGGTTGGAAAAGAAGAAACTGGTGCTGGAAGAGGGCAGCAGAAGCCCTGGGAAGGCCTGACCATGATACACAAAAGAAAATCCCAGCCAGTGGTGGAGAAAACCCACTCTCCTCTCAACCTGCATGGCCCCCAAAAATGTTAATAAGCCAAGGCAAACAAGGGGAGTGGAGCAGTCCAAGCCCTTCCTTGCCTGCACACCAAGCCCTCTGGGGCATGGGGTCAGACCCCCCTCTCTGCCACCCCCATGGAGGTTTCTGTTGGGCTGGCTGCCCCAGCTTCAGCCCCAGCCCAGGGCAGAATAGGGGCTGAAGGCTGTCGGCAGGACTGGGAACAGGCCCCCCTCACACCCCCACCCAAATCAACTTAGCTCAAACATTAATCCCATCCCAGCAGCAACAGGGGGAAGCCCCAGTGCTACACCCAGGCTGGGCTGTGCGATGCCCAGGAGCATCCCCTGGGAGAGCTCAACTGCAAATCAGGTATAGCTGGGTGTGGGAGGAGGGTGCTACAGCCAAAGTCAATCAGTTTCAGCTGCCCAGGGGCCAGGTTGAGCAGGTTGTTCTCTTGTTTGATGTCCCTGTGCAGGACCCCGCAGCTGGTGCAGTGCTGCACGGCCTCCAGCACCTGGTGGAACAGCCCCCACACCTCCTCCTCCAGCAGGAACCTCTGCTCCACCAGGAAACCAGAGAGGTCTTGGCACCACTCTGAACACTCCAGAACCAACAAGAAACTGTTGGGGAGCTCAGCCCACTCCAGGAGCAGAATGACACCAGCACACTCAGTGGACACCTTGTCCAGCAGCACAATCTCCAGAGGTGCACTGGTGCCCTTGGGCTGTGGGAGGACCACGATGCCGTCAGTGGGGCTGAGGCCATGCCATGGGTCAGGAACCCTCACCTAGCCCACGATGCTCTGCACCCTCCGCTGGCCCCACTCCCACTCTCCCTGCAGGGCTCTTGGTGGCTCCCACCCTGCAGGGCCCCGGCTCCTCACTGACTGGCACACCCCGGCTTCTCCTGCTGGCCCCGCTCACTCCCCAGCTCGCCCCAGTGCCAGATGCGATCCCGCAGCACCTTTTGATGGCCACCTGCGAGCAAGGGGAGCAGCAGGCTGAGCTCACCGCCCAACCCCCAGGCACAGGCCTCCTCCTCCTTCTCCTCTGGCCCTGCCGCTCACCGAGGCACTGTCCGAGAGCCGCGTCCCTGTGCAGAGGCTGCCGAAGCTGCAGTGCCCCAGCAGCGAACCCACTCGATACCACTCCTGCAGGGCCTCCTGCGCCTTCCCTGCCGGCGAGACGTGGCGATCAGTGCTCGGCCCGAGGTCAGGAACAGCCCCAACTGCCCCCCGACTGCCCCCCGACTGCCCCGGGCTGGGCATTCACAGGTGTTCGCTCCTTGGAACAGGACAGTGGCGGCTCGGGGCCGGAGGCCGCGCTGCCAAGCGGAGGAGCTCGGGCCGGGGAAGCCGCAGCGGAGATGGCAGGAGCGGCCACGCCGCATGTGTCCTCTGCGGGCCCTGGGAGGAGCCGGGGCCAAGACAGGCACAGCCAAAGGGTGACGATGTTGCCCCAGCCCCAGGCACTGCTGCCCGCCCAGCAGCGCCACAGTCAGGACCGCGAGAGCTGGGCGGAGGCGAGACCGCGGTGGGACACCGGGGGGGCAGGGATGGGGCAGCCCCGACCAGGGCCAGGGGTGGGTCGGGGGAATGGCCCGGCCTGGCACAGGGAGAGAGGGAGACTGGGAGAGGAGAGGAGAGAGACAGCAGGAAATGGAGACTGGGAGAGGATGCAGGACTGCAGGAGAGGGAGAGGAGAAGCAAGAGAAAGTAGATAAAGTCGCTTATTTTGCTGCTGCCACTGCTGCTGCCACTGCAGCTCAAGCGCCGGGGCTGTTTGTCCATGTGTCCGTGTGTCCATGTTTCCGTGTTTCCGTGTGTCCGTTCCCCCCGTCTTCCACGGCTGAGCCCCACGTTTCCCTGGGGCAGCCCCTGAGTCTCTCCAAACACGGGAACTTTGTTGAGCCAAGACCCAGAGTCTCGACTCCTGCACTGTGGCACAGGAATCCCCTCGGGTGCTGCTGTGCATTGTCCCTGCTGAGGCTCAGACACTGTCAGGGCACATTCCCTGTCTGTGGGATTTGTACCTGACCCCAGCACTGCACTTATGGCTCCAGCATTGCTTTCCAAAAAAATGGTGGAAGGCAAACTGTGTTTAGCTCATCGTATTTCAGAGTGTCTAAAACTTGCCAAGTCATGGATATTAGAGGTGAGATTTAATGGGAATTAATCTGGAATTAATCTGGGATGGAGAAGTAGTGCAAGATGGAAAAGGGGAGGATAGAAATAAATGGAGAAAAACATCTTGGTTTGTTTCTTTCCATTTTCATTTCGTTTTTTAAAAGCTGTTTCAGTTTTCCCAGAATGTTCTCCACAGTCCTGTCTGCTCTTTTCAAGAACCTTTCCTGAAAAACAAGGTGCAGCTTCTGTCACAAAATGTTCCATCAAGTGCAGCTTCTCTTGGCTTTCCACACTGTGTGTGCAGCATGACTCTTGCAGCAAAGCAGGACAGATATTTGAAGAACTTTACAATTCGTTCTTTCTTTTCCTGTTGGGTTGGGAAGCTGTGCCATTGGTGAGGTTTTCATTGTTACTGTTCTACCCTAAGAAAACATGATGGGGTACCAGGAATTGTTAGGGAATACAAGCCTGGCCAAATGCAGAGAAAGACTCTCCAGAGGCTGCAGCCAGAAGTGGAGAGTTGTGTGATAATCATTCCAATATCCTCATGGACACCTGGAAAGTGATCTAGAACATGAAAATGGGCTGAAAGAGGGAGTTTGTTTCTGTGTTCAGTTTAGATGATTCTACATCTCATGCATTGATCTAAATCAAGAGTACAATCAGTTCATGATAAGCACAAGAACAAGCTGAACTCCGAGGAGACGACTGAAAGAATCTGAAATGGAGAAATGCAGGAAATGACTTGGTGAAGTTTGTCTGTAAGAAAGGTCATTTTTTCTAATAATTTCTTATCCATTCCCTCTGCTGCTGTCTTTCTGAAAATACCATTTTCATCCCAGATGCCTCATGAAATGAGAAGCTCAAGCTTGTGGAACAGCCTGAAAGATGCCCTGCTCCTCTGCAGGGACACTCAGGCTGAAACAGGAGCCTGAGCTCTCTCTGGGGAAGCCTCCTCCAAGCTGGAATTTGTGCCATGCTGGGAGAGGAGGTGCAGGGGGAGGACAATGGGTGCTGTGTGGCAGGAGCAGGAGGTTTGGGCCGCAGGACATTCCGCCTGCGCCACTGCCCCGCAATCGGCGCCCGTGCCTGGGGCTCCGGGTCTGACCCCGCGTGCGCTGAGCTCCTGACACTGCAGGAGCTCCCCAGGCTGGGCTCAGGTTCCTGCTGGGACTGGGCAGCAGGCTGGGCTCCAACTGGGATCAGCAGCAGCTGGAAATACCTCTGGGCATCTCCACTTTCTGCTGCTGCTCACAAGAAACAATGAAGCAAGTTGAGAAGTTCTGGTTTCTCTTTATCCTGCTGAATTTTTTTCATTTTATTTGACACTCTGGAGGCAATTTGTGCGATGGCCTCTTTCAGTTGATTCTATTTCAGCAGCTCCAGCAACAGGGCTGAGTTTGAGTGCTGCAAAGGTGGCCTGTTTTGCTTTAATTCTCCTCAACTTTGTGCTCAGGGACTTGTGAATATTGGGAGATCTGCTACTCATGATGCCAGGGATTTCTGTCACAAAAGCACTCTTGGTAGCACTGATGAATAAAGGCAATTGGAGTTTTATGGATAAAATTCAAGTAGAAATCAGAGGAGGGGCAAGAGCAGCCATGATCTACAATTCCCAAGGCAGAGGCACCAGCAGCCTCCTGCTGTCACCTCAGGGTGAGTAAAACAGTGCTGGAAACAGCACTGGAACCAGATCCTTTCTTTCCCTGATGTTTGGGTCAGGACAGCACAGCCGGGCCCTGAGGAATCAGGGCTGTTTGTGGATGATTGTTGCTCTACTCCAGAATTCAGCTGGAAAACTCCTTTGGAAGCTGAAGCAGGAGCAGGTGGGAAGAGGCTGGCACTGCTGCTGCTCCTGCCCGGGAGCCCCGGCTGGGCCGGGCCGGCGCCCACTGCGCTGCAGCTGCTGCTGCTGCCAGAGCCGGGCGGGACTCGGGGACAGGGAATGGACATGGGGGGACAGCAAAGGCCTGGGGGGCTGAAGGGATGTTTGTGCTTGGGCCAGCGCCAGCACAGAGCTTCAGCCACAATTAACCCAGAGGGAAACGCTGGGGAAAGGCTTCATTTCAGCCTTTCTTTACTCATGGCTGTGAAGGGACTGAAATAAAAGGGGAACAAGCAGGGCCTGACCCCTTCTCCTTTGGGAGGAGCCCAATGCCTGGGGCTGTGAGGGGCTACGAGGGGCTGTGAGGGGCCATGAGGGTCTATGAGGGGATGTGAGGGAATGTGAGGGGATGTGAGATGCCATGAGGTGCTGTGAGGGGCCATGAAGGGCTGTGATGAGCCATGAGGAGCCTCAGCCCTGGCAGGAGGGAGGTCCCACCATGTCCCTGGGGCAAGAAAGCTGTGAGGAGCCGCAAGTGTAGACGTGGCAGTAGAGCGGGCTTGGGGCATCTCTGGGAGGGGTTGAGACCCTTCCCCAGCTCCAAACCACACCAAACCCACCATTAACAGGATTTTCCATCTTTAGAATCTACTGGCAACTTGGAGTCCACTGTACAGTTTAATCCCGGTGGGAAAAGCAAGGGAATTTTCTTAGTGAGTGACATCCAGCCATTGTTAAGAATGTCTAAGATTTAAAAGTCTTACCAATGAAAAGTAATACTAATAAAAAATGATATCAGTAACAAAAACAGGAAAAACTGTCAAATCCCAACACCCAGCACCACACCAGAAAGACAGACCTCATTTTTCTTTACTATCATCAGGTTCATGAAAACAAATTCTATTAACTTTCTCCACCTCACATCTTCCCCACCAGATAAATGAGGCCATTTGCAGGCCTGAGAGCTGAGAGCTGGAGGGAAGAAAGGGGAGACACTACCAATTTCCACATAAAACCCAGCAGCCCAAGTCAAAAGTGGAGAGAATAAAATTGAATGGGGGCAGGGGCTGGTCAGATGTTCCTGTAAAGGATAGTAAAATCACCTCCAAGTGAACAGGAGGGGAAAATAAAACCTGATTTGGCCATCCCGAGTCTCTGCAGGAGCAGAGCAGGGAGACCCATGCAGTGGTGGTGTCACTTCTGAAGACGCCTGCCCTTCTCCCAGCCCTCTTGTGGCTCCTGGGGGAGCTCGGAGTGCTGCACACCTGTGGGCAGAGGGACAGAGAGCCGGGCTGCTCCACAGGCTGAGGACATCCTTAAAATAATAAAGCAACAGAAAAATCTTTCCAGGGTGTGAGCAGCTTCATCTCAGAAACATGTTTTTGTTTGTAGTAATAGATTAGTACAAAATAAATAAATGAAATAGATTTCATTTGTAATTCAGGTGTGTTTTTCATCCTTTTCCAAGGTTCTGGTCCCTTCCTCCAGGGTAATTTCCTTTACTCACACACTTGCTAATAGTTAGAAGGGAGTTCAGGACACCAAAAAGGCAAAAGTTCCTGTTTCAAAGGGAAACAGCCACCACTCCAGGGAACCTGAATTTCCCCCAGGCACATGTGTGAAGGGTGAGTGGGTGTTGGGACAGAGATCTCACACAACTTCTAAGGCTGTGAGAAACCCACAAGTGGTAAAGTATCATTGTGGGTCAACTCCTACTGAAATTCCATTCCCTCGCAACCTCAAAATGGGCAGGCAGGGCTGGGCTCTGGCAGGGTTCAGTTTGGAGTGCCTTGTGCTCCCTGGCAGGTAAGTGATCATATGAACTCTCATACTGATTGATTGGGGTACGGCTGCTGAAGGAGGAGGGGGAATCTCGGGAGACAGGAAAGTCTCTTTTTCTCCTTTCTCCCTGCAGAACGGCCTCTTCAAAGTGAAATGTCTGTGCTGGGCTTAAATGGGGCCCCTTCCCTCAGCCCAGGGTCTGACCTACTGTGGGGTCTGTAGGAGCCAAAACCAGAGGGGTCCCAATATCAGCCTTGCCTTTCCCTGCCTACCTCCCCCTTACCTCACCTTGCAGACCCATCCCTTGCCTTGCCTATCCCTTCCTCCCCAGCCTTGCCTTGCCTACCTCTCACTTCTCTTCCCTTGCAGACCCTCCCTTACTTTGCCCCCATTGATTTCCTTGTCTTGCCTACACCCTTCTCTCCTTGCCTGGTCTACCCATACCTGGCCTGTCCTTGCCTTCCTCTCCCTTGCCTTGCCTGGATTAACCCTGCCTTGTTGTGCCATGTACACACCTCCCTTGCCTTGCCTTGCCTTGCCTTGCCTTGCCTTGCCTTGCCTTTGCCTGGCCCTGCCTGCCCCTTGCTTACCTTTCCTTGCACTGCCTCCCCCTCCCTTGCCTTCCCTTCCCCTCCCTTGCTATGTCTTGCCTTGCCTTGCCTTGCCTTGCCTGCCCCTCACTCCTACCCACGGGTAACTGTAAAAGTTGTGTTGTCTTGTCCCTGGAGTTCCTGGTGGGATTGATGAGTTAGGATGGTGAATCAGCTGATGGGCTGTGTCCTGCTGCCAGATTTATCTCTGTTATTGCTAAACTGCCTTTTTCCCTTGCTTGCCATCTAAGACATCTCCTTTTTCAGGGATATGCCTTTCTCGTTCAGACTGTGCATATTCCAAGGAGTGTTTGGCCTCAAAGGAATGTCTCTCCATTTGATTCATTTGAATCATTCAGTTTTCATTTACAAGAAACCTGGGAACAAGACTCAGCTGTAGTCTTTTCCATGAGGTGATTTAACTGTGCACATTGATCTCCATGCCGCTCTTTTCTTCTTTGAGCTACCTTGACTTAAGGAACTGTGGCTGGTTATGGAATACATGGGCAGAGACACTTTAGAGGATGTTGTGGCTGAAGGAGAGATGGCAGCTGTCAGTTGGGCAGTGAGTGATCTCTCTGGTGCTTCCCATGCCATGGACAGGCTGGTCCAGGTAAACAGGTGGTAAGAACAAAAAACCCCTAATCTGCCTTCACTTAGAATGATGCAACTCTAATGGTGTTGGAGCAGCAGCTCTTGCTCTTGGCCACACCATGTTCTGTTATACTCACCATTCCCCAGGACAGGAAATCCCTTGGAGCCATTTTCTGCTGCCACAGACCCTGTGCAGGCCCAGGGCAGGACAGGAGCATTGCGGCTGGGAAGGGCCCCTGTGCCGTGGTGCCCACAGCAGCCTTGGGGCTCTGTGCCCCATGGCCTCCCTGCTGGGCAGCCTCTGCCAGCTCCTGCACAGCCCGGGGCACCTGTGGGCCTGCACAGACAGCCCTGCCCCGGGCTCTGCCGGGCTCTGGGCCAGCAGAGAGGCCGTGCAGGGCTGGCCATGGCCGGCAACAGGCCCTGAGCCCTGCAGGAGGATGGAGCTGGGCCACAGCCAAAGTGCCCCGCAAACCTGGGCTGAGCAGCCAGGGCTGGCAAGGGCTGGGGGACAGAGGCTGGCACTGACAAATGTCCTGGGCCCCCTCCCTGCTCTGGCCATGCCACCAAGGGCACAAAACAGCCTCCTCTCTGGGCCCCTTGCCTGTTTTCAATGCCTTCCCCAGGCGCTGGCCCTGCCCCACAAGGCCTGGGCTGAGTCCTGCCCCTGCACGCTCACCCAGGCTGAGATGGACACTGATGCTTTCTCTGCCAGGCTCTCTCAGCCCAGCCCAGCTCCCTCCAAGCTCTGCCAGCTGCCCTGAGCTCTGGGCAGCACCAAGGGCCTCTCCCCAGCACAGCCCAGCCGCCTCTGGCCCCATAGCTCTGCTCAGGCCAGGCTGCTCTGGGCAGGGGCCCCACAGCCTCAGCCCCTTGCAAGGGCACAGCAGCAGCTGCAGCTCAGACAGGACTCAGCCCCAGCCATGGGGAAGGTGCTGGGCCAAGGGAAAAGGAGGCTCCCTGTGTGCCCTGCTCCTCTCTTTGTGAGATGCTGAGAGCTCTGCAGCCCCTGCTGCCATCCCATCTGCCCAGGCCAGCACAACAGCCTTTGCCCTGGGGTCCTCCAGAGCTGCTCCTGCTGCAAGCGCAGGGCCCATGCCAAAGCTGGGGCAGCCAGAAAGCTGTGCCCATTTCTGTTCATTGCTGCTTGGATGAGAATGGATCCAAAGCCCCTTGGAGGTTGCTTATGAATTTTACTACTCCAGAGGCCTCTTCTTTCTTGAGCTTTTCAGGTCAGGAATTCAGGGAGGAAAGCTCATAAACATGTTCAAAGAACCTGAACAAGAAAAGCCACTGGGAATAAATCGGGTTTTCAATTCCTCAGTCAATAATTTGAATGATTCCAGAGGTGTATTCAAAGTGGATATACTATATTGAAAACAATGCAAAAAGCACTATTTTATCCTGTTTTTTTTCCTGTTTATATATTGCTATCAGCAATTGATATTGACCTCCAGCAACTCCAAATGCTGTCTGAATCGATATGAAAATCAAGCCCCTTCATGGCTGACAATCAATCAGAAATTTTCCCCACCCCCTCTCCACCTTTTCCCTCATCCAACCCCTGGCACTCCCATGGATCAAGAACAGTGTGGCCAGCAGGAGCAGAGCAGTGATTCTTCTGCTCTGCTCGGCACTGGTTGGGCAGCACCTCAAGTGCTGTGTCCACTTCTGGACCCCCCAATTCAGGAAAAACATGGAAAGGCTGGAGCGTGTCCAGAGAAGGGCAATAAGGCTGGTGAGGGGTCTGGAACAAAAGTCCTGTGAGGAGTGGTTGAGGGAGCTGGGGTTGTTTATCCTGGAGAAGAGGAGGCTCAGGGGAGACCTCATCACTCTATGCAACTCCCTGACAAGAGGGTGCAGCCAGGTGTGGGTCAGGCTCTTTTTCCAAGGAAGAGTTACAGGACAGGAGTACACAGTCTTCAGCTGAACCAGGGGACATTTAGGCTAGACATTAGGAAATATTCTTTACAGAAATGGTGATTGGGCATTGGAATGGGTTACCCAGGGAGGTGGGTGAGCTACCCTCCCTGGAAGTGTTCAGGGAAAGACTGGATTTGGCACTCACTGCCATCATCTGGGTGACAAGGTGGTGTTGGGTCACAGGTGTGACTTGATGCTCTCCAAGGTCTTTTCCAGCCTGGTGGATTCTGTGATGATGGTGACAATGCAGGGCCCTGGGGAAGCAAGGGGCCATTGTTACACTGCAGGGCCTGGTGGCACTGAGAGGACCAGAGTGACACTGTGTATGACATGGCACCATAGAGCCAAGGGGCCATTGTGACACTGTGGGGCTGAATGGAAGCAAGGAGTCCATGGTGACACTGTGGGGCCTGGTGGAACCACAGAGGCCACAGTGACCCTGTGGGGCCTTGTGGAACCAAGGGGCCATTGTGCCACTGCGGAACCAAGGAGAGCCTTGGGAGAGCCTGGGGCCCAATGGAATCTAGGGGCCATTGTCCCATTGCAAGGACTCTTGGAACTGAGGGAACAATTGTGACACTGGGGTGCCCCATGGAACCAAGGGTCCCTGATGACACTGCAGGATCTTGTGTGACCAGGGCTCCACTGTGACACTGAAGCACAAAGGGGTCCCATAGAAGCAAAGGGACATTTTGACACTGGGAGGCCTCATGGGATTATGGAGACCATTGTGACACTCTAGGGCCTCATGGAACCGTGGTGACACCAAGCTGGCTGGGAGTATGGATCTGCTGGAGAGCAGGAGGGCTCTGCACAGGGCCCTGCACAGGCTGGATCCAGAGCCCAAATCCAACAATGTCAGGTTTAACAAATCCAAGTGCCAGGTCCTGAACTTTGGCCACAACAACCCCTGCAGCACTACAGGCTAGGGACAGAGTGGCTGGAAAGTAGCCAGGCAGAAACAGACCTGCAGGGACTGATGGACAGCAGGCTGGACATGAGGCAGCAGTGTGCCCAGGTGGCCAAGAAGGCCAATGGCTCCTGGCCTGGATCAGGAACAGTGTGGCCAGCAGGAGCAGGGCAGTGATTCTTCTGCTCTGCTCAGCACTGCTTGGGCAGCACCTCGAGTACTGTGTCCAGTTCTGGACCCCCAATGTAGGAAGGACATGAAGGAGCTGGAGGGTTTCCAGAGAAGGGCAACAAGGCTGGTGAGGGGTCTGGAACAGAGGTCCTGTAAGGGGCAGCTGACATAAGGCAGTGTCAGGTCATAAGTTGGACTTGATGACGTCCAAGGTTTTTTCCAACCTTGCTTACTGTGTGATTCTCTGAAACCACACTTGCAGCAGTTGCAGGATGAGCCCTGGGCCACCTCTTCAGAAGCTCCAGCAGCCCAGGTCCCGCAGCTTCTCCTCACAGCCCCCAAGCCCATCCTGTCAGTCCTGCAGAGCCTCTGCAGCTCCTCCTCCTTGCCCAGAACAGGGAGCCCCACAGCCAGACACACCAGCCCAGATGGGCCCCACTGGTCTGTGGTGCCTCTGGCAAGGGAGCAGCACGAGGCACTGCAGGAGCCTGCAGACAATTCCTGCAGCCCTTGGAGGATGATCCTGCTCCCCAAGAAATGTTCCCATGGTGCCAAGTCAGGAACTGAAATGGGGAGTGGGGCCAGAGAGGAAAGGGCAACCAGGGATGGGCTGTTGGCAGGAGAGGGAACAGGGATGGGCAAGAGGGAGAAATTTTTACCAGGAAGAGTGAAGAAAATCAAGGTGGAGCAAGGGAAATGGTCAAAGCAGTTTGGGTGCGGCTGCCAGGTAGCCCTGGCTCTGAGCAACGTCTGCAGTGGCACAGGAATCTCCCAGCTGATGGGAACAAACTTTCTGTGTCACTTCAAAAGGCCACCACAAACCTGAGTGATTTCCCTGCTTTCCCCCAGCCTTTCCTGGCCCCAGGGGCTGATGGAATTTGTGCTCTCTCAGGTTCATCTCCCCACACCAACACCATGGGGGTGCTGACGCCTGCTCTGGGCAGTGTAAACAGGGGGTCCTGAGGCAGTGCTGCCGTGTCTGTGCCTGCAAGGATGCAGCACCTGTGTGAGCTGGGGGAGAGGCCAGGGCTGCAGAGGGGGGATGTTGTTGGCAGGTGCATGAGGACGCTGTGGGACGCTGCCCTGGGGTGTCCAGCGCAGTGGGGATGGATCAGCCCCTGCTCTGCTGCTCCTTCCCCTTGTCTCCCCCAGGCACCTTGCAGAGCCTCAGCCATGCTGTTTGCCCCCAGCCTGCCCACGGCCAGCCTGGGGCTGCTCCCGGGGCTTTTCTGTGCTCAGCATTGGCCTGGGCAAAGTGTTCTGGAGAGAGCCTGGGCAAGGAGCCTGCAGCCGGCAGGCCCTGGCCTGAGGCGTCAGCGCTGCCCCAGCAGTGCCCATGGCCTGACCCTGCTGCAGCCCCGGCACTGCCACCCCCAGCACTGTGTTCAGCCCCGAGAGCACTCAGGCCCTACAGCAACACCAGGGCCAGCAGGGCAGCGGGGCAGGGCCACGGCAGCAGCACTGGCAACACCAAGGGCTGCTGCTGCTGCTGCTGCTGCTGGGCACAGCTGCTGTGCCAGCACTGATGTGCCCCCAGCTCTGCACACAGACATTGCTGCTGCAGCTGCAGAGAAGGGAACCAAAGGGGGGTCTCTGCAGAAAACTTTGCTGGGAGTTCCTTGAGTTTCTTTAAACTCACGAAGGGTGCAGCCCCTCATTGACACACTTCTTGGCCACAGGGAAGGTGGACAGAAACAAAATGAGAAATGGCACAAAAAATGACATTTCCTTTTTGGACAAAATGTAGAAAGATATGAAGCAAAAAAAACCCCACAACAAAACCAAAAAGAAGTATCAAAGATGCTTTTTATTACAAAAGATTTGCATAAATTGGTCTTTAGTTTAATGTTCCTGAAAGCATCCAATCATGAGTCTCCACACTGCAGCCTTGAGCTCCTGGTTCCTCAGGCTGTAGATGAGGGGGTTCAGGGCTGGAGGCACCACCGAGTACAGAACTGACAGGGCCAGATCCAGGGATGAAGAGGAGATGGAGGAGGGCTTCAGGTGAGAAAACATGGAAATGCTGAGGAACAGGGAGACTACAGCCAGGTGAGGGAGGCAGGTGGAAAAGGCTTTGTGCCGTCCCTGCTCAGAGGGGATCCTCAGCACAGCCGTGAAGATCTGCACATACGAGAAAACTATGAACACAAAATATCCGAGTCCTAGAAAGCTACTAACTACAATGAGTCCAAATTTCCTGAAATAAGATTTGGAGCAGGAGAGCTTGAGGATGTGTGGGATTTCACAGAAGAATTGGCCCAGGGCATTGCCATGGCACAGGGGCAGGGAAAATGTATTGGCTGTGTGCAGCAGTGAATAGAGAAAGGCACTGGCCCAGGCAGCTGCTGCCATGTGGGCACAAGCTCTGCTGCCCAGGAGGGTCCCGTAGTGCAGGGGTTTGCAGATGGACACGTAGTGGTCATAGCACATGATGGTCAGGAGGAAATACTCAGCTGAGAGGAAGAACAAAAAGAAAAAGAGCTGTGCAGCACATCCTGTGTAGGAGATGGTGCTGGTGTCCCAGAGGGAATTGTGCATGGCTTTGGGGACAGTGGTGCAGATGCAGCCCAGGTCGGTGAGGGCCAGGTTGAGCAGGAAGAAGAACATGGGGCTGTGCAGGAGGTGGCCGCAGGCTACGGCGCTGATGATGAGGCCGTTGCCCAGGAGGGCAGCCAGGGAGATGCCCAGGAAGAGGCAGAAGTGCAGGAGCTGCAGCTGCCGCGTGTCTACCAATGCCAGCAGGAGGAAGTGGCTGATGGAGCTGCTGTTGGACATTTGCAGTGTCTTGACATGAGGATCTGTAATAAAAGAAGTCATAGAAGAGTTCAGTTTTTAGAGGACTTTCAATATCCCAGCACAGCTTGGTGGCACTTTCCCCCCACTGCCTGCCCAGGGCTCTGCTGCCTGCAGCTGTCCCTGCCTGCAGCTGCTTCCCTGTGCCTGGGTCTGGGCCCTGCCAGTGCTGCCAGAGCCCAGCCCAGCCCTGGGGGCTCAGCTCTGCCCTGCAGAACCCTCCCAAATTAGGCACTGACCAGGGCCAGCTCTGCTCTACAGGCTCTGATGGCAACGTCAGAGCAACCCTGAGGAGGCTGGTAAAGTGACACTTGCTGCCTATAAGGGACTCTGTGCTGATTTCTAAAACTGCCTGGTTTATTGAAGTCAGCCAGAAAATAATTTAATTTTTCTGAACCTAAACTGAGGGATGAATATCTATGTGCAATTTTACATTCAGGCAACACAGAGCAGTAGATTTAAAAAGCAGGATTTTTCTTTTTATGCAGCCTCTGCCTCACTGTGCTCCCTGTAGAATCTACTTGGTAAAGTTCTGCAGTTAAATGTTATGCTGGGAGCAGTCCTCAACATTGCAGCATCCTCACCACAAAAGAAGAACACTTCCACACCTTACCAGCTGTCTCCTTCCACCCAGATCTTGTCCCCCAGCGCTGGCAGCAGCTCCCCGGGCTGGCTGAGAGCTGTCCCTGGCAGGCAGCAGAGTCCCTGGGCCAGCACAGCGCCCTGGGCTGCAGGACCCTGCTCTGCACCACAGCCCTGGGCACCCCTGGCTGCTCTACACAAGAGATCATCAGAGAATGTACTCACACAGTCTGTAGGCATTGGGATGTTGCAGCTTGAGGAGATCACTGCAGGAGCTGCAGCTGCATTGTCCTGAAACCAGAGGTTCCTGTGCCAAGGGCTGGCAGTGATTCTCCCCCAGTCCCTTCTCAGCCCCTTCCCAGCCCTGAGTGATTGAAGCTCTCTGTGCCTGTGCTGTGCCCGGGGTGGCTGCAGGCAGTGCCCCAGCCCTGCTGGGCTGGTAGAAAAGCTGCTCATCCAGAGAAATGTGTTTTTAAGCTCTTCTTGGTTGCCATGAGGTGCCTCTGCATGATGAGCTCAACCCAGCTCATCAGCACAGACACAGCACAAGGACTTTAATGACCCTCTCAGGGCTTTGTGCTGGGGCCCTGAACATCAGTCCCTGAGAGGGAGCTGAAGAAACCTCTCCAGAACTCCAAGGCAGAAGCCAACTCCAAAGTTTCTGGAAGTTTTAATGGGTGCCACTGAGGGACACGACACAGAAAGTGTCCCCAGGCCCCAGGCAGAGCAGAGAACTGCAAGCAGTGATGACAGGTGGGGACAAAGAGAAGCCAAGTCTTGGTGCCCTGGGCCACAGCAGCCTCTGTGCCACCAAGGACACTGAGGAGACCCCTTGTCCTGAGGCCCTGGGGCCTCCTGGCACAGCCCCAGCCAGGCTGGGCACTGTCAGCCCCTTGTCCTGCCCTCAGCATCCCCCTGCCATGCCAGTGGCCTCCAGGATGTGCTGGAAGGAGTCCCTGGGGAAGGAGCCTTGGTCAGCAATGGCCCTGGGGGGCTCCTTCATGCTGCCAGGGACTGCAGGTTTTTCCAAGGCCTTTGGGTTTGGCTTTTGCCTTGGAGTCTCTGAGAGGTTTGTGCAATCCTGGCCTCCAATTATCTGCTGTAATTAATCCCTTGAGGGGCTTTGTCAGTAACAATACTCAGTGGAGCTCATTAATGCTTCAAGGTACTTCAGTTCTTTTAGGGCACTTGGTGTTTCCCTTTTCAAAGGGACTCTCTAGTAGGTTTGTGTACTCATGGCCCCAATTATCTACTTTTTAGAGTCCCTTGGGATTCTTGGTCAGTAAAAACACTCAATGGAGATCATTCATACTTCTGAATACTCAGGGGTAATTTAAGTACTTCTTTTTTGTCACTGAATCTCTGAAAGGTTTTTGTGCAGTCCTGGCCTCCACTTCTCTCCTCCAAGGACTCCATGAGGAGCCTGTGTTGGGCATGGGCATCAGTGGGACCCATGAATGCCGAGAGACACTTTGGGTGTTTCCTCTTACTTTGACTCCTGGAAAGGTTTGTGCAGTCTCCTCTCAGGCCCTGAGGTTCCAGGGCTCAGAACCAAATGCACCACGGGGCTCATTAGGATCAAGCAAGTCCTGAAAAACCATGGCTGTGCCTTGATTTTCCTCTGGTCTGGTGCAGTTCATTGAAAATTCTTTTTTATTTATTTTCTAGAGGTTTAGAGAAATATTTCAAAGAGCTTTTAATAAACCCACATTCCTATTTTCAAGGATGTATTTTTCTCTCTAGAAAAGAGGTGATTGCAGCATTCAATGACTGATATTGATGCAGGATCTTTCCTCAGGAGGTCTGGCCTGCTCAGAGAAGCTGTGCCTTGAGGGCTGACCCAGTGTGGACAACCTTGCTCCACATTACCCAACCCCATCCTGTCTTTCCTCACTCATCTGGGACCTACTTTTCTTAGAGATCTGGCTGAACTCAGCAAAAAGTAGGGCTTTTCTTCCTTTTTAAAGCAATCTAAAACTCCTAAATTTTAGACAAACTCCCCAAGCGTGTCCCAAGCCTGAGTTGCCACCAAGGAGGTTCCCCTTCCCCAAGGCAGAACCATGCAAGGAATGTTTGAGACACACAGGAAGTTTTACCATAAACACAAATCCAGAGTTGGCTGAAGGCAGAATTAGACCAACTGCTGAAGGACAGACAAGCTTTGAACTCCTTGCAGCTCAAAGCTCCAGCTGGGTTGTTGGGAGGTGTGTGAGTGAGGCAAGAGTGAGGGCAAGGGAACTGCAGAGAGCCCTGGAAGTGCTTCTGTGCAGCCAGGCTGTGGGGAAGGGCACTGCAGGCCTGGCCTGGGCCAGGAGTGAGGGTGGATCATCATCCCAAGCTGCCCTGGGCCATTGCAAGGGGCTGTGGCCATGGACACTGCACTGAGCCCACTGCTGGCTTTGGGTGCCACAGCAACCCTGATCAGTTCAAGTTTCCTTGGAAAGCAGCCCCAGGAGCCATTTCTGCAGCCAGGTTCCATGGCCACTTGCAGGCAGAGCTGTTGCTGCCCTGGGCTGCCATGGCAACCATGAGGACAAAGCGGTGCTGGGGCTGTTCCAGGTACAATTGCACTGACACTCATTGATGCCCTCAGGTGCTAAATCTGGATCTAGCAGTGGAACCAGCCACTCCCAGTCTCCTCTCTTAGATGGAATTTTAAAAGTCTAGGCCTCCTCAAGGGTTTTGAGGATCCATGGTGGCAGTTGGGTGTCGTTTCTCAACCTCACGACTCAGAAGGTGTTTCTCCAATGAAGAAATCAAGCTTTTGCCTGAAGCTCCCACTCTGCCCATGACAGGTGTCGGAAGCCAGGACATCCCTTAAGATGTCCCGGGCACTCCGAGACCCCAAGAGGAGGTCTGGAGACCCTGGTACAGTGATAAAAACACCAGTTCCCTTGATTTCAGCCCTTGAGAGCTATTGCCAACGTTATATGAAGAATTACAAGTCATAAGTGTGTGATTAGGATATTAGGTAACTTATTTTTGTGTATTAATGAGGATTTTGGGGGTTCACAAAGGAGGCTCAAGGAGACAAGATGGAGGGATTTGGGTGTGTCCCTTGTCTTTTTTCTTCTTCTTCTTGTCCTCCATCTTCGGGTGAGGTGGTGGCACTTTCTGATTGGTTTAGTGTAAAGGTGCACAGTTTAATAAAGGGAGTGGATATTGGTACAATAGTAAAAACAATTAGGACGTAACAATTAGTATAAAAGATTACGACCGCCCATGAGCGGGACAGATAGCCTTGGGAAGCGGCGTAGGTGACATCCACGCCGGCTGAAGAGACACTATTTTGGAACATGAATGAATAAACAACCTTGATGAAGAAATCAACGCATCCTGACTCTTCCTTCTGGCACGGGGCTTGGAGAAAAGGACTTTACCCGCAATTCTCGGTAGGCTACCAGCCTGGGATCCGAGAGACAGGAACCCCTGGGAGTGTCTGGGACATCCCAGCTCTTTGGCAGCCTGGGCACTCCTGGGATGTCACCATGGAGCCCCCATGAGTGCCTGTGACAGATGGGTGCCTTTGCAGCCCAAGGTGCCCTGGGATGTCCCCATGGAATGGCTGTGACTGTCTCTGAGCACAGGGCTCTTTAGCATCCCCAGAAAGCCCTGGGAGGTCTCCAGGATCCTCGAGTCCAACTCCTGGCCCTGCACATGACACCCCAACAATGCCAGCCTGGGCCTGGCAGCACTGTCCAAACACTGCTGGAGCTCCCAGAGCCCTGGAGCTGGGACCCTTCCCTGGGAGCCTGTTCAGTGCCCCAGCAGCCTCTGGGGGAAAAACCTTTTCCTCAGATCCAACCCAAACCTGCCCCAACTCAGCTCCAGCCCTTCCTTCCACTCCTGTCCCTGGGCATCAGAGGGAAGAGGTTCCCACACCCCAGCCAGGGACCCGCTCCCAAGGCTGTTCCAGGGCAGCCAGGGCTGGCACCAGCTGCGATGCTCGGTTTCCATGGGCCAGGGTTTGGGAATGGGATTCCCTAATTTTGTGCTCCCACTAAAACCGTGTCACTGCTCGCTGCCATCCAGCCTCCCATTGAAAGTACAAAAGACAAAGATCTCAGGCTGGGATAAGAACAATTTAATGGGAACAGAAACAAGATAAGCAAGAAATAGGAACAGAAACAATATTGATAACAAATGGGATAAAACTAACAATATAAAGGGAAAACTACAAAAACATCAACTGGCTTGTCCCATCCTGCCTGGAAAGGACACCCTTCACCTTGAAGGAGAGATAGAGTCCCTTTCCTAGCCCTGGTAATGACTTGAGATGGGATCAAATACAATGATGGGGCCATGGCCAGACCCTTATGTCCTTAAATCCCACCTCAAATCACTGTCAGGGGCAGGAAAAAGGGACAGGTGTCCTCCCACAATGAATCACAGGGAACTGTGGGTCAGTAGGGCTCTTCCCAGTGTGCATCTACTGATGGGGGATGAGGTTGGAGATGCACATGAAGCTCTTCCCAGACTCAGGGAACTCGCAGGGCTTCCCTTACTGGTGACTTTGTTGGTGTCGGGTCAAGGCAGAGCTCTGGCTGAAGCTCTTCCCACACTGGGGACACTCATAGGGCCTCTCCCCAGTGTGGATGCGCCGGTGGGTGATGAGGGTGGAGTTGTGCTTGAAGCCCTTCCCGCAGTCAGGGCAGCGGAAGGGCCTCTCCTCTCTGTGAATGCGTTGGTGCTTGAGAAGATCTGAGCTGGTCTGAAACCTCTTCCCACACTGGGGACATCCATAGGGCCTCTCTCCAGTGTGGGTCCTCTGATGGACAGTCAGGTTGGAGCTTTTGCTGAAAGTCATCCCACATTCCCCACATTCATACGGCCTCTCCCCAGTTTGGTTCCTGAGGTGGTGGATCAGGTGGGAGTTGTTGCTAAAGCTCTTCCCACACTCCAAGCACTCAAAGGACTGCTCCCTGTCATGAAGCTGCTCATGGACCACCAACTCTGAGCTCTGGCTCGATCTCTGGCCACGTTCCTGGCACAATATGGGCCTTTCCTCCTCAGAGCAGCCTGAGATGGGTTTGGAGCCCTTCCTCATGCCAGATCTCTGGGGTTTTTCCTCCTTGTTGGATTCCTGCACCATGGAGCCGCTCAAAATGTCCTCTTCCATGAGGCCCTGCCACAGGGATTTTCCCTCCCAGGTCTCTGTCCTCAGCTCTTTGTCTGAGAGAGGAAGGACATGGAGAAGATGAGATTTCCCTCCATGCCAGAGGGAAGGGGAAGGAGATCCCCTCAGTGAATCCCTGGCAGGACAGCATTGGCAGCAGGGTTGTCCTGCAGCCGGGGGCCATGGTGGGCTGGGAGATGGAGCAGGAGAGAGGGGGAAAGGGGCAGTGACTGCCTTCTCACCTGCCTGGCTTTCCCGGGGCATCTTCCTCTTCCTTGCAGTCTCCTTCTCCATCTGGTCAAGGTTTGGGAATGGGAAATCCTGGTTTGGGGAAAAACAACAGATGAGCACATTGAGTTTAAATGTTCCTCTGCCCAAGTCCATCTCTAGAATCCACCAGACATCTGGTGTCCATATAAACCTCCCAAACACTAAGATTCAGCCCTGAACATGCCTCCCAGGAATTCCCTATCCCTGGTCTCTCCCCTTTGGTGTTCAAGGATCCCCCCTATCCCAGCTGCTGGGGGTCACGCTTGTATTGAGGGTCCCCCATCTACTCAGTCCCAGCCCTCCCCAGGCTGCTGGGAGTCCCAGGAATACAAAAAGTTCCTCTTTTCAACCTCCCAACTTAGGGATGCTGGGGGATTTTGGGGTTCCTGGGGTCCCTTCTCCCCTTTTTCTGTGCTTCAGGTTTCAAGGGGTCCAAGGAGTCCCCCCTGCCCCCCTGCAGGCTGTTAAGGGTCCCACAAATCACGGCACTCCACCCTCTCTGGGCTCCCCACTTTGGGGTCCTGGGGCACACAGGGCTCTGCTCCTCCAGGCTGCCTCTGCTGGCAGCTGCCACTGGGACCCCCAATGTCCCCCCAAGGGGAATTTTCCACTCAACTTTGCAGTTCTTCATTCTCCAAAAATCCCCCCCCCCCCCCCAAAGAAAACCTCAGCTCAGGGACCTCCCAGATTATCTGGGTCAAGCTCCCTGTCTTGATTTGGAAAGACAGGTGTCTGCTAAGGAAGGCAGGAGCATCCCTTGAAATGGGAAACATAAACCCCCACATAAAACCCACATAATATTGAAATTAACAGGCTCTCATGCAAGGATATGGGAATAACATTTCTTTAGTAAGAAAATTAAACTAAAAATTCAGTAGTAAGAAAAAGAAATGCTGACAGAGTCAGAATACAACCTGACACCCGGTTAGGCAGGGTGTTGGTAGCAGTCCAATCAAATCGTGGCTGCAGTCCTCCTGGAGTCACAGATGTGGTTTTGTTGAAGCAATGATCCTGTAGAAGGGTGTAGATTCTCCTGAAGGTCCAGTGGTGGTGCAGATGGGTCTGGTGTTCCTCTGGGAATCCAGTGGAAACAGGCTGCTCCTGGTGTGTTAAATCTCAGATTATATCCAGGTAGGAATGCTTGGCTCCTCCCCCTGGGTGGAGCATCTCACAATGGGATGATGGAATTTGATCAGTGATGCAGTGAGACTCAATGGCCCATTAACAGAAGATATCTTCCTGGAGGGAGTGTGGGTGGTGGAAGAGATAAAGAACACTGCCCCACCTGGTTTGAACAGCTGGCCCATTAACAGAAGATATCCCCTCAGAGTTATGAGAAATGGGTCATGGAACAGTTCTTACTTGGGATCTCCTGTTGGTTTTGTTTTCAAACGAGCACACTGGGGAGAAGTGGGACCATGCTGGGAACTGCTGTGAGCAGGTTGGAGTGACTGGTCTACACTGTGAGCAACTAGGCATGACTGGGACCGTGCTGGGAGAGACTGGCATCATACTGGGAGTGACTGGGACCATAGAAGGGGCAACTGGGAGCCACTGGATGAAAGTGGGAGGAACCTGGACCATGCTAGGGGCAAACAGCATCATAATGGGGAAGGACTGGCAATGACTGGGCTCATACTGGGAGTGCTGAGCAAACTGGAACCACACAGGGGGATCAACTGGGCTGATACTGGGAGCAGCCACTTTTGGCACCGGGACCCCCAAACCCTTTTCCTGGCCACCCCACCTCTCCCAAGCCCACCATTTTCTTTGGCCCTGGGACCCTAACCCTAACCCTAACCCTAACCCAGCCCCTCCTTCCCTCATCACTGAGGTCACTCGGACCTCTATGCCCAGCCATCCCAGGTTTTCTCACATTTTGATTGGAATGGGGACACCGGGGAACCTTGGAGCAACCTTTTCTGATCCATGTGGATCCAGTGGGCTGGGATGAGGCTCTGCGGGTCTCCATCAGACTCTGGGGCTCCATGGAGCTGGAATGGGGTTTGTGTGGGGCTGGAACACAATTCCGTGGGACTTCATGGGTCCAATCCCTCCCCAGGTCTCCACACATATCAGGAGGGTTTTGGCTGTGACCTCCTGTCCCATGGGAGAGTACGTGAATCTGATCGGCTCAGGTCCAACCGGCAGGAATTCCTCTCCTTCCAGCTGGGATCCAGCGGATTTGTGGTGGCCAACGGTGCTGCCCAGGTTTCCTAGGTTACAATGTAAAATTGTGCCCAAGGTTTGTATTCTATCCCCATGAGCCGTTGGAGCCAAGGTGGGGCAGTGTTTTCCTTATCTTCTGTTAACGAGCCTAACAATGCCTTGCCACATGACTCATAGATAACTTCCTCCGGGAGTTATCTCTGTTTAATGGGCCATCAAGGACCCACTGCATGACTCATAGAATGAGATGATCCCCATTGTGAGATGCTCTGCCCAGGGGGAGGAGCCAAGCATTCCCACCTGGATAAATCCAGGGTTTGGGACAGCACAAGCAGCTTTTATCCACTGGACTTCCAGAGGAGACAAGAGCTACCAGACCTTTTCTACAGGAATCACTGCTTCGACCAGACCATCTCATTTGGACTGCCACTACCACCCTAACAGGGTGTCAGGTTGTATTCTGACTCTGTCAGTGGGGGGGGGGGGGGGGGGGTGTTTGTACTATTACTTTTATTTTAATTTGCTTTCATTTATTTCTTTTCTTTTTCCTCTTATTAAATTGTGTTTCTGACTTGGAGTCTTTCACTGGTTTTGCTTTCAAACCAGCACAGGGGAAGAGATCAAATCTTGCATGTCATACTTCTAGTTAATGCTGTGGCTTATATAAACCCAACTCTTGCATATTGCTTGGGTATACATGAGCAGCAGCCTAAAAACTCTTGGCTATTTTGGGAGTAGTGGCCTTTCTGTGACTCTTGTAACACCTTCTGATCTTCCTGGGTTTCTTCCCATATCAATGAGGACAAGAAGAAATCTTGGGCAAAAACTTATGGAATGTTGGAACAGCTCTGTCAAAAGCTCAGCAATACTTGAGAGCTTTTGTTATAGGTTTCAAAAGTTGCTTAACACTGTTTAATTTTAATTTATAATGATTTTAAAGTAAATGTTTTCCGGATAAAACTTAGCATGTTCTTAATTTTTGCAAAACTCTGTTGCACAATGCCCCCTCTCTACAATTCCTGCCTTTTTTCAGCTCCAGCTTGAGGGAGATGGCCGTTTGTTTATCTGAGTGGGACATGTGGAAAAAATTGATACACTTGTTCTAAAAGTGTCACAAATATAGAATTTTCTTAAATAATTGGTCATAAGGAATAGTAGAATTACTGTGTCTTCCTGGTTTTTGAAGCCTGAGCAGAAATTGTCTTCTGCATGTGCTCCAAGCCAAGCAGATGTCATTTATATGCAGTTATAGTGCGTTCAGTGCACTATCGAGCCAACAATGACAGCTCAGCAGTGCTTTCCAGCTCGGGGTCAGGATTGTGCTTTGCACGTTCCTTTGGCTCCTGGCTGCCTTTAGGTCTGGATAATGTTCATGTTCTGCCTGTTACACTAATGTCATCCTGGGTTTTTTGACCCAAAATTTGTGATGTCTGCAAGGCTGGAATGGTGGTTGTTACCCTGCTAAAGAACGCAACACATATAGGATTGCACAGGTTGTTGAAACTTGAAATGTAGGAAAAGTCATCTTGGGGAAAATTTTTATCATCCTTCAATAGAGCAGATCAAAGTGCTAAGGCTTGTTATTCTCCTTTTTTTTTTTTTTTTGCCTGATGGTTTTAAAATTCAGCTTGCTTTAGAGACTCTACACCTCTAATTATGGAGTCACCATCAATATGTAGTGCCTGGCTGGGTACATCAATAGCTTGAAGGAGATTTTGGAACTAATTAGAGCTTGCTGGGGAAAGGCCTACAGTAAAGGAAAAGATGTGCTAACACTGAGTCCTTGCCATGTGCTGTTTATCCTCTCTCAAAGCTTGTTTGTCTGTCTGCAAGCCAGAACTTAGAATTGCAGAGGGTGTCATGCTTGGCTTATCAGTTGGATGTAGACTTTGGATTGTGGTTTATAACAAGCATGCAAAATAAGTTGATCATTTTGGAGCCTTCTGACTTTGGAAATAGCCATAAATGGTCAGAACAATCTACCTGTCACAACTGAAATTAGGCATGTTCACTGCAACAAAATGGCTGGGTTTTTCAGTCTTCAAAATTAATTTGGAAGTGTACGCTAATAAAATCAGAGGGAGAAATTTTCAATATTTGACTTGGAAACTTTGTTTGAAGGTGGTAATTGACACTTCTAACACCAATTACTACTTCTTGTACTTGAAAGATTCTGAGAGGGATTTGAGGGCAGAGAAATCAGATTCAAAATAAGTTGGAACACCACAGAATCACAAAATTAACTCGGTTGGAAAAGACCTTTTAAGATCATCTAGTTAAACCAATGACATAAAACCTCCTCATCAACCAAACTATGGCACTGAATGTCATATCCAGCCTTTTTTAAAACATGTCCAGGGACAGTGACTGCACCACCTCCCTGGCCAGATGATTCCAGTGCACAATCACTTTTTCAGTAAAAAATTTCTTTCTAACATCTAACCTAAACTTCCCTTGGTGCAGCTTAAGACTGTGTCCTTTCATTCTGTCAGTTGTTGCCTGGGGGATGAGGCTGACCCCTGCCTGACTACAACCACCATTCAGGAGGTTGTAGACAGTGAAAAGGTCACCTCTGAGTCTTTTCTCCAGGTTAAACAACCTCAGTTCTCTCAGCTGTTGCTCACAGGGCTTGTGTTCCAAGCCCCTCACCAGCCTTGTTGGCTCCTCTGGCTGCGCTCAGGCGTCTCAATGCCCTTCCCAAACTGAGGGGCCAGAACTGGGCACAGCCCTCGAGATGTGGCCTCACCAGTACAAAGTACAGGGAAAAAATGACCTCCCTGGTCCTGTTGGCCACACTATTCCTGATACAGGCAAGGATACCAATTTTGGCTACCAGGGCACGCTGCTGGCTCACGTTCAGCTGCTGTCACCAGTATCCCCAGGTCTCACTCTCCCTGGGCACTGTCCAGCAACTGCACCAAGGCTATAGTGCTGCAGGGAGGAGCTGTGAAAAAAAAAAAAAAAAAAAAAAAAAAAAAACAACAAAAAAAACCCCTAAACAAACAAAAAAACCCTACAAACCAAATAAACCAACCCTGCCCTGTGAAGCAACTCCCTTGGAGGTGTCTGCAATCTTGAAACTTTGACTGCCCTATGATCTCATAAAAAAAGACCTTGAGGTTACTTGGGGGTGGGGGTCGCACCTGGGTGAGTCTCCAGTTCTAAAAGGTTGACTACACAATGTTCTCCTAAAAATGGACTTAAAGCTTGCTGGGCGGGAGGTTCTGTATTGTGTCTGTCTACAGTCCTGGAAGATAGATTAACCAACCTCCTGCTACAAATGAACGTTGAGCTTGTTTAGGAGGGGTCTCATTTTGCTGTGTCTGCAATCTTGGAATCTTGACTCCCCTATGCTGCCATACAAGCAGACTTTGAGCTTGTTTGGGGCAGGCCTCACTTAGATGTGTCTGCAGTCTTGGAAGCCTGACTACCCTACGTTCTACAAATGACGGTGTGACTGCCAGGAATTCATAGGGACCCATGTGAGAGCCCCCCGAAACAAGCTCAAGTGTCTATGTGGGAAAACACTGGGTAATCAAGATTCCAGGACCCCAGAAAAACCCCAAGTTTGATGCCTCTCTCCCAAACAAGCCCAAGGTAAATTTCTGGGAGAAGACAGGGTAGTCAAAATTCCAGGGCTTCAGACATTCAGAACAAAGGCGCCTTGAGCTTGTTTGGTGGGAGGTGTGGCTCTCACTTGGTTGTGTCTCTGTAGTGTAGGAGGCTTGACAAAGCAATGTTCCCTTGCAAATGCCCCCTGAACTTTTTTGTGGGTCTCACTTGGGTGTGTCTGCAGTCCTGGAAGCTTGACAGGGCTTTCACCTCCTACAAATGGACCTTGAGCTTGAATAGGATGGGTCTCACTCAGCTGTGTCTGCAGTCTTGGAAGCTTGGCTCTACCCTAAGATTTCCTACAAGCAGATCTTGAGATTGTTTGGGGCAGGTCTCACTTGGGTGTGTCTGCAGTCTTGGAAGCTTGACTACCCTACGTTCTCCTACAAATGACTGTGTGACTTCCAGGCTCTCAGAAGGACCTATGGTAGAGCCCTCCCCCCCCCCCCCCCAAATTTCAAGTGTATTAGAGGGAAAACCCCAGCTAATCAAGCTTTCAGGACTTCAGAGGCACACAAGTGTGACCCCTCCCTCGCAAAGAAGTTTAAGGTCAATTTGTTTGACAACCTAGATTTATCAAGCTTCCAGGACTGCTTATGCACTCTAGTGAGCCCCCGGCCCATAGAAGCTCAAGGTCCATTTCCAGGAGAACATAGGGTTGTCAGGATTCCACGAGTGCAGACACATCTCAGTGCAACCCCAACCAAAGACGACCAAGGTCCATTTGAGGGCTCTCATGTGGGTGAGTCTGCAGTCCTGGAAGCTTGACTGGGCTATCATCTCCTAAAAATGCATCTTTAGATTGATTTGGAGGGCTCTCACTTTGCTGTGTCTGCAGTCTTGGAATCTTCACTCCCCTATGTTGTCCTACAAGCACCTTGAGATTTTTTGGGGCACGTCTCGCTTAGACGTGTCTGCAGTCTTGGAAGCTTGACTACCCTACGTTCTGCTACAAATGGCTGTATACCTTCCAGGACCTCAGAAGGACCTATGTTTGAGCCCTCTTAAAAATCTCAAGTGCCTATGTGGGAAAACCCTAGCTAATCAAGCTTTCAGGACTTCAGAGGCACCCAAGTGAGACCCTTCCCTCCCAAAGAAGCTCAAGGTCAATTTGTTTGACAACCTAGATTTATCAAGCTTCCAGGACTGCTGAGGCACCCTAGTGAGCCCTCGGCCAATAGAAGCTCAAGGTCCATTTCCAGGAGAACATAAGGTAGTCAAAATTCCAGGGTGCAGACACCCGGAACAAAGGGGCCTTCAGCTTGTTTGGTGTGAGGTGTGGGTCTCACTTGGTTGTGTCTCTGTAGTGTAGGAAGCTTGACAAAGCAATGTTCTCTTGGAAATGCACCCTGAGCTTTGTTGTAGGTCTCACTTGGGTGTGTCTGCAGTCCTGGAAGCTTGACAGGGCTTTCACCTCCTACAAATGGACCTTGAGCTTGAATAGGATGGGTCTCACTCAGCTGTGTCTGCAGTCTTGGAAGCTTTGCTCTACCCTAAGTTTTCCTACAAGCAGATCTTGAGATTGTTTGGGGCAGGTCTCACTCAGCTGTGTCTGCAGTCCTGGGAGATTGACTACTGTTTTTTCTCCTACAAATGACTGTGTGACTTCCAGGAGTTCAGAGGGTCCCATGTGAGAGCCCCCCCACAACAAAGCTCAGGGAACATTTCCAAGAGAACATTGCTTTGTCAAGCTTCCTACACTACAGAGACACCCAAGTGAGACCCAAACCCCACTCCAAACAAGCTCAAGGCCCGTTTGTTTTGAGTGTAGGAAGCCCTGGAATTTTGACTACCCCTGTCTTCTCCCAGAAATGCACCTTGACCTTGTTTGGGAGAGACAGATCAAACTTGGGGTTTTTCTGGGGTCCTGGAATCTTGATTACCCAGTGTTTTCCCACATAGACACTTGAGCTTCTTTGGGGGGATTCTCACATGGGTCCCTCTGAATTCCTGGCAGTCACACAGTCATTTGTAGGAGAACATAGGGTAGTCAAGCTTCCAAGACTGCAGACACAGCTAAGTGAGGGAGGGTCAGGCTTCCACGAGTGCAGATACATCTCAGTGCCACCCCCCCCAAAGAAGACCAAAGTCTATTTGAGGGCTCTCACTTGGGTGAGTCTGCAGTCCTTGAAGCTTGTCTGGGCTATGATCTCCTACAACAAAACCTTTAGATTGATTTGGAGGGGTCTCACTTTCCTGTGTCTGCAGTCTTGGAAGATTGACTACCCTACGTTCTCCTACAATTGACTGTGTGACTTCCAGGAGTTCAGAGGGACCCATGTGAGAGCCCCCCTGTCTTGGTTTTGAAAAAGAAGACAGGTATCTGCTAAAGAGAGGCAGGGCCTCTCTTGGAATGGATAATTTCAATCTCTTCCCTTCAAATTATTATAATTTAGAAATATTAAAACGGCTTTCAGGCAGAGATATGGAGATAGGAATAACAGTTCTTTACGAATAGGTATAACAAGGCTAACAAACAACAACAACTACAGCAATTAATAGCGAACAGAACCAGGGACTTTGACGGGGCTTGGTTTCATAAAACTCGGGGCAGTCTGGCCTCTTAGGACTCTGAAAAAAAAAAAAGTACTAAGCTGGAACAGTGAGGGATCCCGGGCTCGTGGATCGGATGGAATCTGGAGCTCTGTCGGTGATCACTGGAAGGGCAGGGATGTCTGGCAGGGAGGGCAGTGCGGGGCCGAGGAAGCAGCGACAGTGGGACAGGGCCGGGCCAGCTCCAACAGGGCAGCAAAAGGAGAAGTCAGGAGTCTTCTTGGGCACACGAGCAGGATGATGGTAGCTGTCTTAAGGATCAGATCTGGGTGGTGCCAGTGAAAAAACTCACGCAGCAACAGCAGCCTCGTCTTCTCTCGATGCTGAGCACACTAAAAGTGAAGCTGCCCCCTCCCAGCCCTGTCTTTCTCCCTGCCCCCCCCCCCCCCCGCCTCCTTCTCGAGAAACTCCGGGAGACAAAGAGGATAGCTAAGTGCCAGGCTCTATCCCTTTGTTTCACTTGAGCACTGATAAGTATCTAGTGATTAGTTGCCTTGAAACCCTTGGGAAAAAAATTCTATAGGTAAGAAAGAACAAAAAAAAGAAACAAGCCTAACCCCCCAACACCCCCCAAACAAGCTCAAGTGTCTATGTGGGAAAACACTGGGTAATCAGGATTCCAGGACCCCAGAAAAACCCCAAGTTCTATCCCTCTCTCCCAAACAAGGCCAAGGTGCATTTCTGGGAGAAGAGGGGTGGAATGAGACTAAAGAGGGGATGGGGAGCATGTTAACACCATGAAGTATGAAGACATGGGAGAGTTCAGAAAAAACCCTAAAAGCTGATTTGCAGATCTCAAGCCCAAGGCCAGAAATGCCACTCTTGAGGGACTCAGTTTCAAGTTAACAGCAAGTCTTGGTGAAATGGCATCCTAGTGAATTGTTTGTGGAGACCAAGATAGCTACCAGCAGCAGCCATTTCCCAGATATCCTGCTCATCTTCAGGAACATAGCTCGCAAGCTATCCAGGTGCCACCACATCTAACTTTTAGAAGTGTTTCAGTCACTGGCACTGGAGCCTACATGTTAGAAATAAGCAAATCACTTTCCCAGAGAAGGGAGATAACACCAGTGGTCACCACCCCTCACATGGCAAAGGAGATCTCCAATCCATCTTAGAAGAAGGCAGCAGCTATTTGAAACAAAGCTGCTATTGCCCTGCTAAGACAGAAAAGTGGCAGGAACATTTTGGGTACATAACTGTGATTAAAGAATGATCTGGTAACTAAAGAACAAAAACAGAACTAAGCTGAATGCACTTTGATGTATGCAGAGACCAGTAAATGGAAGTCCCTCAAACCACATGATATAGAGGGACAGAGGCTGCATCATAAACAGGGGAAGACTTTACCCTCAGCTGGCACCAACAGAGAGGCAAGTGTTCCTTGCACTCTCATCACACTCTCCTTGCAGTCTTTTTACACTCAGGACCCACCCACTGCTCTCCTTTCAAACGCCAATTCTTCACCAGATTTCTGTTGCGTTCCCTTCTCTGCCACCATTCAGGCATCACGGACCACAAAACTATAAATTCTTAATCACATAAAAGCCTTGCCTTGCTTGCCCATCAGATCAGCAGATCCCTCTCTTCCAACACTTAAGGAGAGGGAACAGAGCCTCTCATCTCCATAGCAGAGACAGATTAACAAAAAAAGCCAAAGAGTCACATAGAAAGTTAAAACAGGAATGAGTTTTGTCAGCTGATCTAGTTCCTTTCATCCGTCTGGAGGCAATGTGGGGTATTGCTCAAACTCTACGAGGAGTCAGGCTGTACCCACAGCAGTCAGGAGGAGACAAACATCCTTCAATTATCTTCTGTGGAGCAGAGGAGATAGTGACATGGGGGGTTGCATCAAGTCAGGACCAAGCTCAGCTGGTTAATGACTTCTCCAGACACACTATTGCTCTGCAGCATCGTCTGTCAACACCTTCTCGTCCTGGCCATGGCCTGTTGCAACAAATTTATGCCTTCTGCCAGAAGGAATGCACTTAGAGGTTGAGGGCTTCACAGCAGACTGAGCTGTGATCTCCTCAGTCTCCCAGAGGCTTTTTGTGTTGGATACTATCATGCTTCTGGTGGCAATTTCAAGAGAGGGGTGCCGGACAGGACTTGGAGGCTTTGTGGAGGCCTCAACAGCCTGCTTGTACTGCTCCAGCCTGTCATCAATCTTTGACACAGGGAGAGGAGGCTGACTCTTCTTTATTTCGTTACTTTTCTGTATTGAGCGGTTCACCGACTCAGTTATGTCTGCGATTTTTCTGAAGCACAGTTCGAGGTGGTCAGAGAACAGATCCTCCTCCTCCTCCTCCTCCTCCAGGCTGGCAAGGCTTGAGGCCTTCAGGCGTTTTTCTGATGTTTCTTCTTCCTTCTCTCCATCATTTCGCTTTCTCTTCTTTTCCTCTTTCTCAGCTTGCTCGCCTTGGGCCTCTTCCTCCTGGCACAGCCTCTCTTCCTCTCTGACAACCATATTCTCCTCTGGGCTTTCCTGATCCAGCTGGATCTGCTCCAGTTTTACTTGAGCTTCCATCACAGCACTGTCCTCTTCTTCACATGGCTGTCTTGCAGACCTAGAGGTGGGGGAGAGACCCCTGGAAATAAGGTCAGCTCCTCCTGATCCCACCTCTTTCTAAGCTTGATCGCCTCTTCTTCCTCCTGGTACAGATTCCAGAATTGTCCTGGTTTGGAACAGGTTAGGGGGAGAACCCCAAGAGGCATCCCCTAAAACAAACCTCCACCACCCCTCCCCCACCCCCAGCCCTGGGTTCCGGAGGGAAGAAAAACTCCTTGGAGGAAAAGTGGAAAAACCGGTTTATTAACAACACTCCCCACACAAGAGAAAAGATAACAGGTACTGTGAGGAGAGGGCGCCGAGCTTCTATATTGGGAGCCAGCGATTCCCGGACTTTCTCGGGTCAGGTCAGTCCAGAGCTGGTCCTAAATCTTCAGGAAGGAGGGAGGAGAAAAGGAAAAGGAAAGAGGGAAAAAAAAAATTAAAAGCAAGCAGCCAAGCGAGCAGCAGCGAGAGAGCAGAAGCTGGCTGCAGTGAGAGAGCAGAAGCAAAGCAGCCGCCCGCCAGGGAGAGCCCGCCCAGCCAACTGCAGTCCCCACTGAAGGGGGGAGGGAGCAGCTGCCAGACACCACAATAGAGTCCCACAATATAGGATATAGGGTAGAAGTCACTGTCAACCCAAGACACCAGGGTAGTCAAGATTTCAGGGCTTCCGACACTCAAAACAAAGGGGCCTGGAGCTTGTTTGGAGTGGGGTGTGGCTCTCACTTGAGTGTCTCTGTAGTGTAGGAAGCTTGACAAAGCAATGTTCTCTTGGAAATGCTTTGTTGTGGGTCTCACTTGGGTGTGTCTGCAGTCCTGGAAGCTTGACAGGGCTTTCATCTCTTACAAATGGACCTTGAGCTTGAATAGGATGGGTCTCACTCAGCTGTGTCTGCAGTCTTGAAAGCTTTCCTCTACCCTAAGTTTTCCTACAAGCAGATCTTGAGATTGTCTGGGGCAGGTCTCACTTGGGTGTGTCTGCAGTCCTGAAAGCTTGACTACCCTACGTTCTCCTACAAATGACTGTGTGACTTCCAGGCTCTCAAAAGGACCTATGTTAGTGCCCCACCCCAAATCTCAAGTGTATTAGAGGGAAAACCCTAGCTAATCAAGCTTTCAGGACTTCAGAGGCACACAAGTGTGACCCCTCCCTCCCAAAGAAGCTCAAGGTCAATTTGTTGGACAACCTAGATTTATCAAGCTTCCAGGACTGCTGATGCACTCTAGTGAAGCCCCAGCCCATAGAAGCTCAAGGTCCATTTCCAGGAGAACATAGGGTAGTCAGGATTCCACGAGTGCAGACACATCTCAGTACAACCCCAACCAAAGACGACCAAGGTCCATTTGAGGGCTCTCACTTGGGTGAGTCTGCAGTCCTGGAAGCTTGGCTGGGCTATCATCTCCTACGAATGGACCTTGAAATTGATTTGGAGGTGTCTCACTTTGCTGTGTCTGCAGTCTTGGAATCTTCACTCCCCTACGTTGTCCTACAAGCAGACCCTGAGATGTTTTTGGGCAGGTCTTGCTTAGACGTATAAGAGACTGTCCAAAGGATCCCTCACTTTGCCTCACAATCATCTCCAAGGAAACACAGAGAGTGAGAACCCTGGAGGGACAGGAGGGCTCTGAAACCCCAAGGAACACAGACTGGCCTGGCTGAGGTGGGATGTCTGCCAAGTGCTGTCCACGTGTGTTTGCCAGCATGAACCTGAACAATGGAGACTGCCACGGTAGACTTCACCTGCTACTGAACTGCTTGTGATGAAATATTAGACACTAAAAATAATTTAAATTTTTGTATTTGCAATTTACTAAAATTATAAGTTGTGATTTTTTAAAATTTAATTTTAGTTATTTTTTATTACCTTTTACAATTTAATTATATATTGATCCATAAGCTATGGCCTACTGCTATAGGTATGAACCTTACTCTGGTGAAGCAATCGTTACTTCATCAGGATTTATTAGAAATTTTAAAGAAAAGATTTAAAGGATGGACAGAAAATTTTGGTAACTATTCATCACAAAGTAAAATATTTTTTTTTACTTTAGTTTTGATTGGATTTGTTTTATTGGCAATTTTTTTTATGAATTGGAGAGTGATGAAACAGCTAAAATAATTAACTTTAGTTATGAATGCACACAATTTAGTTTATGCATTTCCTCCTATAAACGTGCTCAAAGATGTTAACACAAGACATACTGTGTAAGTAAGCCATAGTTATAGATTCTAAATGAATTTTGGTTAGAAATAAAAGATTTTGAATTTTATTTAGTATTTTGATTCTGTATTTTGATTTTGTTTTAATTAGTTAAAATTTTGTTTTAATTGTTAGAATTTGATTTGATGTTATTTGTTTTAAGTATTTAACATGTTATTTGTTTTAATTGAGTTTAAAATTGTTTGAATTTTTGATTTAATTTTAATGAATTAATATAATTATTATATTGTTGGTTTTAATCAGTTTGATTAATATGTTATTTGTTTTTATAAATTGAGTTTAAATTGTGAGAATTTTGAATTAATATAATTGTTATAATTATGAGATTAATTGATATTGAATGATTAGTGCCCACTTTTTGTTTCTTTTTCCTGCTATTTCTCTTTTTTCCTTCTGTCCTATCTCTCTTCTCTCTTGCTTTTATCTATATAACTTTCTCTCTTCCGTTTCTTTCTCTTGTATTGCATATCACTTTGGTGGGTACATTGAATAAAAGCATATCAGTTTTTAGTGAGTACATTGATATTGAATAAAGTATACTGATTTTTGGTTAAACAGCATTCTCTTGGCCTCCTTTGTACTCTAAGAACTGAAATACGAACTCAGTTCACTTTGAACAGGTCGTAACAGACGTGTCTGCAGTCCTGGAAGCTTGACTACCCTACGTTCTCCTACAAATGACTGTGTGACTTCCAGGAGTTCAGAGAGACCCATGTGGGAGCCCCCCCAAACAAGCTCAAGTGTCTATGTGGGAAAACACTGGGTAATCAAGATTCCAGGACCCCAGAAAAACCCCAAGTTTGATCCCTCTCTCCCAAACAAGGTCAAGGTGCATTTCTGGGAGAAGACAGGGTAGTCAAAATTCCAGGGCTTCCGACACTCAAAACAAAGGGGCCTGGAGCTTGTTTGGTGTGAGGTGTGGCTCTCCCTTGGGTGTCTCTGTAGTGTAGGAGGCTTGACAAAGCAATGTTCCCTTGGAAATGCCCCCTGAGCTTTGTTGTGGGTCTCACTTGGGTGTGTCTGCAGTCCTGGAAGCTTGACAGGGCTTTCACCTCCTACAAATGGACCTTGAGCTTGAATAGGATGGGTCTCACTCAGCTGTGTCTGCAGTCTTGGAAGCTTGGCTCTACCCTAAGATTTCCTACAAGCACACCTTGAGATTGTCTGGGGCAGGTGTCACTTGGGTGTGTCTGCAGTCTTGGAAGCTTGACTACCCTACATTCTCCTACAAATGACTGTGTGACTTCCAGGCTCTCAGAAGGACCTATGGTAGAGCCCTCCCCAAAATCTCAAGTGTATTAGAGGGAAAACCCTAGCTAATCAAGCTTTCAGGACTTCAGAGGCACACAAGTGTGACCCCTCCCTCCCAAAGAAGCTCAAGGTCAATTTGTTGGACAACCTAGATTTATCAAGCTTCCAAGACTGCTGATGCACTCTAGTGAAGCCCCAGCCCATAGAAGCTCAAGGTCCATTTCCAGGAGAACATAGGGTAGTCAGGATTCCACGAGTGCAGACACATCTCAGTACAACCCCAACCAAAGACGACCAAGGTCCATTTGAGGGCTCTCATGTGGGTGAGTCTGCAGTCCTGGAAGCTTGACTGGGCTATCATCTCCAACAAATGAACCTTTGGATAGATTTGGAGGTGTCTCACTTTGCTGTGTCTGCGATCTTGGAATCTTCACTCCCCTATGTTGTCCTACAAGCAGACCTTGAGATTGTTTGGGGCAGGTCTCAGATGTATCTGCTGTCATGGAGGCTTGAGTACTATACCTTTCGTTCTCCTTCAAGAGCACCTTCAGCTTTTTTGGGGGTTTGAAGGTCTCACTTGGTATGCCTGCAATCCTGGGAGCTTGACTACCCTTTGTTTTTCTAGAAAGTGACCTAGAGCTTTTTTGGGGGATAGGTGGTTTTACATGGTTGTGACTGCAGTCTTGTAACCTTGACTCCCCAAGTTCTCTTACAAATGTGCCTTGAGCTTTTTTGCATCCTGGGAGGTCTCACTTAGATTTTTCTTCAGTCCTGGAAGTTTGACTACCCTCTGTTCTCCTACAAATGGACCTTGACCTTTTTTTGGGATGGGGGATGTCTTACTTACATTTGTCTGCAGTCCTAGGAGCTTGTCTACCCCATGTTCTCCTGGAAATGGACCTTGACTTTTTTTGGTGGTGAGAAACCTCTCATCTTTATTTTTCTGGAGTCCTGCAATCTTGACTACCCTATGTTCTCCTGGAAATCGACCTTGAGGGTTTTTTTGGGTGTGGGATGTCTCACTTTGCTGTGTTTGCAGTCCTGGATGCTTGACTCACCTAAGTTCCCCTAGAAATAGACCTTGAGCTTCTTTAGGGTGGGGGATGTCCTATTTTGATGTGTCTACAGGCCTGGAAGATTATGAGTACCTTATGTTCTCTTTCAATAATATCTTCAGCTTTTTTTGGAGTTATAAATCTCACTTTGTTATATCTGCAGTTCTTGAAGCTCTACTATCCTATGTTTTCCTACAAAGGGACGTTGAGGTTTTTTGGAGTTGGGAAACCTCTCACTTGGGTATGTCTGCAGTCCTTCAAGCCTGACTACCCTATGTTCTCTTAGAAATGGACTTCAAGCTTTTTTTGGTTTTGGGATGTCTCAGCTGTGTCTGCAGTCCTGGAAGCTTGACAACCCTATTTTCTCTTTTAAATGGCCCTTGAGCCTTTTTCTGGGGTAGGGGACGTCTCACTTAGATGTGTCTGTAGTTCTGGTAGCTTGACTACCCTATTTTCTCCTACAAATGGACCTTGAGCTTTTTTTGCATGCAGTAGCAGGGGAGTTCAGCTGCTGTATGCCTTTGTTCGATGGGCGGTACCGTGTCCTGTTGGGAGGTTGTTCCTCCGTGTCCGAGCGCGCAGCTTCGGGAGGGGTGCACATGGAACCTTGGGGTAGGAAGGGGACACTTGCCTACCCAGCCAGATCAGCTGAATCTGCCCTGGACATCAGTGGGGTGACAGATGTCACAGCCAGATCGCCCTCACGTCTAGGTTGTGATAGTGTCCTTGGTTTCTGTAATACAGAAAAGCAAGGACATGTGATTGGTTGCTGTCATTGTTTTTGCACATAAAAATTATCCCGTTTGAGTCTTGCATTGTGGAAACTTTTATTGTTGACTGCTTGGATAGGCCATCTAAGTTGAGGTACAAATGTTTTGAGATTTTGATGTTCATGCCCTGTGTATAGTGTCTCTCTTACGGCAGGATGTAGAAGAAACTTCGAAATTGCCTACAGTTTTTATGCTGTTGTGCTTGCACAATATGTTTCTGCTGATTGTCAGTGAGGATGTTCTGTGGGAAATTTTACCCTCTTGACTGTTGTGCTTGTAGTAGAGAACTTGCTCTCTTCTCTACTGAACAAAGACATTTGAGTCCTTTAAATCTCAGACATTTATTGAGAGGGATGAGATGGAAAAAACCATCAAACCTATCACATATATATTTAGAAATAATGAACTCTAATTTCATTCACCTTTTCCTGTCTGAGTAAGTCAGCTACACCTAAGGACAAGTGTGTTTTCTGGAGTGAAATGTGGTGACAGGAAGCTTCTCTGAGTTATATCTTGGGCATAAAGGGTCATCATGTATGCTAGACATGGGAGAGAGAAAGCAAAAGCCTGACAGGGTGGAAGGAAAAGGAGTGGGCAGAACTGACACAAACCAAATGGGAGTTTAGCAGTGTAGTATCACTAAACAGGAGCAGAAAGATGGACACTAATTGAGGGACCAGAAAAGTGATGATTTCCTACAGTGAGATGCAAGGTACTTGTGGCATTTGAGGATGGAGGTGCATAGGACTGGTGGGTAGGTTGTAGGTGTGGGACTTAGGAGGCAGGATTTAGTAGAATGGTGCTTGCTTTCAAAGGAAAAGGCTGAATATAAATTTAGGAAAAGGAGGGCAGACAAGCCCTGCTGGTAACTTTAAACTAATCCAGTATTTCTCTGACATCAAACATACGTCAAGATAAAGAAATAATTTTAGCCAGAAATGGAAATTAAAAGTTTTCAGACAGCAGTACAGTGGAAGATCTACAAATAGTCCCTGTGTGTAGAAGGACATGAACATTGTGTTTTGGTAAAAGTTCCTTTTTTGATTTAAAGATCGCTCATGTGACTGACTTGTCAAGTAGATCTTGCTCTACTTTGAGGGAACTGGTTTTTGCCCTTTGGATTTTAATTTTTCATTGGGCAAAAAGTGATTTATGGCAAAGTCATTGTAGCAAAAATTAGTCTATTGTCAATTTTTTTGTCCCAGACAAAACTTTTTTAAAACACTGTTCTGCTATTTTCATACCTTGATACACTAAACAAGAACAGACAGGTTTTAGTGCATATAATATTCTTTGTATTAGAACTCAATTTGAAATGTTTGCCACTTTGGAAAGGAGGAGGTGAAGGAAAGTGGCTGCAGATTTCAGGGTGACTCATGAGCTTTATCTTTATATTAAAAATAGAGAATTGCACAAAATCTGGTAAATCAGCAGAAAAAAAAAACCTGGTATTTTGTAACACTGAACAAAATCCTGTGTCTTATGCAGGTGGCAGTTCTTAGCTGGGTTGGCTTAAATACAGCTCTTTATTATGTTGTGCTTTGAGTTTTGTTAGTTGACTTTTAACTTCCCTGTGTCTGCTTTTCCTTTTCCATGCTGAGTTGGATTGGCATAGTTCTGTGTTTACATGCTGTTGTTTGTGTGTGTCATGTTTACACACTCATCTAAAGAAACAAACCCTCATGTAGTGGTGGATGGTTATGAAGGGGTTCTCCTCCATAAGACAAATTTGTTTCTTAACATAGAAATGTCAAATTTAAGTAAAATAAGTTTCCACATAAAGTGGAAGCTTGAAGCTACCTAAAGAGAGTTTAATTTGCCACCTCTATGGGGTGGGAATTTTCTCTTTTCTCTACCTTTGCACTGATATCCTCTGAAACTCAGACGTGATCCTTCAGATAGGCTGTAACAGGATACTTTCTGGATTCGACACTCGTGATGTGATATTGATCACTGAAGCTTTGAGGAATCATTACAGGCATGACCTAATACCTTAAGGTAAGTTTGATGCTGGATGATAAACCCCGTTTTCAGGTTAGAGCAATCTCCTTTGCTTACACCAGGAAATTAGAAAAGGCAAAGTGGCACTGAATAATGTGACTTGTTTTGCTTAGTTGGGGAAGTATTGCTGTATTGTGCTGTGTTTTCAAAACAAAACAAAAACCCCTTGTTTTATTTTTCTGATGTTGTTTTTATGCTTTTGGGAACTCGGGGATGAAGCAAGATACTATCATAGAAGTGAAAAACTGTTCATGCTAGAAGTAGCATTAGAACCAAAACAACTTATAGGGGAACTCTTCTTACTTTACAGTCCTTGCAGTGTTCTCTTAATCTTGTTTTCTTTCCCTTTTAATGTGCAGAGGTTTGCATGTAAAGCGTTTTCCAGAACTTGGGGTCTCTACACCACTGCTTTTGGGGAGTGAGAGAGGAGGCACTGTATCTGTATGTCTCAAAAAGTATTTCCAGTCTGCCAGCTGTAGGCTATGTCTACAAAAGCACTGTTTTTCCCACCTCTGCTAAGCTAAAAAGGGTTGAAAGCCTGTTTATTTGGGAGCAGAGAACATTGCAGCAACACTGAAGAACAGCTGAGAAAACTTGTGAAGATTTAAGTTTTGTGAGTTTGTCTTGTGACAACTTGCAGTTCCAGTATTTTGCTTAAAGAGAACGATTCGAGGTTGTATGGACTGCTCTTACGTTTTCAGGATTGTTCTTATAGTCTTCAAATCATTGTGCTTACTGTTACTTCAAGAGACAGCAAACTTGGACATCTCATGTTTTGTCTAAACTATGGATGAATCCTTTGAAGGAGTATCTTTAAAAACATTTTATTTCCCAGGCCTGTGGAAATTTAGCTACCAGATGTAACTGTCCTATAGTCCTTAGATGTCCCATAGGAAATATATATATATAGGAAATATAGGTTACAGACTTCAGCTTGTAGCAAGATTTAATATCAATGCTTTCAATAGATTCAAAGTAATTTTCTGGCTCTGGTGATACATTCTGTTTCAGAGGTTTTTGGCTCATTGTTCTGCCTAACAGTGTTCCAAAGAAATGAATTGTTAATAGGAAATGAGAAGTTGTATTTTTGAATCTTATTTCAAGGAGGCATCTCCAGGGATAAAGCTGAAGTGCATTATATTGGTTTGTTTCCATATCTGGATTAGTAATTGGACAAATATGAAGAAAATGGAAACAGAAATAGGTTGGTTTTTTTTCTTTTTGTATTGCAACAAATTTAATTTTTGTAAGGAAAAGAGATTTTACTATAAGTTTAGTTTTCCCTAACTCCTATCTATTCTTTCTAATAAGTGTTTTCAACTTCTTTTAGAGCATCTGTTTTTTAATGCTTAATTGTAGTGTGTCCCTTACTTGGCAATATTTTGCTCAGGGGTGGTTTTCAGACTAAAGTAGCTTGCTCATGAAAGTTAATTTTTTATCAGGTCTGTACAGCCATGTGCATGTGTGTGGGGGTGAGAAGAGGGCAGAGAAAGGGAAGAAGGCCAGGATTAAGTGAGTCTCCATATACATGCAGGAGGTTTCCTGAACTACAGAGATTAAACAAACCAAATAAGGGATCTGCCTGAAACGGAGAATTAAATATATTTGTGGCAAATATTAACATCTATCTCTGATTTTTGTTTACTTAGGAACTAGGCCCTTAGAGACTTGTGAAATCTACTGGCAAACATCATGACTACATTTTAAGAGACAAAAAAAGTCTAAAAGGAAGAAGAAAAAAAAAGGGGAGAGGGAGAGGGGCAAGAGAATTAGTCTGGCCTGAAGAGGATGAATGACTTTGTAGAGCCTATTTTGAAACAGTATTGGCAGATTGAACAGCAAATAACAAATAGATGAGAGGTGTTTTTCCAAAGTAATTGGTACCAGATGCAGTCTATCCTTTAACTTGATAAAATAATAGTTTAGGTGTAGGAAATTGGTTATCTACACTTAATAAACATGTTGGTGTGGAACTCTATGGGAAATTGCACAATTAGGTGTTAAAATGGTGGTTGGTAAACTGGACAGGGAATGGCTTAAGGGGAGAGCAAGAAGCTGTACTTGGAAGGAAAGAATTGGTCTGTTAATACAGATCCTTAGGGTTTGCTTGAGACTGTTCATCAGGATGAATGAAATGCTATGACACAGGATTAAGAGATTTTGGTGGGATGGAGGAGTAGATTATTATTGGAAGATCCAGATGGTCTCAACAGTCTGAAATGTAACGCAGAGCACAGTTCAGTTCATGTGCTAGTGAGAATTGTTGTGAAGGAGAAGCTCTTAAAACAAAACAATAAACACCCACCCAACAGCCAGCTGTGACGATATTGGGTCACAAGAGGCTGGCCATAAGCAAGGAATGTGTTGAGGCTTGGTTTCAGTGGAAAGGAAAACTAAGCTGTCTTAAGATGGAGAGCTGACAACATTGCAGACCACAAGTCTCGTGTGGGATTGGCAGGAAAATGCCAGGTTTGACTTACTCCTGTTGATTTTCTCACTAAGTGAAGCTATACTATTTACCACAATTTTCTACCTTCTAGAAGGTTCTGGAAAAGATGTCCAGTACTACTGTGTTTAAAGACTTTTTAGTTACTGTTCAAGAAAAGAATATTTGTAGGAGTTCTGAAAAGAAGTAGCTTGCTTTTATTCTGGATCATAAATTTTAGTCACAAACATGGCATGTATGAGAAAATGGATCAAAGTTGAGGAACAGCATAGAGTTTTATTCTAAAGCAGGGATGTCGTGATGAAGCGAGATTATCTCCAATGTGTTACTTAGAACATCATGGAGGCATAAATCCACTTAGCGGGGCCATTTCACCATTAATTACTTTCCTTGAAGATATTTCCATTTAAATCTGGTGTGTGGAAGACTTTCTGAAATGAGTGTTTTCTCGTAGTTGTGGAATCCATTGTAGGAGTCTTTCCAAGTCAAGTCTATTATTAATGCAGTTAAGGACTCTCTGGCAGCCATTTCACAGAGATGCAGTGAAGGCTTCTCTGAAGTGTGTCAGAAGTTAGGTGGTATACCTTCTTTTCCTTGTTTGCATTTGTCTAGAGTTCCCATTTGGGGTGGGGAAAACATTGGTCTGTCACCTGGATCACCTGTTTTAAAAACTGTTATAGAAGAGACAAGAACTTTTAATTTTTCTCTTGTCCTGCTATGTATAAAATGGTCTAGGAGGCTGTACTTGTCTTCTATAACTGCATTCCTTCTCCTGTACACCTTTCCTTTTGAAATCTGGAAAGTTCAAACTCATTTGCTCCTGTTTCATTGTATTTGCTTCACTGGCATGTATTAGGGGAAAATATTAACACAAGTGATTTTTATCTAAAAGAAAAAATAGAAAAAAGTATTGTCAAATCAAGAGGATATATAAAGAAAAATTGTTGTTGTCCTTTGACTATATTTGTCATTGCTTTGGGTAGAAGACTGAAAGTATGAGAAAGGGACAGCAATTTTAACTCAGAGATATGTTGTGTTTATCTCTGTAACAGGCAGGTTTTCTAGAGAATCCCAGTTAATCTAATATTGGATCATTGGTGAAAATCTCCAAATAATAAAGTAGGTAAAAGCTTTAAAATCCTTATCATAGCGTGTGTGCATAGTGGAGGATTGGTGTCTTTCTTATGAACAGAGTTTTGGAATCAGAAGGACAGGTTGGACTCAACAACTTTCAAGTAGAAGCAATAATACGATGGTTTGAAGAGTGGGGATACTTTAAAGAAATCTGTTCATCTTTCATGTGAAATATAATCCTGAAGGAATTGACTTTCTTTTATGCTTTGATGTAAATTTGACTTACCTGTTTCTCTCAGATAAGAGCATTCCCAGGTTGTCACCAGCATGCACCCTGTCGTTCTTTTTTGTTCCCAGTTCCTCCCAGTGTGAGCACATTTGGCTCCCAGCATGGACCTGGTCGCTCCCAGTAACCCCCAGTCAAGGTTCAATCACACCCACTATAGTCCCAGTATCATTGTAGCCACTGCCAGTATGATCCCAGACATGCTTGTGTAATCCCAGTCAGCACCAATCACTCCCAGTATGATGCCAGTGGCACCCAGTATGATCCCAGTTTCTCCCTGTGAGTACCAGCATGACCCCAGTAGCCTCCAGTATGATCCTCATGGCTCCCAGTCTCCCCCAGTATAGCCCAGTCATTCCCAGCATGCTCCCAGTCATTCTCAGTTCCTCCCAGTTGCTTTCAGTGTGATTCCAGTTGCTCACAGCCACTCCCAGTCAATCCCAGTAGGAGTCCAGTCACCCTCAGTGTTATCCCAGCTGCTGCCAGAATAGTTCCAGCTGTTCCCAGTTCCTCCCAGTGTGGTTCCATTGTCCCCAGGATAGTTACAGGCATTTCCAGTGTATCCCAGTATATCCCAGTAAGGTTCTGGTTATCTCAGAATGATGCCAGTCTTTCCCAGTTACTTCCAGTTCCCTCCAGCATGATTCCAGTTACTGGCAGTTGCCCAAAGTGTGGTCCCAGTATAATTCCAGTATGATCTTAGTTTCCCCACTTGTGGTCTCAGTCCCCTCAGAATGGTTCCATCCCCTTCCAGTTTATCCCAGTTGCTCCCAATGTGTCCACATTTTCCTCCCAACAGTAGCTCCTAGTGACCCCCAGTCAGGATCTGTTCACACCCATTGTAATCCCAGTTGCTCCCAGGATGAACCCAGTAGGACCCAGTCACCCCAGTTTGGTTCCAGTCACCCCCAGTACGACTCCAGTCACTCCGAGATACTCCCAGTATTATTCCAGTCATGCCCTGAGTGACGGCCTGTCACTCCCAGTTTGAGGCCAGTTGCTCCCAGTCACCTTCAGCCTGGTTCCAGTCAGAGCCAGCCCCTTTCCAGTCATTCCCAGTCTGGTTCCAGTACGATCCCAGTATGACCCCAGCATGGGCACAGCTGCTCCCATTTACCACCACTGTGGTTTCAGTCTCTCCCAGTGTATCCCAGTTGCTCCCAGCATGTTTCCAGTCACTCCCAGTTGTCCTCAGTTGCTTCCAGCCTGATTCCAGTTGTTCAAAGACACTCCCAGTCACCCACAGTGCAGTCCCAGTTTCTGCCAGTATGATCCAGTATGATCCCAGTCTCCTCCACCATGGGCCCAGCCTCTCCCACTGTGATCCCAATATGATCCCAGCTGCCCCCAGGCACCTTGCAGAGCCCCAGCCATGCTGTTTGCCCCCAGCCTGCCCACGGCCAGCCTGGGGCTGCTCCTGGGGCTTTTCTGTGCTCAGCATTGGCCTGGGCAAAGTGTTCTGGAGAGAGCCTGGGCAAGGAGCCTGCAGCCCCCAGGCCCTGGCCTGAGGCGTCAGTGCTGCCCCAGCAGTGCCCATGGCCTGTCCCTGCTGCAGCCCCGGCACTGCCACCCCCAGCACTGTGCCCGGTCCCGAGAGCACTCAGGCCCTACAGCAACACCAGGGCCAGCAGGGCAGCGGGGCAGGGCCACGGCAGCAGCACTGGCAACACCAAGGGCTGCTTCTGCTACTGCTGGGCACAGCTGCTGTGCCAGCACTGATCTGCCCCCAGCTCTGCACACAGACATTGCTGCTGCAGCTGCAGAGAAGGGAACCAAAGGGGCATCTCTGCAGAAAACTTGGCTGGGAGATCCTTGAGTTCCTTTAAAGCCACCAAGAGCACAGCCCCTCATTGACACAGTCTGTGGCCACAGGGAAAGTGGAGAAAAAGAAAATGAGGAAAAAAGACAAACAACAATACTTCTTTGTAGACAATATTAAAATTAAAAATGAAAAAAAAGATCTTCCAAAATGAAACTGACAGGAATTATAAAATATGACTTTTATTACAAGTGATTCGCAGAAATTGGCCAGCAGTTTAATGTTTCCTTAACCATCCAGTCATCAGTCTCCACACTGCAGCCTTGAGCTCCTGGTTCCTCAGGCTGTAGATGAGGGGGTTCAGGGCTGGAGGCACCACCGAGTACAGAACTGACAGGGCCAGATCCAGGGATGGGGACGAGATGGAGGGGGGCTTCAGGTGAGCAAACACAATAGTGCTGACAAACAGGGAGACCACAGCCAGGTGAGGGAGGCAGGTGGAAAAGGCTTTGTGCCATCCCTGCTCCGAGCGGATCCTCAGCACAGCCCTGAAGATTTGCACTTAGGAGAAAACCATGAACACAAAACAACCAAACACTAAACAGGAACTAACAGCAATAAGTGCAAGTTCCCTGAGGTAGGATTTGGAGCAGGAAAGCTTGAGGATTTGGGGCACCTCACAGAAGAACTGGCCAAGGGCATTGCCATGGCACAGGGGCAGGGAAAATGCATTGCCCATGTGCATGAAAGCATTGAGAAAGGCACTGGCCCAGGCAGCTGCTGCCATGTGGGCACAAGCTCTGCTGCCCAGGAGGGTCCCGTAGTGCAGGGGTTTGCAGATGGACACGTAGCGGTCGTAGCACATGACAGTCAGCAGAGCAAGCTCTTCTGTGAGAAGAAGCTGAGAGGAAGAACAAAAAGAAAAAGAGCTGTGCAGCACATCCTGCATAGGAGATGTTCCTGGTGTCCCAGAGGGAATTGTGCATGGCTTTGGGGACAGTGGTGCAGATGGAGCCCAGGTCGGTGAGGGCCAGGTTGAGCAGGAAGAAGAACATGGGGCTGTGCAGGAGGTGGCCGCAGGCTACGGCGCTGATGATGAGGCCGTTGCCCAGGAGGGCAGCCAGGGAGATGCCCAGGAAGAGGCAGAAGTGCAGGAGCTGCAGCTGCCGCGTGTCTGCCAATGGCAGCAGGAGGAAGTGGCTGATGGAGCTGCTGTTGGACATTTGCTCTGGCTGGAGTTGGGGATCTGTAAAAAAAAAAGTAATCCTGGAATAGTTCAGTTTGGAGAGGACTTTCAGTATCCCAGCACAGCTTGGTGGCACTTTCCCCCCACTGCCTGCCCAGGGCTCTGCTGCCTGCAGCTGTCCCTGCCTGCAGCTGCTTCCCTGTGCCCAGGGCTGGGCCCTGCCAGGGCTGCCAGAGCCCAGCCCAGCCCTGGGGGCTCAGCTCTGCCCTGCAGAGCCCTCCCAGCTCAGGCACTGCCCAGGGGCAGCTCTGGCTCTGCAGGCTCTGATGGAAACGTCAGAGCAACCCTGAGGAGGCTGGAAAAGCCACACTGGTGCTGCCTGCAAGGGACCCTTTGCTGATTTCTGTCTCTGCCTTGTTTAATAAAGTTGGAAAGAAAACTGTTTTTTTATTTGCTCAATTTGAACTGAAAGATGAATATCTGTGTGCAATTTCCCACACAGGCAACACACAGAAGTATTTTTAGAAAGCAGGGTTTTCCCTTTAATGCAGCCCCTGCCTTAGTGTGCTCCCTGTATAATCTACTTGGAAATGTTCTGGAGTTAAATCTCATGCTGGGAGCAGTCTTTAACAATGCAGCATCCTCACCACACACAGAAAACACTTCCATGCCTTACCAGTTGTCTCCTTCCACCCAGGTCTTGTCCCCCACAGCTGGGAGCAGCTCCCCGGGCTGGCTGAGAGCTGTCCCTGGCAGGCAGCAGAGTCCCTGGGCCAGCACAGCGCCCTGGGCTGCAGGACCCTGCTCTGCACCACAGCCCTGGGCACCCCTGGCTGCTCTACACAAGAGATCATCAGAGAATGTACTCACAGAGTCTGTAGGCATTGGGATGTTGCAGCTTGAGGAGATCACTGCAGGAGCTGCAGCTGCATTGTCCTGCAGCCAGAGGTTCCTGTGCCAAGGGCTGGCAGTGATTCTCCCCCAGTCCCTTCTCAGCCCCTTCCCAGCCCTGAGTGATTGAAGCTCTCTGTGCCTGTGTGCTGTGCCCGGGGTGGCTGCAGGCAGTGCCCCAGCCCTCCTGGGTTGGGAGAAAAGCTGCTCATCAAGAGAAATGTGTTTTTAAGCTGTTCTTGGTTACCAGGATCATCCTCTGGATGAGGAGCTCAGCCCCAATCAGCAGTACAGACAAAGCAAAAGGATTTTAATGACCCTCTCGGGGCTTTCGTGCTGTTTACATCAGTCTCAGTCCCTCAGTGTGTGATCAAAAAACTTCTCAAGAACTCAAATTTAGATTTTAAAGTCCAAAGTTTCTTCAAGTTTTAATGGATCCCACTGAGGGACAGGACTGTGAAAGTGTCCCCAGGTTCCAGTAGAGCAGAACATTGCTGGCACTAATGACAGGTAGGGAAAAACAAGGCAAAGATATCTGATTCTGAGCAAACCTGGATGTGTTTCATGAATCCAAAAAGCCAAGACCAGAGCCCCAGCCCTTTGCAAGGCAGATCCTGTCCCTCCCTTGTTGCTCAGGGCCCTTCCCGGGCCACTGGGATGTGGGGATGTGCAATGCCAAGGGCAGCCCCATGGGGCAGCCCCTGCCAGGCTGCTGAGCAGGGACAAGGAGGCAAGGAGGCCCCAGGCCTGCAAGGGACACTTGTCCCCTCATGGCCTCAGGCCCAGGGCCAGCAGCCATGGCCAAAGTGCTGCAGGAGTTGGCTCTGTCAGGGCCTTTCAGCTGCTGCCCATGCCTGTGCCCTGTCCAGCCCAGGCTGTCCTACGGTGTCCATGCCCTGTGCCTCTGTCCCTGCAGGCTGTCGTCATCCCCCAGCTGCCCCACCTGGCTGGCCCCTTCCTTTGCTGGCAGCTCTGCGTCCTGCCTGCCTCTGCCTGGGCACACAAAGCCTTGGGCTTGATACCAAAAGGGTTATTTCCATCTTTACCATGCCTATGAAGTTTGTGCATAGAGACAAGGCATGCAGGGCCTGCTTTTCCAGTGCAGATGGTTGGAAGATTACAAGAAGCCATCTGGTTCAAGAGTGCAGTGATAGAAAAAACAAGGACTCAATCTGGGGACTTAGGGTGGGTTTTATGGTAATGTGCTTTAAGGAACTAAATGTAAGCAACAAATTGTTAGAGTTGCATGTCCACATAAGGTTAGGAGTTATCACTCACTAGACATGAGACCTGAATAAATGGTACCCTTTTAAATAGAAAATTTGTGTTAAGGGACCTTATTCTGATTTTTGGAGATTTAATGATGGCAGGGCCCCACAGAACCAAGGAGTCTGCTGTGACACTGTGCAAACTCATGGAACAAAGGGTCTATTTTGACACAGTGGAACCACATGGAACCAAAATCCATTTTGGCACATTGAGGCCACATTGAACCAATGGTCCATTGTGATACTGTGGCTTCAAGGAGACCACTGTGACACTGAGAAACCTCTTGGAACCAAGGGGCCATTCTAACATAGCAAGGCCTTGTGGAACCAGGGGTCCATTGTGACACTGTGGAACCTCATGGAACCAAGGTGATTGTGTTCTACTGTGGGACCTCATGGAACAAAGGGTCCATGGTGACACTGTGGAACCAAGGAGATTTTTGCTGGTAGTTTGAAAGCTCATGGAACCAGAAGTCCATTGTCACACAGCATGGCTTCATGGAAGCAAGGGTTTCTTGTTAAACTGTGTGGCCTCATACAACCATGAGCCATTGTGACACAGCTTGGCCACATGGAGCCAAGGGGCCTTTGTGACTGAGGAACCTCATGGAACCAGAAGTCCATTGCTACATTCTGGGACCCTGTGGAACCAAGGGGATCACAGTGACATTGCAGGGCCTCATGGAACAGTGGAGACTGTTCTGACACTTTGGGACCCACTGGTACCAAGGGGCCATTCTAGCATGGCAGGGCCTCATGGAATCAAGGAGACAACAGTGAACACTGTGGGTCTCCATGGGATTAAGGGTCCATTCTGACACCGTGGAACCAAGGGTACCAGTGTGACACCATGAGGCATCCTGGAACCAAAGGTCCATTGTGACACAGCAGGGCCTCATGAAACCCTGTAGGCCATTTGTACACTTTGAGGCCTTGTGAAACTAAAGAGCCCTTGTGGCACTTCAGAGCCTTGTGGAACTATGGAGACCCCAGAGACACTGTGGGCTCAATGAAACCAATGGTCTGTTGTGACACTGCAAGGCCTTATGGAATCAAGGAGACTATTGTGACACTACAAGGCCTCATGGAAGCAAGGAACCATTGTGACACTATGGACTCTTGGCAGCACAAAGGGGCAGTTTCCACACTGTGTGGCACTATTGAACCAAGGAGTCCATTGTGACACTACAGGCCTCCATGAATCTAAAGATTCATGTAACAGTACAGGACCCCATGGAACCAAATGTCCATTGTGACATTGCAGGGCCTTGTGGAATCCTGGATCCCATTATGAAACTTTGAAGCCTCGTTGAACCAAGGGGCTCTGCTGGACCTTGTAAAACCAAGGAGACCCTTCTGACATTGTGAGTCCCCATGGAACCAAGGGTCAATTGTGATACTGCGGTACCTAGGAGACCACTGTGACATGGCAAGGCCTCATGAAAGCAGCGGGGGACAATTGTGACACTGGGGCCCATAAAAAGTGAGGGGCCAGTGTGACACAGCTGGGCCTCATGCAGCCAAGGAGCAACTGTGATCCTGAGGACCTCAAGAGAATTAAGAGAGCACTGTGACACTGCAGGACTATGTGCAATCATGGACACCATTGTGACACTCTGCAGCCTCATGGAACCAAGGGGACCATGGTGTCATTGTGCAGCTCCATGGAACAAAGGAAACCATTTTGACACTGCAAGGCCTCATGGAAGCCAGGGACCGTTGTTACACTATGGGGCCCAATGAAAACAAGGGGCCAGTGTGATATAGCATGGCCTTGTGGAACCAAGGATCCAATATGGAATGACCATTGTCATATGCTCCAGCAGCAGCTGGAGCTCAAAGAGGACTGCAGGGCCCTGTGGATCCAAGGGAACAGGGAACAGGTCTGGATGGCTTGGCCTGACTGACTCAACTGACCTCGGCATTTTTGGGGTCTCTTCTCATGCACCCCTGAAACACTGAGGCTTTGAGCTTTTCTTTCTAAGGGAAAGAACCATCCCTCCTGCCCAGGCACCCATGGCCAAAATTGGTACTTCTCCAAAATTCACTGTGTGCAAATGTTTCTTCCAGACAAAAGCTGCCAGGACAGGCAGGCTTGGCTCATCTTGGCTGTTGGTTGTCACCCCTAATCTGCCTTGGAAATACTGGGGCTCTGTGCTTTCTTTCCCATGGTAAAGAATTGGCCTTCTCATCCACGTGCTCATGGCTGAAATTGGGATTCTGCCCCCCCCCCCCCCCAAATTCCCTATATCTGGGATACGGAATCCAAGAAATTTTTTCCATTGCTCCTTGAAGAAAGCTGCCAGGACAGACAGCTCTGGTTGGCCTTGGCCTCTGGTGGCTGCTGTTCGTCAGCCCCTGCAACACTGGGGCTCTGTGCTTTCCTTCCTTTTGAGAGCATGGTAGCACTTCAGGGCCTCATGGAACTAAGGAACCATTGTGACACTCTAAGAATTCATGGAACCACAGGGACCACTGTGGTACTGCTGGGCTGCATGGTCCCAAGGGGCGAGTGTGAAGCAGCAGGGCTTGGTGGAACCAAGAGGCCATTGTTGCATTACAGGCCCTCGTGGAACCAAAGGGCCACTGTGATCCTGCGGTGCCTTATGGAAGCACGAGGCCATTGTGACAGTACAGAAACCAATAAGACATTGTGACACTTTGGGACCTCATGGAAACAAGGGAAGATGGAACAGGTTTGGCTGGTTTCGCCTCCCGTGGGCCTCCTGACAGGTCCAGCTGATCTTGGAATGCTGAGGGCTGTGTCTCATCAGCCCCTGGAGAACTGGGGCTCTGTGCTTTCCTTCCTATGGAAAAGAACCATCCATCTTTCCAGGTGCCCACTTATTGAAACTCTCTCTGAAAAATTCCCCATATGCAAGGGCTGTCCCAGAAAAAAGCTGCCCGGATAGAGAGCTGTGGCTGGCCTTGGCCTCTGGTAGTCACCTCTCATCTCAAGGAGGCCCTGAGGAAAGGATCTGAACAGGTTTGACTACTGGAATATCAATGAGTCTCTCATCCTCTGAAAAACTCTGATGCTCTTCTGATCATATGTGTCTTTTTTCCTTCTATGTGTATTATGCATGAAATATTATTTTCAGTGAAGAAATAATATTCTTATCCCTCTGCCAGTGTTATCTGATGCAAAACACGTCCTCTACATATGGATCCAGGACACCTGTATAAGCAAACTCACATTTTCCCCCTCAGAGAAGTCCAACGCTGCTCGTGCCGAGCAGGGTCCCCTGTCCCCCTGGGTCCCCCTGCCCCCAGCACTGCAGCCTCCCCCAAGGATGTTCCACAAATCAACTCCCAGAGCCTGACATGGGGACAAGGGGCTGGGCTGTGTGACCAGGACATCAAGGACGTGGATTATCCAGGTCACTGTGGCCTGGCTTGGGTTCTCCAGGGCAGGAAAAATGTCTCGCAGCTGGAGTAGGGTTTGGGAAGGGCTCCAAGGTGGGGCTGGAGCCCCTTGGCTTTGAGGAGAGGCTAAGGGAGCTTGGCTTCCCCAGCCTGGAGCAGGGAAGGCTGAGGGGTTCCTCATCCCAGCCTGGCAGTGCCACCCAGGAGGTGATGGAGAACACAGAGCCAGGCTCTTCACCGGGGGCCTGGTGAGAGACAAAAGCCAATGGGTGGAAGGGGAAAGAGGGGAGATCAGCCAGGACAGGAGGAGATTGTCGGAACCCAGGACATCCCTTTAGATGTCCCGGGCAGTCCGGGACCCCAGGAGGGGGTCCCGAGACCCTGGTATAGTGATGAAAATGCCAGTGCCCTTGATTTTAGCCCTTGGGAGCGATTACCAACGTTATATGAAGAATTACAAGTCACAAGCGTGTGATTAGGATATTAAGTAACTTATTTTTGTGTATTAATATGGATTTTGGGGGTTCACAAAGGAGGCTCAAGGAGACAAGATGGAGGGATTTGGGTGTGTCCCTTGTCTTTCTTCTTCTTCTTCTTGTCCTCCATCTTCGGGTGAGGTGCTGGCATTTTTTATTGGTTTAGTATAAAGGTGCACAGTTTAATAAAGGTAGTGGATTCTCGGATCCCAGGCTGATAGCCTACCGAGAATTGCAGGTAAAGTCCTTTTCTCCAAGCCCCGTGCCAGAAGGAAGAGTCAGGATGCGTCGATTTCTTTATCATAATAGTTTATTCATTTGATGTTCCAAAATATTTTCTCTTCAGCCGGCGTAGGTATCACCTACACCGCTGCCCAAGGCTATCTGCCTCGCTCATGGGCGGTCGTAATCTTTTATACTAACTGTTACGTCCTAATTGTTTTTACTACTGTACCAATATCTACCACTTTTATTAAACTGTGCACCTTTACACTAAACCAATAAAAAATGCCACCACCTCACCCGAAGATGGAGGACAAGAAGAAGAAGAAGAAAGACAAGGGACACACCCAAATCCCTCCATCTTGTCTCCTTGAGCCTCTTTTGTGAACCCCCAAAATCCACTTTAATAAACAAAAACAAGTTACTTAAAATCCTAATCATACACTTGTGACTTGTAATTCCTCATATAACGTTGGCAATCGCTCCCAAGGGCTAAAATCAAGGGCACTGGCTTTTTCATCACTATACCAGGGTCTCAGGACCCCCTCCTGGGGTCTCGGACTGCCCGGGACATCTAAAGGGATGTCCTGGGTTCCGACATCTCCCCCTTCTCTTTGAACTAAAAAGACTTCCTTTGCGGCCTTGCTTATGGCCCGGCGCGTGCATTGTAGGATGCACGGCACAAGGAGCAGAAGAATTACAAGTCCTATTACAAACCCTATAAAAATATAAAACACTGTTTTAGAATATTCTCTCCACAATGGAGAAAGATTGAAAAAATCAAGAACACCATCCAGCCAAGATCCTGTAACTTCTCCTAGCTTGGCTACACCTTCTCGCAATTGCCTTATGTCTTCGTGGATTGATTTTGAATGATCCGACAAGTTCATGCAACACATTCCTTCAAATTCTTCACATCCGTGCCCATGGGTCAGCAGTAGATAATCAACCGCCGCCCTGTTCTGAAGGGTTGCCCGTCTCACACTGTCGACGTCGGTTAACATGTCGCTCAGTGCAAGAGAAGTGGCACGGGCATATTTGCTCAACCAGCACCCCATTTGGTCTAGTTGAGTCAAGGCCGCTGCCGATGCTGTCTGTGGCGAGAGGATTGCAGCCGCAATTCTCTGGGCCTTGGTCCAAGTGTGAACGTTATCATCACAACTCGGATCGTATTGTTTGATCGATCTTTTTTCCCTTTGTCTTTGCTCTCTTAGTGATGTTATGTTTGGTGTTAAGAGTGAGAGTCTCCCAATGCTGCATGGACCGCCTTCGACATTTGCAGGGATAGCAGGCCAAATTCTGTCCCCACAAATGAAGAAGATTCCCCGAGGCAATTGCGCTGGAGCTTGGTGGGATGGCTTCTCGGATACCTTGGTATAATTGCACCAATATGATGCATTCCTGTAGACGAGATGCTTTGGGGTCACATCTAATGTGTTTTGTTCCCCCTGCGTGATCTTTGAGTGATTAAATACAATGCAATATGTCATCTCCAATGAACCAAGAATTTCCAATTCCTGAGGTTCAAACGGAGCCATAGGAAGGAACTGTGTCCATATATACCACTCGTCTACAGGATTTGAAATGGCCCTTGCAATAGTTACAATGATGTTCTCGGGAATCGGCCATTTCTGCACCGGCAGACCTACCAAGCATGTTGAAAACGGCTTTCCTGGCCTTGAGTGTACCAAGCAAATGGTATCTAAACCTGCTGCGTTGGCCAAAGTTTCCCACACATTTTCTTTTGGCTGGATCACGGGCAAGTCTGCTGCCTTGTTTGAGGCAATCAGAGAGAAAATGAAGTACATGTATAACATCTGAGCGTACTTCATGCTCGCCCCTCTGTGGGAACCTCTGAGGCACAACCACACTCAAACCCCAAAGAAAACCCCCAAGTCTTTGGTGTTTCCCGCTTGGTCACGTCTGCGTGCTCTCGTCTCGGTTCTTGGAGTCCGTGTCTGTTTGTATTTGGACTCGATCAGCGTCTGCTTGCGCCTGAGTTCGATCAGCGTCTGTTCGCGCCTGGACTCGATAGGGCTTCACGTGTCTCGCTGACACCCACTTCGGTCCTTGCCCTGTAGAAATACAAGTATATCCCTTGCCCCAGGTTAATGCAAAGTGTACCTTCAGTTCTTCCTGTTTCTGGGTATATCTTTATGATTATCTTGTTTTGATATTTGGAAATACAAAAACTACATACGTGCATTGATACTCAAAAGATGCATGACTTTCTTGACAACAACTAGAAAAACTTCTAGTACATACTTTAAATGATAATATGATTGATGGCTATCAATGATGACACATACGGAATTAAATGATTATTAATTTTTTGAAATACTGTTCCATCATCTCAGAGTTTGCGAACAGCTCTTGGAACCCCCCTTTTTAGGGAAGACCCAAACACTCTTTCCCGGGCAAGGTGCTTAGGTCCACTCCAAAACTGGTCCAGCTGTTATTTTTTTATCGGATCGAATTGTCAAGTCAAAAGCGACTTGAGTTTACTTTCAAGGCAGACAACATCTGAGCTTATTTGGCAAAACATCTGTCCAGATAAAGTCAAGAGTCTGGCCAGGACTCAGGCTTTAAATTGGAGTGATGTCCCCTCATAGAAAACTCGACAAATTTACATCAAACAACTGACACCTCAGTCCTAATCACCCTAGGAAGCTGAGATAATATCTTTCTAAATTATTATATATTTATGATTTTAAGATAAAATGTAGAGAATTCACAAAAACATCCTACAACCAATAATAACCACAATGTAAAATTATCACAGATCTTTCCATGCCACCCACGGAAGACAAAACATCAGCAAAGACTAATGAATAACAAAACCTTTCTGGAAATCAAGGGTTTAACAAATTGCATCTTCTTCCATCCACAAATAACTGGTGTCTATCAGTGTTTCTTCCCGGCTGTTTCAGTCGCAGCTGTTCCATTTCTAAGAAAACCAATCAAACTTTGTAAGTTAGACATGATGCTTTAACAAACCTAAATCAATTTCAAAATCAAACAGTGTGCACTCTGGTATAAACAAACCTTGATGAAAAAATCCCAAACTGCACTAACTTTTTTTTTTTTTTTTCCATTATGATAATAAATTTTCTCTCAATTACTCTATATTTTCTTGCCGAGATGCAGCCCCCTCTAACCCAGGGGTTACTGACATCTTAGGAACTCCTATATTTCATCAGAATGCAGCCCCTTCTAATCCATCCAAGGGTTACTAGCATTCCAGGCACCCCTCCCCCTCCTGGTTGAGGCAAGGGGAGATACAATTCCTATGAAGCATACCCAGGGGAAACCCATGGCTGAAACCACCATGAACCCAGCTGGTAGCTGAGGCATAGACATATAGGGAACACCTATAAAAATGTGGGAGTGGGATGGCTACCTTCTGCTGAAAAGGATAACTGGGGAAATTGTGTCTTTTTCAACTGTGGACGAGAACCTAAAGCGCAGTGTGATCAAGTGTGGTGATTTGGACGTTCGTTCCGATGTGGTTGAAAGTAGTTTTGGATCTCTCCGCTGCTTCGCTTGCTGTATCTTCTTTCTCAACACTGCCAGGTAAGGGGGCAGTGAAGCTATGAAACGGTGTGCCCGTCTTGTTTGAATGATCCTTGCAATCCTGTCAAGGTCCTTCTGCGCCTGCGGCGTGAGAGTTCTCGGAGATGTGATGTCCCTGTCCCCTCTCAAGAGGTTGAACAATGATGTAAGGTCGTCATTCGTGATCCCCAAGATTGGTCTCAGGAAGCTGATCTCTCCCAAAAGCTGATGTAGATCTTGTAGGTTGCTAACATTTGAGTTGATCTGAATCTTTTGTGGCCTTATTGTTTGGTCCGTGATCTTCCATCCAAGATATTTCCACGGCGCAACCTCTTGAATCTTTGAGACACTGATTTCCAATCCTGCCTTTTCCACTTCTTTGATGACACATTCTCGAGCCTTTTGCAACTCCTGTTGGGTTGCTGCTGCAATGAGCAAATCATCCATGTAGTGAATGATAACTGTTTTTGGATATTTCTTCCGCGCGGGTGCCAAGGCTCGAGCCACATACCATTGGCAGATGGTTGGTGAGTTTTTGAGGCCCTGTGGGAGGACCACCCAATGGTATCTTTGCAAGGGCTCCTGTCGGTTGATACTCGGAACGGAAAAGGCAAACCGAGGTGCGTCATCTGGATGGAGTGAGATGTTAAAGAAACAGTCCTTGAGGTCGATGACCACAAGCGGCCAGTCTCTCGGGATCATTGAGAGAGAAGGGAGGCCCAATTGGAGCGGTCCCATTTCTTCGATGACTTCGTTGATCTTTGAAGATCATGAAGCAATCTCCACGCACCTGAGACTTTCTTGCAGATGACAAACACCGGAGAATTCCATGGGCTGTTTGTCGGCTTGATATGACCTTTCAATAACTGCTCTTTGATTAGATTTTTCAAGGCACTCAGCTTTTTCTTTGGAAGGGGCCACTGATCCACCCAGACAGGCTTGTCTGTTCGCCACGTCAGTTTCAAAGTGGTGAGCGCCGCAGTGACCCCCACTAAAAATCCACTTCTAGCTTCATCCCCCACTGCGCTAGCAGATCTCTGCCCCAAACCGTGATGGGCTTCTGCACGATGAATGGACGGATAATAGCTGTTTTTCCTCCTGGTCCTGAAACGACGACTGCATTCTCGCTCTGCAGACATACGGAACTTCCTCCTATGCCTGAGAGAGAACCCAATGGTGCAATCAATTTCCATTCCCGGGGCCAGAAGATGTACGAAAGAACGGTAACGTCCGCCCCTGTGTCCAGAATCCCTTCGATGACGATTGACTTGTCACCACAGGTCAATTGGCACGTGATGACGGGCCTATCCCGACTGAGGTGCTTCACCCAAGAGGCGTGAACTTCCACGTGCTCGCCTGCAGGGAAGTCCTGTACGTTGAACACTGGCATGACCTGTTCCGCTGTGTGAACTGGCAATGCAATTGCTTTTGCTATTGAAGTGTTCTCTGGGATGACTAGTGGTGATCGAAGGGGCTTGGCCAGCACCGTCAACTCCTCCTTGCAGTCTGCTGAAACAATTGTGGGGTAAACAATGAGTCCCAGGATGCTGCTTCTGTCCATGCCGATAACTAAAAAATCCTGTCTCTTCCGAGACGCTCCAGTGACACCCGTGGGTATCGCTGCATGGTTTTCATCTAGGAAGCATATAATTTTGGAAGCTGCCAGATTGCATTGTGCTCCTGGTGGCAGCAACTCTGGATCACTGGGCATCCTGCAGATTGCCCTGCTGAAGGGATCTGATTGACATTCCCCAATGATTGTTCCACTGGCGCCTGTTGCTGCGCCATCGCCATTACTTGTGTCGTAGCGCGATGGCGGTCCGCGCTCGGTTTCAGGTTTCCCGACAGAGGTAGAGGCCTTCCGTCTACATCCGTCTGTGCCGACATTCGCGTGCTAGTGTCTGCCTCTCCGGCATCTTGGGCAGACCTCTAGAGGCTTTTCCTCTTTTGCGCGTTGGGGACAGTTTCTTTTCAAGTGCCCATGTTGACCGCACTTGTAACATTGTCCTTCCGCGTGTTTCTGTGACTTTGAGCCTGAGGAGCTGCTCTTCTGCAAAGCCGTGAGTGTTTCTTTAGATTGTCACTCTGTGCTTTGAGATCTTCTCAAACTGTTCTCCCCAAATGGATACCACGTGTTGAGGAGTCCCCACTTTGCTGCATGCCTCCACCATCTCCGACAGAGAGGGTTGACCTGGCAAAGCGCTGATGATTCTCTTGCATTCTGCATTTGCATTTGCATATGCAAGACTTCGCAGCAAGTGTGGTTTGGCCCTTCATCGGTCACCTGCTATCTACTGCCTGTGACAGGCGATCGATGAATGAGGCGAATGGCTCGCTAAGTCCTTGCTTGATGTCAGTATAGATTGAATCAGGCACTCCTGCTGGCGGAATCTGTATGATCGCCTTTCGGGCGCCTCTTTGATATCTCTCAGCACATCTCGCGGTATATCTCTCGCTTGTCGGGCTGGGTCATCATTTGGAGGATCGCCTGCCATCTGTGCTACTGTGAAGCCTGCATTCGGACCTCCTGATATCTGGTCCTCAGCTCTTCAAGGGTCTCCTCCACCGCGCATCCCACATTAGACCTGCGCATCTGTCAGAATCATTGAGGCAATGGACCTGAGATCATATGGTGTCAAATCATATATGTTAAAGTCCCTTCAAAAGCTGTTTAAAGTAGGGAGATTCCAGTCCATTGTCTCTGATTGCTTTCATTAAGTCTTTGATCACTTCATGATCTAATCGCTCCCATCTCGGATTATGTCCTTGCGCATCATAATTCACTGCATCGCAAAATCTCTTGTGCCAGTCATCTCTAAGTCCTTTCCCTTAAGGCCTTCCTTTTAATCTCCGCCCAATCAGTCCTGTGGGCATTCTGTTTCTTGGCTTGATGGGCCTGCAGAAATCGTCACCGGTCTGTAGAGTGGAGTCACTTGCTGTGTGGGATGCCACACTCCCATCTCTCCTCTCGTAAGATCCGTCGGCATTTGTGGTGCTCCCACGCCTTGCCGTGGCGGTGACGCTCTCCTCCGAGGGAGAGTGACACCTTTTGCATTCTCCCTGTCCTGGATGAGGCGTAGCAACTTGTGACCCTGGTGCAGTGTATAAATCCTGCGATGGGGAAATCCAGCAGGCAGCGTTGTCCAATGAAGAAGGCACCCCGTAGATGTTGGAGGAATGGCTTGTTCACTTGGCACTACACCAAAGAACTGAGGAAGTTGGGCCCACAGTTCTGGACGTGATTCCAACACTTTGCCTATATACTGTAAAACAAGCTGCTTCATGTCATCCTTGGATATTAAAATTTTTTGTTCCTGACTTGAGGAACCTGCAGCTTCTGGCTTTGGAATCGTCAGAACTGAAATGCCTTCGGATGCCGTGATGTGAACGATATCATCCTGTTGTTGTTCCTCAACAGGACTCTCTGGAGCTCTGCGAGCTTCAGGGGTCGATTGAAATTCAGCCTGTTGTTGACTGTAGCGTTGTTGCTGCACTGGAGCTGGAACTGGAATTTCGAGCCAACTTCCCTTTGTAAGAACCGAAAGTACTGCGGCAATGTTGGCCCTCGGCCGACTCTGGGCATTGTGCATGCTGCACCTAATTGTGACAAGTCCTCTTCCACCTCAGGGATTTGTGTGCTTGATATATTTTTGACTATCTGAGTTAACATTTGCAAAAGGTGTTTTTTCTCAGCTAAAGCCTGCTGGGCTCGCTGAGCATTCCTGGGTTCTGGGCTAGTATCCGCCCGTCCCCCTTCAGCGTAGGGGAGTGTAGGCAGGCTGTCCGCAGGCTGCTGTGGGCGGGCGGTGCCTTGGGGGAAGCCTCCACCCTGACCACCCCCCATTCCCGCTTGCATCACCACGGGAGTGTGGAGAGGAATGCCTTGGCCCCGCCCCACCTCGGGCCGCCCAGCCGCAGCCGCGTCTGGGGGAACGCCCATCTCTGCCTTGCGGCTGTGGCCCTGCCCCACCCTGGGCTGCCCGGCCCCAGCTGCGCCGCTTTGGTCGTGTTTGGGATCAGCCCCGCCTACTTTCTCCCATTCCGCGCCAGTTTCCGGCATGCGCGGCAGCCGCAATTGCGCAGAAGATCGCGCCGCAATTGCGTCTGCGCGTTGATTCGGGCTGCGCTCCGTTTCGCTTTCCACGACTTGCGTCATCATACCGCGCGTTGGCCGGGGCTGGCCACCGCCGCTGCCGCGTTCCCGCGCCCGCCCGACAAAGCCGCTTCTGCCGCGCTATGGTGTATTCCCGCATTGCCTTCAGGTCAGTTCCGACACAATATATTCATCACAACATTATTTATATAAGCTATATGTTGCAGACATAAACTGATAGATAATTTTATAGTAACGAGCAGTTAAAAGGACCTATAAATTGTACCATATCAAAATACTTGTGATTAATAACAACATGCAAAAGCTAATACATAAATGTGAAAGCCAATATTCAGATGGTCTTTGCATAAGTAGAGAATGAGTACTCTATCCTTTTCTTTGTTTCTAGAGTAGTGAATGTTGACAAGTTAGACCGTCAGTTCTTTGAGCAGACTAACAATGTTCTGTTACTGTATTAGAATAAGTAACTGACTCCTTGCAAGAATGAACAGCAAGACTTGATGTTGGTGCATGGATGTGATTGTGAAGAATTTGAAAGAATCTCCTTGATCATTCTAAGTCAGTGTCTGAGGTTCTGAAATATATATATATTCCCTCTAGCCAACCCCAAGGCTTTAGCTAGCTCAGTTTCTCAGGGCTTTTAGGGGTATATATTTCATAGAGACAGAATAAAGATATCAAAAACGGTGGCTCTCACCCCTCACCTTCAGTCCATGCTTTACTCTCCTATGTGGTTGTGCTGGTTTCAAACAGATTTGGGAGAAACCCTCCCACGTGGTCCCCCTCCCCTCCCCCAACCGGTTCGGGAAGAAAGACTTCCTGAGAGAGAAGTGGAAAAGACCTGTTTATTACACAGGCAAAACACTCCCCAGCACAATACCCGATGACAAGAGCCTCGTGCCGCTTACGGAGGGATAACAAGCTTGAAAAAGAGCAAGTGTCCTCTTGCAGATGTTCACTGCTGCCTGTCTCCGCTGGTGCTGGGAGGAAAGGGAGTTGTTATGCAGGGCTGGTCTTGATGGGGGTGGGTCCCCTGTGGAAGCCCCCGGCGCTTTCCCCAGTCCCCAGTCCGGAGAGATCGGTACAGTTCCGAGGAGAGGGAGAAAAAGGAAAAAAAAGGGAAAAAAACCCTCCAGCTATTCTATGGATCTAACTATGTTAGCTCTAAGCTACTACTAACTACTACTCTCCCGGAGAAACAACAGCTTCTTTTGTCTTGCATATTCCTCCCCCGTTTCCGTCTCAAGGTCCATCCGAGGAGCAGAGTTTTCCTGGGGAAAAACAAACTGTGCCTTCCCCCCCTCCCCTTTACACCCAACAGACGATTAAAGGATAAACACATCACCCTAGGACAGTGGTGTTCCAGGAGCAAGGAGAGAGAGAGAGAGAGCGGAAGAGACAGGGGCTTTTTCTAGTTTAGGGCCAAGGAAAAATATTGGCCCTCAGCCAATAGGGTCAGAAGTAGATAAGATAGGGAGGAAGGGTCAAACTACATGACACAGGCTTCAGGGGGACTCTGAGGGGAAAAACCATTTCTCAGAGGAATACAACATCTCCCCCTTTTTTTGTTTAAGACAATTAGAAGAAGAACATTAGGTTACACGGAGTGTGTGTTTTCCCACAATTACAATTGGTGGGGGAGTCAGCCTGATTTAGGTTTGCCAACTCTATGTGGTTGACTTCTGAGGTAGAAGGTATGAGACTATTGATAGCCTTGAAAATCAAACAGCATAGGATCCCGAATGCTACAGTTACAAGGAAAAGAATAACAAGAAGTAACAAAATTTTTTTAACTATAGAAGTCCACCACCCCGTAAGCCCCATCCTTTGAACAGCTCTTTGATCCAGTCTTCAGATTCTGTTTCACTTGTCCGATCATGCTGTTCATACTTCGAAGGGCAGCATGGATGTTTGGAGCTTCGAGGTCAAGTTTAGGCAACAAAGTCCTTCAAATTCCTGGCATTCATGTCCATGAAGTAACAAGAGATAATCTATAGCAGCACGGTTCTGGAGAGTGGCCTGTCTGGTAATTTCCTCATCTTCTAGGAGAGAGCTGATGGCGGTGGATTTTAAATTTGCCTGTTTGACTACCCAGCACTCTAGGTGGCCCAATTCACCTAGAGCTTTGGCTGCTGCGACCCACAGAAGGAACACGACACAGCAAGTCTTTTTGACTTGGCCCAATGAAAAATTTCTGAATTACAATTTGGATCCAATTGGTCAGCACTTCTCATTTGAATTTTGTTTTGCCAATTTGTTTTTGTGAGTCCATTCACCAATTAGAGTTGGTTGGGTGTCAAAATGGACACCGCCCTATGGTACATGGCTCTCCTAAAAGCCAAGACGGAATTCCTGCCCATGCCCGATCCCCACAAATCAAGAACAATCCCTTAGGGAGGCTTCTGGGTCTTGAGTGAGATGGGTTTTCTGCCTCAATATGGCTTATATGATGACACCTTTTTGCAGAAAACTCCCCACGATATTGTTTTATATTGTGGTACTGGCTGATGTTAGGAGGTTTTGGGGTAGATAGAAAATGTATGCAGTATGATGCAGGGGAGGAACCCAATAACTCTAATTCTTGGGGTTCCTGAGATACTTGGGCAAACGTGGCATCCACTCTCTAAGGGGTTCACGGTCATTGCAGCTTTCTGCTGTTGACCTTTGTATGGTTGGAAGGCGTCTGACTCTGGGGTTTCGTTGGACCTCGGTGTGTCTAAACCTGCTGGAAATTCTCCAGCCTGTAATGGAATTCCTACCAGACAGGTGGACATAGGATTCTCTGCTGAAGCAGTAGACAAACATATGTTTTCCTGCTGAAGTGTCTGTGCCAGGGTCACCCAGACGTTTTGACGTGGCTGTGGGATGATCCATGCAGCTGCCAGACTGTTCGCATTAACAAGATGACAACTTGTATGGGGTTCATCACAGGGTTGAGTGTGAGGTAGGTTTTCTCTAAAAAGAAAAACAATCATTTTTAAAACATGTTAAAAGTTTCTGTTTCTGCCGGAAGGAGTCCAATCTAGGAGGATTCTTTTTCTTCCATCCGACAGCGTCTTCTTTGGAGGCAACGGCTACTTGCCTCTCATCCCCTTCTGCTGGAGCTGGATTTTTAGGGACAAAGGTTTCACCCACTTCTGGGGAATCCACCGAGGGCCTGAGGGAGTGGCCACGCATTCATAGCCACGTCCCCAGGTCACAAGCTCATAGGGACCTTTGGTTTCCCAAGTTTCTGGATTCCTAATCATGACCGGTGGATGCTGAGACAATTTGAACTGATTGCCACTGTTAAAGTGACGTACCACTGGTGGACTCATGTTTTCAAATGAACAATTCAGAAAATTAATGGTAAACATGGCTTTGCAGAGTTTCTCATGTGGAGACATCCACACAGTGGATTACTCTGTCTAGCCAGGACCTGTTTAGGCATCTGATGTGCTGCCTCAACCACAGCTTGACTGTGGGGGAGTGAGGGATGCCAGTTTTATGTTCCACTCCCCTGCTGGAACAAATTCCAGGAACTCCCTGGACGCGTATGCTGGGCCATTATCAGTTTTGATTTCTTTGGAATCCCCAACACTGAAAAAGCTTGCACTAGGTGTTTTTTAGCATGGTCAGTCTTTTCTCCTGCATGGGCAGAGGCATACACTGCGCCTGAATGTGTGTCAATGCTCACATGAACATATTTGAGGCGTCCAAAAACTAGGAATGTGTGTGATGTCTGTCTGCCATACCTCACAACTGCCAAGGCCCGGGGGTTTACTCCCATACCCATCGATGGCATCGCTTGGACCTGGCAGTTGGGACAGGTGCCACAATGGCTCGAGCCTGACTCCGTGTTAGCTGGAACTGACGGATCAGGCCTGGCACTTCTGATGGTATTGTTGGTGGCTCAGCTTTGCCTGTTGGAAGATATCAGGGAGACGTGCTTTTTCAACTGGTGCAGCAAGGGAATCTGCCTGACGATTCCCCTCTGCAATTTCACCTGGCAAATCAGCGTGTGATCTTACATGCATCACATAGAATGGATGTTCTTGATAGGAAATTAAATAAATTAGCTTTGAAAGCAACCTTGTCAATTTCTTTGAGCACAGCCTGCTCCGCCCTGGACACTACCCCGCCACGTAAGCAGAGTCGGTTACCAAATTAATTGGTTCCGAGAACTTCTCAAAGGCTCTTACCACAGCAGCTAGTTCAGCCACAAACTCAACATCAGCTTCCCAATGCTGAGTTTAAGGATTTCTCCAAGTCATCACCGACTTGTGGGAAGCCCCGGATGCGTCTGTGAACACTGTGAGAGCCTTGAGCGGTCTCCGACTTCTCACGAGGAATGAGGTGGAACTCCTCATTGAGCAACTTGTGAGACTGGGCATGGACTGATATTTGTCCCCTGTAGCTGTCCAGAGATAATTGGAGACTGGCATTGCTCTGGAGCAAATGCTCAAACATCTCTTGGTCAATCTCTTGGAGAGTTCCTTCCCTCCTCAGAAAGTTTGACTGGAAGGTGAATACATGTAAAATCACAGCCAGCCAGTTCACACAATCTCACCCTTGCCTTCCGAATCAGTTGAGCTATCAACTCTTGTGGCTCAGTGATGGTCTTGGATCTTTGGTGAGAGAGGAAGACCCACTCTATGATCAGGAGTGAATCTCTCTGCCCCTCGATCCATTGAAAAATCAAACCATGCAAATGTGGCAGTTTTCCTAGAACAATGTATTGGAAAGGTATGTTTGGTTCATACAGATGAGCCTGCCTCTCTGATAAGGCCTTCTGTACCTTTTCGATTGCTGTCTTTGTCTCTGGGGTCAGTTCCCTGGGAGAAACCAGCTCCCTCTCCCCCTTCAATAAATTGAAGAGAGGGTCTAAATCTTCATTTGTGAAGCCTAGCCAAGGTCTTACCCAATTCAAAGACCCACACAAGGAGTGGAGATCTGATAAGGTTTTGGGATTACACTCAATTTCCAATTTCTGCGGGACAATGGTCCTTGCAGTTATTTGTAGGCCCAGGTACCTCCAAGGTGGCATCCTTTGAACTTTGTCCTCCTGCAACTGAAATCCAGCAGAGGTTAAAACCTTAACCACTAGGTCAAGCGTGTGTTGGAGTATAGAGTCATTGGGGCACACAGGAGTAGGTCATCCATGTAGTGAAGGATGATAGCATCCTTTCTCTGGCACGTACTGATGACAGTAATGAGGCTACGTACTGTTGGCATATGAATGGACTGGATTTAAGGCCTTGCGGCAGTGATATCTCTTCATTGGGGCTTCTCGATTAATGGTAGGAACCGAGAATGCAAACAGTGGGGCATCTTCTGGATGTAGAGGAATTTGGAAGAAACAATCTTTGATATCTAGAACAGCCAATTTCCAATCTCGAGGAAGCATTGTTGGAGAAGGCATCCCTGGTTGGAGTGGTCCCATGTCCTCTATAATTTTATTTACTTCTCGGAGGTCATGGAGCAACCTCTACTTGTCCTTCCCCGGTTTCTTTATTACAAAGACCGGGAAATTCCAAGGGCTTGTTGTCTCTTCTAGGTGGCCTTGAGCCACCTGCTCCTCCACGAGCTCCTCAAGCGCCTTGAGCTTCTCTTTACTCAATGGCCACTGTGCTACCCATCTTGGGGTATTATCCAACCACTTTAGTTTGTGGGTAGGGCGCTCCACAGTGGCTATTTTCAAAAATCCTGGGGTGTCTTAGGAATGACCAATTGGACTCCCCACTGTGACATGGTGTCTCTCCCCATAAGGGAGCCTTATATTCAGCAATGAATGGACGGACATTTGCCAATTTTCCATCAGGTCCCTCAATTTGTACTATGTTTTTTGAGATTTTTGCCATTGTGAGTCCTCCTATGCCCTGAAGTTTGCCCGCCACGGGTTGCAACTCCCAATGTGATGGCCACATGCTCGCCGGTATAACGGTGCAATCAGCGCCTGAGTCAAGCACCCCTCCACATGGAGGCGTCTGACCCATGGGCTAAATTACATGCCAGCGAAGGTTTGTTCTACCACCTCTGCCCAGTAGACTTCCGGAGACTTTCCATCCGCTAGGATCTCTGCCGGAACAGGAATGGCCTGGGCAAGAACTTGCCCCTCTACCAGGTAGAATGGTGGGTGCATGCAGCGTGCCAAAGCATGAGGCCTGTTATCTTTCCCTTAATGGTCATGGGAGCTACTTCAATCTCCAATGGTGTGTGTGCTGTGTCCCAATAACAAAATACTCACTGTTTGGTTCCATGGGGTTAACTTTCAGATCCTGTGAACTGTTTTGCAGGTCCACTGTAATTACTGTCCAATCAGTAGATCTGAAATGAAAACCTTTGGTAGTCACGAGCCTATATCGGTCGCTGCCATACCTTGTTAGTTGAACATTTTACATTTTTATTTTTCTGTACCCCCACACCCTTTGACCTGCCCTCCCCTTTTTTGCTAAGAGAGACATTTGCCCGTTGTTTTTCCTGTGGATTTATATTTCGTCACAGGAATGATATTTCGGGTGGTTTTCAGTTTTTTGTTTGTTGGACTTCTGTTTCTGGTTTTGTGGGCAGGCTGGCGAAGTGTCCTGGCCTCTTGCAGTGGTGGCAGATGATGTGCTGCAGCTGGTTTGATGACATTGGTTGCCTCTTTGGTCCTGGTGCCGCAGCTGCCACAGGCTTTGGGTGTGTCAGTCCTGGATGCCTTTCAGGTGCACTGAAAAGTTCTGCTCTCCTGGCACAGGCTTCTATCATCTGTGCAGACTAGGCGATGGGTCGAGGGAAGGCTAAGAATGATTCTACGACAGGTCTCATTAGCATTCCTCTGAGCCATCTCCTTGATCAATTCTGCCTGTACCACTGGGTCTTGCACTTGTCTTTCCACTTGAGTTCTCAGACGATCCACAAACTGCAAAAAATTCTCTGAAGGAAACTGTTTAATGTTAACATAACTGCTTTACTCAGTTGTTGGAATTTGATAAAACGCTTTTTCTGCAGCATTTATGATCTTATCTAAAACTGTTTTGGATATTAATCTGTTTGTTCATCTGCAGAAGAAAAATCACCCTCCCCACATAGGTGGCTGTGTGTGATGTCATTATAATCATGTCTTGGCATCAGGAGTTTGTTGGATCTCCTGTAATACTGTTCTCAAAGATTTCTTCCATAAACCTTCCCATAAGTCATATTCTGAAGGGGTTAAAAGGCATCTGAATAAATCCTTAATGTCACTGGGTACCATCTCATTTGAAGTAAAAGTAGCCTTAATCATGCCTTTAAAATTTCACTGGATCTCCCAAATTGTCTCTGTACCTTACACAATTCAATTTTATCTTGATAAGAAAAAGGCTTGTGTTCTTTCCTAATGTGCCTTTTCCCTACATATACTACAGGAGCCACAGATGGTATGCCCTCCTGGTCATTTTTGAGTTGCTAAAAATCTGCGCTTTCTTTCCAGGCAGTCAGGGGCTGTAGTTTCCCTCCTCCCTGGGGTCCTGCAACAGGCAGCTCCTCCCTCCTCTCCCGGGC
>JAJEOU010000490.1:0-27902 GCA_021534815.1 Acrocephalus arundinaceus
AAGAAGAGGATGAACCTGTGCCCAATGTCCCATGCCAATGTCCCCCTGTCCCAGGTTTTCCCAGTCCCCCCAAATGTCCCATGTCCCCAATCCCCATTAATGTCCCCAATGTCCCCATTAATGTCCCCAATGTCCCCAATGTCCCCAGAGCTGCTGAGCACGGAGCTCTCCCACCTCCGCACCCTTCGGGTTCTGGACCTGCTCTTCTACCAGGGCCTGCGGCGGGAGCAGCTGCTGAGCCGGGACGAGCTGGGGCTGCTCTTCCCCAACCTGCCCGACCTCATCGGTGTCCACAGTGAGCTCAAATCCCTGAAATCCTGGAATTCCCAAATTCCTGAGTCCCTGAAATCCCAAATTCCCAAAATCCCAGAGTTCCTGACCCCTGAAATCCCCAAATCCCAAAGTTCCTGACCCCATTGGTTCCCGAAATCCTGCTGGGCTCCTGCTCTTCCCCAACCTGCCCGACCTCATCGGTGTCCACAGTGAGCTCAAAGCCCTGAAATCCTGGAATTCCCAAATTCCTGAGTCCCTGAAATCCCAAATTCCCAAAATCCCAGAGTTCCTGACCCCTGAAATCCCCAAATCCCAAAGTTCCTGACCCTACTGGTTCCAGAAATCCCACTGGGCTCCTGCTCCTCCCCAACCTGCCCGACCTCATCAGCATCCACAGTGAGCTCAAATCCCTGAAATCCTGGAATTCCCAAATTCCTGAGTCCCTGAAATCCCAAAATCCTGAAATCCCAAAGTTCCTGACCCTACTGGTTCCAGAAATCCCACTGGGATTCTGGGATCCTGCTCTTCCCCAACCTGCCCGACCTCATCGGTGTCCACAGTGAGCTCAAAGCCCAAAATCCCAAACTTCTGAATCCCAGAATTCCTGAAATCCCGAAATCCCGGAGTTCCTGAATCTCAGAATTCCCAAAATCCTGAAATCCCAAAGTTCCTGAAATCCCACTGGGGTCCTGCTCCTCCCCAGCCTGCCCCAACCTCATCGGCATCCACAGTGAGCCCAAATCCTGGAATTCCCAAAATCCCAAAATCCCAGAGTTCCTGACCCTTGAAATCCCAAAATCCCAAAGTTCCTGACCCCATTGGTTCCCAAAATCCCATTGGAATGCTGAAATCCCACTGGGATCCTGCTCTTCCCTAACCTGTCCAACCTCATCGGCGTCCACAGTGAGCCAAAAGCCCTGAAATCCTGGAATTCCCAAACTTCTGAATCCCAGAATTCCCAAATCCCTGAAATCCCGAAGTTCCTGACCCCATTGGTTCCCAAAATCCCACTGGGATTCTGGGCTCCTGCTCTTCCCCAACCTGCCCGACCTCATCGGTGTCCACAGTGAGCTCAAAGCCCAAATTCCCCGAATTCCCAAAATCCCAAATCCTGGAATCCCCAAATTCCCAAAATCCCAGAGTTCCTGACCCTTGAAATCCCGAAATCCCAAAGTTCCTGACCCCGTTGGTTCCCAAAATTCCACTGGGCTCCTGCTCTTCCCCAACCTGCCCGACCTCATCGGTGTCCACAGTGAGCCCCAAATCCCAGAATTCCCAAATTCCTGCATCCCTGAAATCCCAAATTCCCCAAATCCCAGAGTTCCTGACCCTTGAAATCCCAAAGTTCCTGACCCTACTGGTTCCAGAAATCCCACTGGGCTCCTGCTCTTCCCCAACCTGCCCGACTTCATCGGCGTCCACAGTGAGCCCCAAATCCCAGAATTCCCAAATTCCCAGAATTCCTGAGTCCCTGAAATCCCAAAATCCTGGAGTTCCTGCATCTCAGAATTCCCAACATCCCAAAATCCCAAAGTTCCTGAAATCCCACTGGGCTCCTGCTCCTCCCCAGCCTGCCCCAACCTCATCGGCATCCACAGTGAGCCCAAATCCTGGAATTCCCAAAATCCCAAATTCCCAGAGTTCCTGACCCTTGAAATCCCAAAATCCCAAAGTTCCTGACCCCATTGGTTCCCAAAATCCCACTGGGATTCTGGGATCCTGCTCTTCCCCAACCTGCCCGACCTCATCGGTGTCCACAGTGAGCTCAAAGCCCAAATTCCCCAAATTCCCAAATTCCCAAATTCCCAGAATTCCTGAGTCCCTGAAATCCCAAAATCCTGGAGTTCCTGCATCTCAGAATTCCCAACATCCCAAAATCCCAAAGTTCCTGAAATCCCACTGGGCTCCTGCTCCTCCCCAACCTGCCCCAACCTCATCGGCATCCACAGTGAGCCCAAATCCTGGAATTCCCAAAATCCCAAAATCCCGGAATCCCCCAAATCCCCAAACCCGGAATTCCCAAATTTCCTCTTTCCCCCTTTTCTCCTCTTTTTTCCTCTTTTTCCCCCTATTTTCCCCCTTTTCCCCCTCCTTTTTCCCCCTTTTTTCCCATCTCTTTTCCCATTCCTTCCACCTTTTCCCCTCTTTTCCCCCTTCTTGTTCCCCTTTTTCCTTCTTTTTTCTCCTTTTTTCCCCTTTTTTCCTCTCTCTTTCCCCTCATTTCCTCCCCTTTCCCCCTTTTTTCCCTTTTTCCTCTTTTTTCTCCTCTCTCTTTTCCCTTTTTCCCTTTTCCCCTTTTTTCCTTCCCCTTTTTTTCCTTCTCTTCCCCCCCTTCTTTTCTCCTCCTTTTTCCCCCTCTTTTTCTCTACTTTCTTTCCTCTCTCTATTTCCCTCACTTTTCCCTTTTTCCCCTTTTTCCCCTCTCTTTCCCCCCGTTTTTCCCCTTTATTTCCCTTTTCCCCTCTCTTTTCCTCCTTTTTTCCCCTATTTTTCCCCTTTTTTCTTCCCTTTTTTCCCACTTTTTCCCTTTCTCTTTCCCCACTTTTTTCCCCTTTTTCCCCTATTTTCCCCCTTTTTCTTCCCTTTTTTCCCACTTTTTCCCTCTCTCTTTCCCCACTTTTTTCCCATTTTTTCCCCTCTCTTTTTCCCTTTTTCCCCCTTTTTCCCCCTCTCTCCTCTTATTTTCCCTTTTTTCCCCTTTTTGTTTCCTTTTTTACCCTCTCTTCCCCCACTTTATTCCCCTTTTCCCCCCCATTTTTTTTCCCCTTTTTCCTCCCTCCCTTTCCCTTCTTTTTTCCCTCTCTTTCCCCTTTTTTCCCCTATTTTTCCCTCTTTCCCCTATTTTTCCCTTTTTCCCCTATTTTTCCCTCTCTTTCCCCATTTTTTCCCCTATTTTTCCCCTCTCTTTCCTCTATTTTTTCCCTTATTTTTCCCCTTTTTTTCCCCTCTTTTTTCTCTCTCCCATGGGGATTTTTCCATTCCCAGATTCCCTGTGGGAGTCGCTGCGGAGGCTGCGGGAGGAGGAGGGGCCGCTCATCCGCCACGTGGGGGACGCGCTGCTGGCCCGGGTAAGGAAACAGGGGATCCCAAACCCCAAAATCCCCTAAAATCACCTCAAAAATCAGCCCAAATCGACCCCAAAACTGCCCCAAAATTACCTCAAAAATCAGCCCAAATACGCCAAAAAAATCACTCAAAATCGCCTCTAAAATCATCTCAAAATCAGCCCAAATCTGTACCCAAATCTGCCCCCAAATTACCTCAAAAATCAGCCCAAATCTGCAAAAAAAACCCCTAGAAATCACCTCAAAAATCAGCCCAAATCGACCCCAAAACCGCCCCAAAATTACCTCAAAAATCAGCCCAAATCTGCCCCAAAAATCCCTTAAAATCATCTCAAATATCACCTCAAAATCACCCCAAAAATCACCCTGAAAATCCCCTAAAATCACCTCAAAAATCAGCCCAAATCTGCCCAAAAACTGCCCCAAAATTACCTCAAAAATTAGCCCAAATCTGCCCCAAAAATCCCTTAAAATCACCTCAAAAATCAGCCCAAATCTGCCCCTAAAATCACCTCAAAAATCATCTCAAAATTACCCCCAAATCAGCCCAAATCTGCCCCAAAAATCCCTCAAAATTTCCCCAAAAATCACCTCAAAATCAGCCCAAATCTGCCCCAAAAATCCCTAAAAATCAGCCCCAAATCACCCCAAATCTGCCCCAAAATCCCTTAAAATCACCTCCAACATCAGCACAAAATCACCCCAAATCTGCCCAAAAATCATCTCAAAATCACCCCAATATCAACCCCAAATCCCTCAAAAATCAGCCAAAAAATGTGTGAAACCCCTGCCAGGGCTGGGAAATCTGGGGAATTTTGGGAATTTTTGGGACTTCTGGGATTAATTCCCATTTTTTCCCCAGTTTGACGGGGCGGGGAAGGAGGAGTTCCAGCGCGTGGCCGCCGCCTTCTGCTCATGCCAAAAAATCCCTTAAAAATCAGCCCCAAAATAACCCAAAAATCACCCAAAAAAGGCGCCAAACCCCTCCCAGTTGTGGGAAATCCTGGGAATTTTGGGAATTCCCAATTTTTCCCATTTTTCCCCAGTTTGACGGGGTGGGGAAGGAGGAGTTCCAGCGCGTGGCCGCCGCGTTCTGCTCGTGCCAAAAAATCCCTTAAAAATCACTCAAAATCACCCAAAAATCACCCAAAAAAGGCACCAAACCCCTCCCAGTTGTGGGAAATCCTGGGAATTTTGGGAATTCCCAATTTTTCCCATTTTTCCCCAGTTTGACGGGGCGGGGAAGGAGGAGTTCCAGCGCGTGGCCGCCGTGTTCTGCTCGTGCCAAAAAATCCCTTAAAAATCAGCCAAAAATCACCCAAAAATCACCCCAAACCCCTCAAAATCTCCCCAGAATTCCTGGAATTTTGAGAATTTTGGGAATTTTCCAGTTTGACGGGGCGGGGAAGGAGGAGTTCCAGCGCGTGGCCGCCGCCTTCTGCTCAGGCCAAACAATCCCTTAAAATCACCCAAAAAATCCCCCAAAAATCGCCCAAAATCCCCCCAAAACCACCCCAAAAAAGCCCCAAACTCCTTTCCAAGGATGAGAATTTTTGGGAATTTCGGGAATTCCCAATTTTTCCCAGTTTTCCCCAGTTTGATGGAGCAGGCAAGGAGGAGTTCCAGCGCGTGGCCGCCACTTTCTGCTCAGGCCAAAAAATCCCCCATAAATCAGCCAAAAATCGCCCCAAACCCCTCAAAATCTCCCAAAAATTCTTGGAATTTTGGGAATTCCCAATTTTTCCCGTTTTTCCCAGTTTGACAGGGTGGGGAAGGAGGAGTTCCAGTGCGTGGCTGCCACTTTCTGCTCGGGCCAAAAAATCCCTCAAAAATCAGCCCAAAATCCCCCCAAAATCACCCCAAAACCCCCTAGAAATCACCCAGAAAATGCGTGAAACCCCTGCCAGGGCTGGGAAATCTGGGGAATTTTGGGAATTTTTGGGACTTCTGGGATTAATTCCCATTTTTTCCCCAGTTTGACGGGGTGGGGAAGGAGGAGTTCCAGCGTGTGGCCGCCGCCTTCTGCTCGTGCCAAAAAATCCCTTAAAAATCAGCCCCAAAATCACCTTAAAATACCCCAAAATCACCCAAAAATCACCCAAAACCCCTCAAAATCTCCCAAAAACTCCTGGAATTTTCGGGAATTTTGAGAATTTTGGGAATTTTCCAGTTTGACGGGGCGGGCAAGGAGGAGTTCCAGCACGTGGCCGCCGCCTTCTGCTCGTGCCAAAAAATCCCTTAAAATCACCCCAAAATCACCCAAAAATCACCCAAAAAAGGCACCAAACCCCTCCCAGTTGTGGGAAATCCTGGGAATTTTGGGAATTCCCAATTTTTCCCATTTTTTCCCAGTTTGACGGGGCGGGGAAGGAGGAGTTCCAGCGCGTGGCCGCCGCGTTCTGCTCGTGCCAAAAAATTCCCCAAAAATCACTCAAAAATCACCCAAAAATCGCCCCAAACCCCTCAAAATCTCCCAAAAACTCCTGGAATTTTCGGGAATTTTGAGAATTTTGGGAATTTTCCAGTTTGACGGGGCGGGGAAGGAGGAGTTCCAGCGCGTGGCCGCCGCGTTCTGCTCGTGCCAGTCGAGCGCTCTGGAGCTGATCCGCACCAAGCAGCGCAAGGAGGGGAGGTTCCAGCAGTTCATGCAGGTTTAAAAAGTTCCAGGTTTTTTATCCCAAATTTTATTTTTATTTTCATTTTTTGTTCTTTTTATTTTGTCCTGATTTTTCCCTCTTTTTTTCTGCCTTTTGTCCCCATTTTTTCCCCTTTTTTCCTCTTTTTTTCCCCTTTTTTCCCCCTTTTTTTCCCCCTTTTTTTTCTCCTTTTTTTGGGGATTCTGGGATTTCAGGAATTTCGGGGTTTGGGGGTTTCAGGAATTTGGGAATTCCAGGATTTGGGGATTTCTGGAACTTTGGGATTTGCAGATTTGCAGGTTTCAGGAATTTGGGTATTTCAGGATTTGGGTATTTCAGATGTTTTGGGATTCCAGAATTTGGGGATTTTGGGGTTTGGGGGTTTTGGGATTTCAGGAATTTGGGGATTTCAGGAATTTTGGGATTTGGGGATTTCAGGAATTTTGGGATTTGGGGATTTGGGGAATTTCAGAATTTGGGAATTTCAGGATTTGGGGATTTCAGGAATTTTGGGATTCTGGGATTTGGGTATTTCAGAAATTTGGGAATTGGGGATTCCAGGAATTTGGGGATTTTGGGGACCAACAGGGTCAGGCATTTCAGGATTGGGGGATTTGTGGGATTCAGGAATTCAGGAATTTTGGGATTTGGGGGATTCAGGAATTTCAGGATTTGAGGAATTCAGGAATTTCTGCCCTTGCAGGAGGCCGAGAGCCACCCGCAGTGCCGGCGGCTGCAGCTGAAGGATTTGATCGTGGCTGAGATGCAGCGGCTGACCAAGTACCCCCTGCTGCTGGACAGCATCAGCAAGGCCACACAGGGTACGGCTGGAAATCCGGGAAAAATCTGGGAAAAATCTGGAAAAATCCCGGGAAAAATCCGGGGAATCACAGAGAAAAATCCTGGGAAAAATCCAGGGAATCACAGGGAAAAATCTGGGGAAAAATCCCAGGGAATTCCAGGCATTCAGCACAGGAAAAGTCCACAGGTTCAGCCCTGGAAAAATCCAGGGAATTCCAGGGATTTTTCCCCAGATTTTTCTCATGGATTTTCCCCTGGATTTTCCCCATTTCCCCCTGGATTTTCCTAATTTCTCCCTGGATTTGCCCCTTTATCCCATGGATTTTTCCCCATTATTCCCTGGATTTTTCCCTGGATTTTTCCCCGGATTTTCCCCATTATCCTGTGGATTTTTCCCCAGATTTTTCCCCTGGATTTTCCCCATTTCTCCCTGGATTTTTCCCCAGATTTTTCCCTGAACTTTCCCCATTTCTTCCTGATTTTTTCCCTGGATTTTTCCCTTCATCCCAGCGGGTTCCGAGGAGCAGCAGAAGCTGCTCCGTGCCCGGGATCAGTGCCAGGACATCGGGCCTGTTCCCTGGATTTTCCCCATTACCCCCTGGATTTTTACCTGGATTTTTCCCTATATTATTCCTGGATTTTTCCCTTTATCCCAGCGGGTTCCGAGGAGCAGCAGAAGCTGCTCCGTGCCCGGGATCAGTGCCGGGACATCGGGCCTGTTCCCTGGATTTTCCCCATTACCCCCTGGATTTTTACCTGGATTTTTCCCTATATTATTCCTGGATTTTTCCCTTTATCCCAGCGGGTTCCGAGGAGCAGCAGAAGCTGCTCCGTGCCCGGGATCAGTGCCGGGACATCGTGCGCTTTGTTAATGACGCCGTGAGGGGCGCTGAGAACCAGCGGCGCCTGGCGGAGCTGCAGCGGCGCCTGGACACGGCGGCGCTCGAGAGGAGCAGCAACCCCCTGGCGGCGCAATTCCGGGTAAAACGGGGAGAAATGGGGAATTTTGGGGAAAAATGGGATTTTCTGAGGAGAAAATGGGGTTTTCTGTGGAAAAAATGGGATTTTCTGAGGGGAAAATGGGATTTTCTGTGGAAAAAATGGGGTTTTCTGAGGGGAACATGGGGTTTTCTGGAGAGAAAATGGGGTTTTCTGGGAAAAAAATTGGATTTTGCAGGGAAAAAATGGGATTTTGCAGGGGAAAATGGAGTTTCCTTGGGGAAAATGGGATTTTCTGAGGGGAAAATGGGATTTTCCAGGGAGAAAATGGGGTTTTGTGGGGAAAGAATGGAGTTTTCTGGGGAAAAAATGGGTTTTCTGAGTGGAAAATGGGATTTTCTGGGGAGAAAATGGGATTTTCTGAGGGGAAAATGGGATTTTCTGAGGGGAAAATGGGGTTTTGTGGGGAGAAAATGGGATTTTCTGAGGGGAAAATGGGGTTTTCTGTGGAAAAAAGGGGGTTTTCTGAGGGGAAAATGGAAATTTCTGAGGGGAAAAAATGGGAATTTCTAGGGGAAAAAATGGGAATTTCTGGGGAAAAATTCCCCATTTTCCATAAGAATTCCCCATTTTTCCATAAGAATTCCCCATTTTTCTGTAGAAACCCTGATTTTCCCATGGGAATCCCCCATTTTTCCATGGAAAAGTCTCATTTTTCCCCCTTTTCTCCCATTTTTCCCTGGATTTTGCTCCCACAGAACCTGGACCTGACCTCACACCGGATGATCCACGAGGGGCCCCTGGCCTGGAGAGTGGGCAAGGACAAGAGCGTGGGTACGGACTAGGACAAACTGGGACAAACTGGGAGGGACTGGGATAAACTGGGACAGACTGGTGTTGCTTTTATCCCCAAGAATCACAAACAGTTCTCCACAAACACCCCCAAAATTCAAAAAAATTGCAAAAAAAACCCACCAAAAAATCCCCAAATCTCCCAAAAATTCAAAAAAATTCCCAAAACATTCCTCCTAAAAAATTTTAAAATTCCCCCAAATATCTCCAAAAACTTCCCAAGAAATCCCACAAAAAAATCCCAACCCCCCTCGAATTTTCAAAAAATCCAAAAAATTTTAAAAAATATGAACAAATTCTAAAAATCCCCTCAAAAATCTCAAAATAATCCCCCAAAAATTCGAAAAACTTCCCAAAAAATCTCAAAGTAATCCCCCCAAAAAATCCAAATAAGTCCCCCCAAAAAACCCACGAAAAACCACCAAAAAAAAAATCCCCCCAAAAAATCCCTCAATAATCCCCCAAAAAGATTTTTAAAATCCACAAAAATCTCCCAAAAAATCCCCAAAAAATCCAGATAAGTCCCAGAAAAATCCCACAAATAACCACAAAAAGATACCAAAAATCCCCTCAAGGAATTCCCCAAAATCCCCCAAAAATATCAAAAATCCCCCCAAAATAATCCCCACAAAAACCCACCAAAAAATCCCCAAAATCCCCAAAAAATCCCCCAATAATCCCCCAAAATACCAAAAAACCCCCAAAAATCCTCAAAAATCCCTCCAAAAATCCCAAAACAATCCAAATAAACCCCCAAAAAATCCCACAAAAAACCACAAAAAAATCCCCCAAGAAATCCCCCAATAATCCTCGCCAAAAAATCGCAAAAAATACTCAAAAAATCCAAAAAAACTCCCAAAAATGCCCAAATTTCCCTGGAATTGTGCAGACCTGCACGTGCTGCTGCTGGAGGAGCTGCTGGTGCTGCTGCAGCGCCAGGACGAGCGCCTGGTGCTCAAATGCCACGGCAAAGGCGCCGACAGCAAACAGAGCTTCAGTCCTGTGCTCAAACTCAACTCTGTGCTCGTCCGCTCCGTGGCCACAGGTGGGACAGGGAAATCTGGGAATTTGGGGAATTTTCTGTGGGAAAATGGGAATTTTCGGGGGAAAATGGGGTTTTTTGGAGGGAAAATGGGGTGTGGGAATGGGGGTTCTGCTCAGCTCTGCACTCGTCTATTCCATGGCCACAGGTGGGAGAGGGAAATCTGGGAATTTTGGGAATTTTCTGTGGGAAAGGGGAAGATTTCTGTGGGGAAATAGGGAATTTTCTGTGGAAAAAAGGGGTTTTCTGTGGAAAAATGGGGGTTTTGGGGGGAAAAATGGGGGATTTGGGGGAAAAATTTGGGGGTTTTGGGGGGAAAAATGGGGTGTGGGAATGGAGGTTCAGCCCCGTGCTCAAACTCAACTCCATGCTCGTCCGCTCCGTGGCCACAGGTGGGACAGGGAAATCTGGGAATTTTGGGGAAATTTTGGGAATTTTCTGTGGGGAAAATGGGGTTTTTATGGGGGTAAAATGGGGTGTGGGAATGGGGGTTCAGCTCAGCTCCATGCTTGTCTACTTCATTGCCTCAGATGGGAGAGGGAAATCTGGGAATTTGGAGAATTTTCTGTGGGAAAGTGGGAGATTTCTGTGGGGAAATAGGGAATTTTCTGTGGAAAAAAGGGGTTTTCTGTGGAAAATTGGGGTTGGGGGGGGAAATGGGGGGTTTGGGGGAAAAACGGGGTGTGGGAATGGGGGTTCCGCTCAGCTCCGCACTCGTCTATTCCATGGCCACAGGTGGGAGAGGGAAATCTGGGAATTTTGGGAATTTTCTGTGGGAAAGGGGAAGATTTCTGTGGGGAAATAGGGAATTTTCTGTGGAAAAAAGGGGTTTTCTGTGGAAATGGGGGTTTTGGGGGGAAAAATGGGGGATTTGGGGGAAAAAATTAGGGATTTTGGGGGGAAAAATGGGGTGTGGGAATGGAGGTTCAGCCCCGTGCTCAAACTCAACTCCGTGCTCGTCCGCTCTGTGGCCACAGGTGGGAGAGGGAAATCCGGGAATTTTGGGGAAATTTTGGGAATTTTCTGTGGGAAAAATGGGGGGGAAAAAGTAAAAAAATGGGGTGTGGGAATGGAGGCTCACCTCAGCTCGTTGCTTTTCCTCTCCATGGCAGGGAAATCCTGGAATTCTGGGAATTTGAGGAATTTTCTGTGGGAAAATGGGGATTTTTTGTGGGAAAATGGGGGATTTCTGTGTGGAAATAGGGAATTTTCTGTGGAAAAAAGGGGATTTTGGGGGGAAAAATGGGAGATTTTGGGGGGAAAAATGGGGTGTGGGAATGGAGGCTCACCTCAGCTCGTTGCTTGTCCTCTCCATGGCAGGGAAATCCTGGAATTCTGGGAATTTGAGGAATTTTCTGTGGGAAAGTGGGAGATTTCTGTGGGGAAATAGGGAATTTTCTGGGAGGAAAAGGGATTTATTGGGGAAAAATGGGGGTTTATTGGGGAAAAATGGGGGTTTTTTGGGGAATCATTGGTTGTGGGATGGGGGTTCAGGCCCATCCTCGAGCTCAGCTCAGTGCTCTTCCTCTCCGTGGGCAGGGAAAACCTGGAATTCTGGGAATTTGGGGAAATTTTTGTGGGAAAGTGGAGGATTTCTGTGGAGAAAGAGGGAATTTTCTGGGGGAAAAAGGGGGATTTTTTGGGAAAAAAGTTAAAAAATGGAGTGTGGGAATGGAGGCTCACCTCAGCTCGGTGCTTGTCCTCTCCATGGCAGGGAAATCCTGGAATTCTGGGAATTTGGGGAAATTTTTGTGGGAAAGTGGAGGATTTCTGTGGGGAAAGAGGGAATTTTCTGGGGGAAAAAGGGATTTATTGGGGAAAAATGGGGTTTTTTTGGGGAATCATGGGGTGTTGGGTGGGGATTCAGGCCTGCCCTCAAGCTCAGCTCAGTGCTCATCCTCTCCGTGGGCAGGGAAAACCTGGAATTCTGGGAATTTAGGGAATTTTTTGTGGGAAAGTGGAGGATTTCTGTGGAGAAAGAGGGAATTTTCTGTAGAAAAAAGGGGATTTTTTGGGAAAAAGTAAAAAAATGGAGTGTGGGAATGGAGGCTCACCTCAGCTCGGTGCTTGTCCTCTCAGTGGCCACAGGGAAATCCCAGAATTCCAGGAATTAGGGAATTTTCTGTGGGAAAGTGGGAGATTTCTGTGGGGAAAGAGGGAATTTTCTGGGGGAAAAAGGGATTTATTGGGGAAAAACGGGGTTTTTTTGGGGAATCTTGGGGTGTTGAATGGGGGTTCAGGCCCATCCTCGAGCTCAGCTCAGTGCTCGTCCTCTCCGTGGGCAGGGAAAACCTGGAATTCTGGGAATTTTGGGGAATTTCTGGGGTTGGAATGATGGGAATAGTGGGAATTCCAGGAATTTTGGGAAAAGGGGAATTTTGTCCCTCCAGACAAGCGAGCTCTGTTCATCATCTGCACCTCCGAGCTGGGACCCCAAATCTACGAACTGGTGGCGCTGACGTCGTCGGAGAAGAACACGTGAGGGGCAAAAATCCCGGGAAAATCCCCCGGGAAGGGCTGGAATTCCTCACTGGGGGGATTAAAATCCTTGGGAGGAGCCAGGAAATTCCTTGGGATGAGCCCAAAAAATTCCCTGGAGGGACAAAAATCTTCAGGAGGAGTTGGAATTCCTCCCTGAGGGGGACAAAAATCCTTGAGAGGAACCAGGAAATTCCTTGGAATGAGGCAGAAAATTCCCTGAGGGACAAAAATCTTTGGGATGAGCTGGAATTCCTCCCTGAGGGGGACAAATTCCTTGGAATGAGCCAGAAAATTCCCTGGAGGGACAAAAAGCTTTGGAAGGAGCCCAAGAATTCCCTGGGAAGGGCTGGAAAATTCCCTGGGAGGACAAAAATCCTTAGGATGAGTAGGAAAATTCCTTGGGATGAGCTGAAAAATTCCCTGGAGGGACAAAATCTTTGGAATGAGCCAGAAAATTCTCAGGGGGGGACAAAATCTTTGGGATGAGGAGGAAAATTCCTTGGAATGAGCCAGAAAATTCTGTGGAGGGACAAAAATCCTTGAGAGGAGCCAGGAAATTCCTTGGAATGAACTGAAAAATTCACTGGAGAGACAAAAATCTTTGGAAGGAGCCCAAGAATTCCCTGGGAAGAGCTGGAAAATTCCCTGAAGTGGACAGAAATCCTTAGGATGAGTAGGAGAATTCCTTGGAATGAGCCAGAAAATTCCCTGGGAAGGGCCCAAAATCTTTTGAATGAGCGGGAAAATTCCTTGGAATGAGCCAGAATATTCCCTGGGGGGCCCAAACTCCTTGGGATGAGCTGGAATTCCCTGGAATTCCCGTCTGGAATTGCAGGTGGATGGAGCTGCTGGAACAGGCTGTGCAAGAGGCCACCGGGAGCGTCCTGGGGCCACCAAAACCCAGCCAGAGCGAGGCCAGCACCGACTCCGGGTGGGAATAATGGGAATAAATGGGAATAAATGGGATAAATGGGAATAAATGGGAATAAATGGGAATAAATGGGAATGGTGGGAATGATGGGAATGTGGGAATGGGAAGAATGGGAATGTGGGAATGGGAATAATGGGGATAATGGGAATAACGGGGATAAATGGGAATAAATGGGAATGGTGGGGATAATGGGAATGTGGGAATGATGGGAATGTGGGAATGGGAAGAATGGGAATGTGGGAATGGGAATAATGGGGATAATGGGAATAACGGGGATAATGGGAATGATGGGAATGGGATTGGGAATAATGGGGATAATGGGAAGAATGGGAAGATAATGAGGATAATGGGAATAATGGGGATAATGGGAATGGGAATGGGAAGATAATGGGGATAATGGGAATGATGGCAATAACAGGAATGGTGGGAATGGGGTTGGGATGGAGCTCAGGAGGTTCCTGGTGTCCCCAGATGGTTCCTGGGATGGGGACACTGGGGTGGGATGGGGACAGGGGTCCCTGGGGACACCAGGGCACCCTGGGGACACTGGGGGTCCCTGGGGACACGGAGGTGGCTGGGATGGGGACATTGGGGGTCCCCAGGGGGACATTAGGGTTGCCAGGAAGGGACAGGGGTCCCTGGGGACACCAGGGCTCCCTGGGGACATGGGGGTGGCTGGGATGGGGACTGGGGACACTGGGGATGGCCGGGAAGGGACAGGGGTCCCTGGGGACACTGGGGGTCCCTGGGGACACTGGGGTGGCTGGGATGGGGACGGGGGCCTTGGGGACATTGGGGGTCCCTGGGGACACGGGGGTGGCTGGGGACACTGGGGAACCGTGGGGACACTGGGGGTGGCTGGGATGGGGACAGAGATCCCTGGGGACACAGAGGGTGGCCGGGATGGGGACAGGGGTCCCTGGGGACACTGGGGGTCCCTGGGGACACTGGGGGTGGCTGGGATGGAGACAGGGGTCCCTGGGGACACTGGGGGTGGCTGGGATGGGACAGGGGTCCCTGGGGACACTGGGGGTCCCTGGGGACACTGGGGGTGGCTGGGATGGGACAGGGGTCCCTGGGGACACCAGGGCTCCCTGGGGACACGGGGGTGGCTGGGATGGAGACAGGGGTCCCTGGGGACACTGGGGGTCCCTGGGGACACTGGGGGTGGCCGTCCCCTGCCCTGGGTGCCAGCCCTGCGCTGTCCCCAGGCTGGAGCTGCCGGAGCCCTCGGTGTCCCCAGAGCTGTCCCAAGGCACCGAGGCTGAGCCCGAGGAGTGTCCCTCAGGTACTGCTGGCACTGCCACCTGTGTCACCTGTGTGTCACCTGTGTGTCACCTGTGTGTCACCTGTGTCATCTGTGTCACCTGTGTCACCTGTGTCACTTGTGTGTCACCTCTGTCACCTGTGTGTCACTGTGTCACCTGTGTCACTGTGTTGCCTGTGTCACCTCTGTCATGTCATCTGTGTCACCTGTGTGTCACCTCTGTCACCTCCTGTCCGCTGTCACGCCCTGTCCTGTCCTAACCTTGTCCCCATCCCTGTCCCTTTCTGTCCCTGTCCTTTCCCTTTCCTTGTCCCTGTCCTTGTCGCCTCCTGTGCCCTCCCCACCCTGTCCCTGTCCTGTCCCCACCATGTCCCTGTCCCTGTCTCCATCCGTGTCCCCATTGCTGTCACTGTCCCCACACTTGTCTCTGTGGCTGTCCCCACTGTGTCCCTGTCACTGTCCCTGTCACTGTCCCTGTCCCCACCCTGTCCTTGTCCCTGTTGCTGTCGCTGTCCCCATCCCTGTCCCCATGCCTGTCGCTGTCCCACCGCTGTCGCTGTCCCTGTCCCTGTCCCATCCCTGTCCCTGTCCCATCCCTGTCCCTGTCGCTGTCCCATCCCTGTCCCATCCCTGTCCCCATCTCTGTCCCATCCCTGTCCCCATCCCTGTCCCCATCCCTGTCCCTGTCCCCACACTGTCGCTGTCCCATCCCTGTCGCTGTCCCTGTCCCCACGCTGTCCCTGTCCCTGTCTCTGTCCCCATCCCTGTCCCCGTCCCTGTCCCATCCTGTCCCCATCTCTGTCCCATCCCTGTCCCTGTCTCTGTCGCTGTCCCTGTCCCCATGCTGTCCCTGTCTCTGTCCCTGTCCCATCCCTGTCTCTGTCCCTGTCGCTGTCCCTGTCCCCACGCTGTCCCTGTCTCTGTCGCTGTCCCTGTTCCATCCCTGTCCCATCCCTGTCCCATCCCTGTCCCCACGCTGTCGCTGTCGCTGTCGCTGTCCCCCCACTGTCGCTGTCCCCACAGCCGATGTCGCCGATCCCTCGGGCCGGGCCCCGCCCCTGCCGGAGCCGCCGGAGCCGCCGGGAGATCCCGAGCCCGTCCCGGGAATTCCCGATCCAATCCCGGGAATTCCCGACCCCATCCCGGGAATTCCCGAACCCATCCCGGGAATCCCCAAATCCCCGGGAAGCGCCGGAGTGGCCGAGGCGGCGCTGGAGGACGGTGAGAGCTCGGGAAAATCCCAAATTCCCACATTTTCCTTCCTTTATTCTCCAATCCCTTGGGAAAATCCCAAATTCCCACATTTTCCTTCCTTTATTCCCCAATCCCTCGGGAAAATCCCAAATTCCCACATTTTCCTGCCTCTGTTTCTTTGGAAAATCCCAAATTCCCCGATTTTCCTTCCTCTGTTTCCTTGGGAGAATCCCAAATCCTCGATTTTTCTCCCTCTGTTTCCTTGAGAAAATCCCAAATTCCCACATTTTCCTTCCTCTGTTTCCTTGGGAAAACCCCAAATCCTCCAAATTTTTTCCCTCTTTTCCCAATCCTGGCACATTTTCCTTTATAAAAACCTCAAATCTCCCAATTTTTTCCCCTTTTTTCCCAATCCTGGCACATTTTCCTTTATAAAAACCTCAAATCTCCCAATTTTTTCCCCTTTTTTCCCAATCCTGGCACATTTTCCTTTATAAAAACCCCAAATCCCCCAATTTTTTCCCTCTTTTCCCAATTTTTCCCCATTTTCCTTTATAAAAACCCCAAATCCCCCAATTTTCCCCATTTTCCTTTATAAAAACCCCAAATCCCCCAATTTTTCCCCATTTTCCTTTATAAAAACCCCAAATCCCCCAATTTTTCCCCATTTTCCTTTATAAAAACCCCAAATCCCCCAATTTTTTCCCCATTTTCCTTTATAAAAACCCCAAATCCCCCAATTTTTCCCCATTTTCCTTTATAAAAACCCCAAATCCCCCAATTTTTCCCCATTTTCCTTTATAAAAACCCCAAATCCCCCAATTTTCCCCATTTTCCTTTATAAAAACCCCAAATCCCCCAATTTTCCCCATTTTCCTTTATAAAAACCCCAAATCCCCCAATTTTCCCCATTTTCCTTTATAAAAACCCCAAATCCCCCAATTTTCCCCCATTTTCCTTTATAAAAACCCCAAATCTCCCAATTTTCCCCATTTTCCTTTATAAAAACCCCAAATCCCCCAATTTTTCCCCATTTTCCTTTATAAAAACCCCAAATCTCCCAATTTTCCCCATTTTCCTTTATAAAAACCCCAAATCTCCCAATTTTCCCCATTTTCCTTTATAAAAACCCCAAATCCCCCAATTTTTCCCCATTTTCCTTTATAAAAACCCCAAATCCCCCAATTTTTCCCCATTTTCCTTTATAAAAACCCCAAATCCCCCAATTTTCCCCATTTTCCATTATAAAAACCCCAAATCCCCCAATTTTTCCCCATTTTCCTTTATAAAAACCCCAAATCCCCCAATTTTCCCCCATTTTCCTTTATAAAAACCCCAAATCCCCCAATTTTTCCCCATTTTCCTTTATAAAAACCCCAAATCCCCCAATTTTTCCCCATTTTCCTTTATAAAAACCCCAAATCTCCCAATTTTCCCCATTTTCCTTTATAAAAACCCCAAATCTCCCAATTTTCCCCATTTTCCTTTATAAAAACCCCAAATCCCCCAATTTTTCCCCATTTTCCTTTATAAAAACCCCAAATCCCCCAATTTTTCCCCATTTTCCTTTATAAAAACCCCAAATCCCCCAATTTTCCCCATTTTCCATTATAAAAACCCCAAATCCCCCAATTTTTCCCCATTTTCCTTTATAAAACCCCAAATCCCCCAATTTTTCCCCATTTTCCTTTATAAAAACCCCAAATCTCCCAATTTTTTCCCTCTTTTCCCAATTTTTCCCCATTTTCCTTTATAAAAACCCCAAATCTCCCAATTTTTCCCCATTTTCCTTTATAAAAACCCCAAATCTCCCAATTTTTCCCCATTTTCCTTTATAAAAACCCCAAATCTCCCAATTTTTCTCCCTCCATTCCCAATCCCAGTGGAGACCCTGCGGCTCCTGATTGTCCGGAGGCTCCGGCCGGGCCGGGATCGCCGTCCCCATCCCAAGGATGATCCCAAGGATCCCAAGGATGATCCCAAGGATCCCAAGGATCCCAAGGATCCCAATGATCCCAAGGATGATCCCAATGATCCCGAGGACGACGTCACCCCCACGGCCTCAGGCCAGGGCTGGAATTCCAGCCGGGAATTCCCCACGGCCGGTTGGGATTTCCCAACATCCAGTTGGGATTCGGTGCTGCCCGGCCGGGAATTCCCAAAATCCGGCCGGGAATTCCCAAAATCCAGATGGGATTTTCCAGTGTCCAGTCAAGAATTCCCAATGTCCAGTTGGGATTTTCCGAAGTCCAGCCGGGATTCAGAGAAATCCAGTCAGGATTTTCCAACGTCCACTCAAGAATTCCCAATGTCCAGTCAGGATTTTCCAAAATCCAGCCGGGATTTTCCAACGTCCAGTCAAGAATTCCCAAAGTCCAGTCAAGAATTCCCAAAATCCAGCCAGGAATTCCCAAAATCCAGCCGGGATTTTCCAAAGTCCAGCTGGGATTCAGAGACATCCAGTCAGGATTTTCCGATGTCCAGCCAAGAATTCCCAAAATCCAGCCAGGATTTTTCAACATCCAGTCGGGATTTTTCAATGTCCAGTCAAGAATTCCCAAAATCCGGTCGGGAATTCCCAAAATCCGGCCGGGATTCCCAGGAGGGATCCCGGGAAGAGCCGGAGAGGCCGGAGCACAACGGGATCCAAATCAACCGGAAAGGTAAAACGGGGATGGAATTTGGGGGGATTTGGGGTGGGAATTGTGGGAATTTGGGATGGATTTGGGGCAGGAATTGTGGATTTGGGGTGGGAATTTGGAGGGATTTGAGGTGGGAATTGGGGCAGGATTTGGGGTGAGAATTGGGGATTTTGGGGCAGGAATTTGGGCTGGAATTGGGGCAGGAATTGGGGGATTTGGGGTGGGAATTTGGGATGGATTTGGGATGGGAATTGTGGGAATTTGGGATGGATTTGGGGCAGGAATTGTGGATTTGGGGTGGGAATTGGAATTGGGAATTGGGGTGAGAATTGGGGATTTTGGGGCAGGAATTGGGACTGGAATTGGGGCAGGAATTGGGAATTTGGGGTGGGAATTTGGAGGGATTTGGGATGGGAATTGTGGGAATTTGGGATGGATTTGGGGCAGGAATTGGGGATTTGGGGTGGGAATTGGGGCAGGAATTGGGGATTTGGGGTGGGAATTTGGAGGGATTTGAGGTGGGAATTGGGGCAGGATTTGGGGTGAGAATTGGGGATTTTGGGGCAGGAATTGGGACTGGAATTGGGGCAGGAATTGGGGGATTTGGGGTGGGAATCTGGGATGGATTTGGGATGGGAATTGTGGGAATTTGGGATGGATTTGGGGCAGGAATTGGGGATTTGGGGTGGGAATTGGGGATTTGGGGTGGGAATTGGGGCAGGATTTGGGGTGGGAATTGGAGATTTTGGGGCAGGAATTTGGGCTGGAATTGGGGCAGGAATTGGGGGATTTGGGGTGGGAATTTGGGATGGATTTGGGATGGGAATTGATGGGAATTTGGGATGGATTTGGGGCAGGAATTGGGGATTTGGGGTGGGAATGGGAGATTTGGGGCAGGAATTGGAGATTTGGGGTGGGAATTGGGGCAGGATTTGGGGTGAGAATTGGGGATTTTGGGGCAGGAATTGGGGCTGGAATTAGGGATTTGGGGGTGGGAATTGGGGCAGGAATTGGAGAAGGAATTGGGGGATTTGGGGTGGGGATTGGGGATTTTGGGGTGGGAATTCGGGAGGGATTTGGTGCAGGATTTGGGGCTGGAATTGGGGCGGGAATTGGGGATTTGGGGTGGGAATTGGGGATGGATTTGGGGTGGGAATTGTGGATTTGGGGCAGGAATTGGGGCAGGAATTTAGGATTTTGGGGTGGGAATTGGGGCAGGAATTGGGGTAGGAAGTGGGACGGGATTTGGGGCAGGAATTGGGGCTGGAATTGGGGCTGGAATTGGGGATTTGGGGTGGGAATTTGGGGGGGATTTGGGGCAGGATTTGGGGCAGGAATTGGGGCAGGAATTGGGATTTTGGGGTGGGAATTTGGAGGGATTTGGGGCAGGAATTGGGGGGAATTTGGGATTGATTTGGGGCAGGAATTGGGACATTTGGGATGGGAATTGAGGGAGGATTTTTGATGGATTCAGAGCAGAAATTTGGGGAGATTTGGGGTGGAAATTCGGGGAATTTGGGGAGATTTGGGGACATTCAGGGTGGATTTGGGGTGGGAATTGATGGGAATTCCCTGCACTGCCTGATGGGATCCCTGCTGGGATTTGGGGTCTCACTCCTGGGATTTGGGGTCTCATTCCCGGGATTTGGGGTCTCATTCCCAGATTTGGGGTCTCATTCCCAGCCCTTTTCCCAGATTTGGGGTTTCCATTCCCAGATTTGGGGTTTCCATTCCCACATTTGGGGTCTCCATTCCCACATTTGGGGTTTCCATTCCCAGATTTGGGGTTTCCATTCCCACATTTGGGGTCTCCATTCCCACATTTGGGGTTTCCATTCCCAGATTTGGGGTTTCCATTCCCAGGATTTGGGGTTCCCTTTTCCCTGCTCGAGCTTCCCTGGATCAGAGCTGGGTTTGGGGTGCTGGGTTTGGGATTTTGATTTTGGGGTTCTGATTTTGGGGTCATGATTTGGGGTCCCTATTTTGGGTTCTGGGTGCTGATTTTGAGGTGCTGATTTCGGGATTTTGATTTGGGGGTTTTGATTTTGGGATCGTGATTTGGGGTTTTGATTTTGGGATCATGATTTGGGGTTCTGATTTTGGGGTTCTGATTTTGGGGTGTCGATTTTGGGTTCTGGGTGCTGATTTGGGGATTTTGATTTTGGGATCATGATTTGGGGTTCTGATTTTGGGTTCTGGGTGTTGATTTTGGGGTTTCTGATTTTGGGATTCTGATTTGGGGTTTCTGATTTTTGGGTTTTGATCTGGGATTCTGATTTTGGGTGCTGATTTTGGGGTCTTGATTAGGGGATTCTGATTTTGGGGTGTTCATTTTGGGGATTTTGATTTTGGGTGCTGCTTTTGGGATTTTGATTTTGGGATTCTGATTTTGGGATTTTGATTTTGGGTGCAGATTTTGGGTGCTGATTTTGGGTGCTGATTTTTGGGATTCTGATTTGGGGATTCTGATATTGGGGTCCTGATTTTGGGATTCTGATATTGGGGATTTGATTTTGGGGCTTCTGATTTTGGGGATTTCAATTTTGGGATTCTGATTTTTGGGATTGTGATTTTGGGGATTTGATTTTGGGGTCTTGATTTTGGGGTCTTGATTTTGGGGTCTTGATTTGGGGTTTCTGATTTTGGGATTCTGATTTTGGGATTTTGATTTGGGAATTCTGATTTTGGGATTCTGATTTTTGAGATTTTGATTTGGGGATTGTGATTTTGGGGTCTTGATTTGGGGTTTCTGACTTTGGGATTTTGATTTGGGGATTTCAATTTTGGGATTCTGATTTGGGGGTTTTGATTTGGGGATTCTAATTTTTGGGATTCTGATTTTGGGTGCTGATTTTGGGATTTTGATTTTGGGATTCTGATTTGGGTGTTGCTGCTGGGTGCCAATTTTGGGGTGCTGCTTTTGGGTCCCAGTTTTGGGTGCTGGGTGCTAATTAATTTGGGGTGCTAATTAATTTCTGGATGCTAATTTGGGGGTTCTGGGTGCTGATTTTGGGGATTCTAATTAATTCGGGGTGCTAATTAATTTGGGGTTCCAATCTTGGGGTTCTGGGTGCTAATTTGAGGTTCTGGGTGCTGATTTTGGGTGCTAATTAATTTCGGGGTGCTAATTATGGGTGCTAATTAATTCCAGGTGCTGATTTTGGGTGCCGATTTTGGGGTGCTAATTAACTTCGGGGTGCTAATTATGGGTGCCAATTAATTTGGGGTGCTAATTGGGGCTGCTAATCAACTAATTGGGTGTGCTAATTAACTAATTGGGGGTGCTAATTAACTAATTGGGGGTGCTAATCAACTGATTAGGGTGCTAATTAATTAATTGGGGTGCTAATGATTTAATTGGGGTGCTAGTGAGCTAATTGGGGTGCTAATGAGCTAATTGGGGTGCTAATGAACTAATTGGGTGCTAATTAACTAATTGGGTGCTAATTACCGCATTCTGGTGGCGGGGCCGCTCCCCCCCCTTCCCCTCCCCCCCTTTTTTGGGGGCCCAGCCCAGGAGGAGGGGCCTGAGGAGGCCACGCCCCCACGCGGCTGCAGCCAATCAGAGCCCGAGGTGCGGGAAGGAGGCGGAGCCAACGCCGAGGGTAACCGGCCCCTCCCCCACCCCCCAAAAAAACCCCAAAAGGGCCCCCAAAAACCTCAAAAGGGCCCCAAAAACACCAAAAGGGGTCCCAAAAACCCCCAAAAGGGCCCAAAAAACCCCCAAAAGGGCCCCAAAAACACCAAAAGGGGTCCCAAAAATCCCCAAAAGGGCCCAAAAAACCTCAAAAGGGGTCCCAAAAAACCCCAAAAGGGCCCAAAAAACCTCAAAAGGGGTCCCAAAAAACCCCAAAAGGGCCCCAAAAACACCAAAAGAGCCCAAAAAACCCAAAACCCCCAAAAGGGCCCAAAAAACGCAAAAACCTCAAAAGGGCCCCCAAAAAACCCCCAAAACCTCGAAAGGGCCCCAGAAACACCAAAGGGGCCCCCAAACCAAGAAAAGGGTTCCAAAAAAACCCCCCAAAACATCAAAGGGGCCCAAAAAACCCAAAAACCCTAAAAGGGCCCAAAAAAACTCCAAAAGGGCCCAAAAAAAACCCCAAACACCAAAGGGCCTCAGGAAACCCAAAAGAGCCCATAAAAACATCAAAGGGGCCTCAAAAACCCCAAAAGGGCGCCAAAAAAAACCCCAAAAGGGCCCTAAAAACATCAAAATGGGCCCCAAAATATCAAAAGGGTCTCAAAAATCCTAAAAGGGACACAAAAAACACCAAAAGGGACACAAAAACACCAAAGGGGCCCCAAAAACACCAAAAGGGACACAAAAATCCCAAAAGGGCCCAAAAACATCAAAAGGGGCCCAAAAAATCCTAAAAGGGCCACCAAAAACCTTCTGGGGACACCAAAATCACAAAATGGCCACCAAAAACCCCAAAGGGCCACCAAAAACCTCAAAAGGGCCACTAAAAACACCAAAAGGGCTCCCAAAACCCTAAAAGGGTCACTAAAGACCCAAAATGGGCCACCAAAATCCCAAAAGGGCCACCAAAATTCCTCTGGGGCCACCAAAAACACCCAGGGGCCACCAAAATCACAAAAGGGCCACCAAAAATCCTCTCGGGCCACCAAAAACACCCAGGGGCCACCAAAATCACAAAAGGGCCACCAAAAATCCCAAAAGGGCCACCAAATATCCTTTGGGGCCACCAAAAGGGCCCCAAAAACCCTTTAGGGACACCAAAATCACAAAAGGGCCACCAAAACCAACCCCATGGGGCCACCAAGAGTCCCCAGGGCCACCAAGACCCTCCAAGGGTCCTGAAGGGTCCCCAGGGCCACCAAGAGTCCCAAAAGTGCCACCAAAACCACCCTGGGGACACCAGAACGGCCTTGGGGACACCAGAACCATCCTGGGGACACCAAAATGGCCTTGGGGACACCAGAACGGCCCTGGGGACACCAAAATGGCCCTGGGGACACCAAAATGGCCTTGGGGACACCAGAACGGCCCTGGGGACACCAAAATGGCCTTGGGGACACCAAAACCACCCTGGGGACACCAAAATGGCCTTGGGGACACCAGAACCACCCTGGGGACACCAAAATGGCCCTGGGGACACCAAAATGGCCCTGGGGACACCAGAACCACCCTGGGGACACCAAAACAGCCTTGGGGACACCAGAACCACCCTGGGGACACCAAAATGGCCCTGGGGACACCAAGAGTCCCCCCGGGTGGCACCTGAGGTCCCCTGGGTGCCACCTGAGGTCCCCTGGGTGGCACCTGAGGTCCCCTGGTGACACCTGAGGTCCCCTGGGTGCCACCTGAGGTCCCCTGGTGCCACCTGAGGTCCCCTGGGTGTCACCTGAGGTCCCCTGGTGCCACCTGAGGTCCCCTGGGTGTCACCTGAGGTCCCCTGGGTGGCACCTGAGGTCCCCTGGGTGCCACCTGAGGTCCCCTGGGTGCCACCTGAGGTCCCCTGGTGACACCTGAGGTCCCCTGGGTGACACCTGAGGTCCCTGGGTGCCACCTGAGGTCCCCTGGGTGGCACCTGAGGTCCCCTGGTGACACCTGAGGTCCCCTGGGTGTCACTTCCTGAAGGGGTCCCCTGGGTGCCACCTGAGGTAGAGAGAATTGAATAGGGAAATATGGGGGAAATAATGGGAAATTAATGGGGGAAATAATGGGAATAATGGGGGGATCATGGAGGAAAAAACGGAAATTAATGGGGGAAATAAATGGGAAAATTAATGGGAAAATTAATGGGGGATTAATTGGAAATTAATAGGGGAAATAATGGGGAATGGGAATTAATGGGGGAATAATGGGGGGAATCATGGAGGAAACAATGGGAATTAATGGGGGAAATAATGGGGAAATTAATGGGGCAAATAATTGGGGAACAATGGGAAAATTAATGGGGGAATATGGGGGGAAATCATGGAGGAAACAATGGGAAATTAATGGGGAAATAATGGGGGAAATAATGGGAATAATGGGGAAATTAATGGGGGAAATAATGGGGAATAATGGGGGAATCATGGAGGAAACAATGGGAAATTAATGGGGGAAATAATGGGGGAAATAATGGGAATAATGGGGAAATTAATGGGGGAAATAATGGGAATAATGGGGGAATCATGGAGGAAACAATGGGAAATTAATGGGAAAATTAATGGGAAAATTAATGGGGGAAATTAATAGGGGAAATAATGGGGGAAGTGGGAAAATTAATGGGGGAATAATGGGGAATAATGGGGGGAATCATGGAGGAAAAAATGAGAGATTAATGGGGGAAATAATGGGGGAAAATGGGGGAAATAATGGGGGAAATAATGGGAATAATGGGGAAATTAATGGGGAAATTAATGGGGGAAATTAATGGGGAAATTAATGGGGGCAATAATGTGAATAATGGGGGCAATGGGGAATTAACGGTGGCAAACAACCCAGGGCTGTCCCGGCTCTCACCGGTGCCGCCGTGTCCCCGCGGTGACCGTGACGAGCTCCGGGGGACGTTGGGGACACTGGGGACGTCACTGGGGACGTCATTGGGGACATCGTTGGGGACACCGGGGGCGGTGGCACTGCCCCCCCGCAGGGACCGCAGCAACTGCCGGTGAGCGGCTTCCAGGGCCTGGGGACACCGTGGGGACACTTGGGGACACCTGGGGACACTTTCCCCATGTCCCCATTGATGTCCCCATTAATGTCCCCAATGTCCCCATTGATGTCCCCATGAATGTCCCCACTGATGTCCCCATTAATGTCCCAATGTCCCCAATGATGTCCCCAATGTCCCCATTAATGTCCCCAATGTCCCCATTAAATTTCCCATTGATGTCCCCACTGATGTCCCCAATGTCCCCATGAATATCCCAATGTCCCCATTGATGTCCCCTTGTCCCCATTAATTTCCCCAATAATGTCCCCACTGATGTCCCCATTGATGTCCCCAATAATGTCCCCATTAATGTCGCCAATGTCCCCTCCATGTCCCCAATGTCCCCATTAAATTTCCCATTGATGTCCCATTGTCCCCATTAATTTCCCCAATAATGTCCCCACTGATGTCCCCATTAATGTCCCAATGATGTCCTCTTCATGTCCCCAATGATGTCCCCTTCATGTCCCCAGTGGTGTCCCCATTGATGTCTCCAATAATGTCCCCAATGTCCCCATTAAATTTCCCATTGATGTCCCCACTGATGTCCCCAATGCCCCCATGAATATCCCAATGTCCCACTGATGTCCCCTTGTCCCCATTAAATTCCCCAATAATGTCCCCACTGATGTCCCCAATAATGTCCCCATTAATGTTGCCAATGTCCCCTCCATGTCCCCATTGTCCCCATTAATTTTCCCATTGATGTCCCATTGTCCCCATTAATGTCCCAATAATGTCCCCACTGATGTCAATGTCCCCATTGATGTCCCCATGAATGTCCCCAATGTCCCCATTAATTTCCCCATTAATTTCCCCAATGTCTCCATTAAATTTCCCATTGATGTCCCAATGTCCCCAATTATGTCCCCTTCATGTCCCCATTCATTTTCCCATTGATGTCCCCATGAATGTCCCCTATGTCCCCATGAATATCCAATGTCCCCATTAATGTCCCATTGTCCCCATTAATTTCCCCATTAATGTCCCCTATGTCGCCATTAATTTTCCCATAAATGTTCCCATTGTCCCCATTAATGTCCCAAATAATGTCCCCACTGATGTCCACAATGTCCCCATTGATGTCCCCATTAATGTCCCCATTAATGTCCCAATGTCCCCAATGATGTCCCTTCATGTCCCCAATGTCCCCATTAATGTCCCAATGTCCCCATTAAATTTCCCACTGATGTCCCCACTGATGTCCCCAATGTCCCCATGAATATCCCATGTCCCACTGATGTCCCCTTGTCCCCATTAATTTCCCCAATAATGTCCCCACTGATGTCCCCATTAATGTCCCCATTAATGTCGCAATGTCCCTCCATGTCCCAATGTCCCATTAAATTTCCCATTGATGTCCCATTGTCCCCATTAATTTCCCCAATAATGTCACCACTGATGTCCCAAATGTCCCCATGAATGTCCCCATTAATGTCCCAATGTCCCATGAATGTCCCCAGTGATGTCCCCATGAATATCCCAATGTCCCCATTAATGTCCCAATGTCCCCATTAATGTCCCCACTGATGTCCCTGTTAATATCCCCATTAGTGTCCCCAGCATCCTCATTAATGTCCCAATGATGTCCCCAATGTCCCCATGAATGTTCCCATGTCCCCATTAATGTCCCCATTTAATGTCCTCAATGTCCCCGTCAATGTCCCCACTGATGTCCTCATTAATGTCCCCATTAATGTCCCCAATGATGCCCCCAATGATGTCCCCATTAATGTCCCCATTTAGGATCTCTCACCCTCACCCTCAGCAGTTTCCAAGTGATGTCCCCCTGAATGTCCCAATGTCCCCAATGTCCCCACTGATGTCCCCAACGTTCCCATTAGTGTCCCCAATGTCCTTAATGTCCCCATTAATATCCCCAGTGTCCCCACAGGGGTCTCACCCTCAGCCATTTCCCCATGTCCCCATTGATGTCCCCAATGTCCCCATTGATGTCCCCAATGTCCCCATTGGTCTCTCACCCTCAGCCTGAGTAGTTTCCCAATGATGTCCCAGTGTCCCCATTAATGTCCCCAATGTCCCCATTGTTGTCTCCAATGTCCCTATTAATGTCCCCAATGTCCCCATTGATGTCCCCGATGTCCCCATTGGTCTCTCACCCTCAGCCTGAGCAGTTTCCCATTAATGTCCCCAATGTCCCCATTAATGTCCCCAATGTCCCCATTGATGTCCCCGATGTCCCCATTGGTCTCTCACCCTCAGCCTGAGCAGTTTCCCATTAATGTCCCCAATGTTCCCATTGATGTCCCCAATGATGTCCCCAATGTCCCCAATTTTGGGGTCTCACCCTCAGCCTGAGCCATTTCCCAATGTCCCCAATGTCCCCATTGATATCCCCATTGATGTCCCCGATGTCCCCAATGTCCCGTCCATGTCCCCAATGTCCCCATTGATGTCCCCGATGTCCCCATTGGTCTCTCACCCTCAGCCTGAGCAGTTTCCCATTATTTCCCCACTGTCCCCAATGTCCCCATTGATGTCCCCAATGATGTCCCCAATGTCCCGTCCATGTCCCCAATGTCCCCAATGTCCCCATTGATGTCCCCAATGTCCCCATTGGTCTCTCACCCTCAGCCTGAGCAGTTTCCCCCGCAGCTCCTCCAGGGTCCCCAGGATCAGCTCCGTGTCCCCAGGGATGTCCCCAAGGGTGTCCCCAGGGATGTCCCCAGGGATGTCCCCAGGGATGTCCCCAAGGGTGTCCCCAAGGGTGTCCCTGAGGGTGTCCCTGAGGACATCCCTGGGAATGTCCCCAGAGATGTCCCCAGGGGTGTCCCCAACGTCCCCAGGGGTGTCCCTGATGTCCCTGGAGGTGTCCCCGATGTCCCCTCGTGTGTCCCCGTTGTCCCTTTGGCTGTCCCTGCTGTCCCCAGAGATGTCACCTCGGGTGTCCCCTCGGGTGTCCCCGCTGTCCCCTCGTGGCCGGGCGGGTCCCGTGGGGAGGCTCAGGTAGAAAAAATTCCCTGGAAAGGGACAGGGGGACCTCAGGTGTCACCAGGGCCCTCAGGTGACACCCAGGGGACCTCAGGTGGCACCAGGGGACCTCAGTGCACAGGGACCTCAGGTGCACCAGGGGACCTCAGGTGCCACCAGGGG
>JAJEOU010000596.1:0-320130 GCA_021534815.1 Acrocephalus arundinaceus
TGATTGCCGGCCTACCTCGTGACACAAAGCACTTCCCTGAATGACAGCGGACTGTGGCGCGACACGGGAGACACACTCCCAGGCCCCCCATCCCAGGGCCCTCTGCCCACTACAAGGTCCGCCCTCCCGCGGTCCACCTGGCCGAAGTCCGGCCGGAACCTGCCTCCACGATCCATCAGGAGAAGTCCTCCAGTTGTATACCTGATCATTTACTAATTTCCTGTGCAGTACATAGATGACAGTCTGCCGGAGAACATGCACGCTCCGCAGCCGACCACAGGGAGCGGGCGAGCTGGCGCTACATCCACGGCTACGCGTCCAGTGCCACAACCAGCCCAGGGACACAAAGGGACACTCCGGACCCTGCCCGGAGCAAGCCGGTGAGAGCCCAGGGCCCATCCGAGGGGAAGATATTAAAGAAAGTATAATTGCCGTGTGCCAGGGTCCGTTCCTCCATACCCCTTCCGATTCCTCATTCCCTCATCCTCATCCTCATCCTCATCCATCCTCATCCTCATCCCTAGAGATGCCTCAAGGTGGCTCCCACCCTTCGATCCCCACACCCTACCATCCTCATCCTCATTCGGGCTCAGCCCCAATTCCCAAAATCCCACTGGCCTGCATGTTGGGATTTGTGTGGATACGTCGCAATAAACTTCCTGTGGCTATGCTTATGGTAACTTCTCTGGGATACGCTTGGTCATTCTCTTGTGGGATCACGTATTGTGAATCCCTTGGGACATGTGATTTGGGATCCTTCATCTTTCTGCTGCCAGACCCCCCCATACCCATCTGCTCATCCACTTTTTTCGCTGGGCGAATACGGATTTGAAGTCTTCAAATCCAAGCCTGCTCGGGGGCTGGTCAGTCGGCCTGCTCAGCAGTAAATCACCCCCTTAGTCCTTGCTGTATCCCGGGAACCGTTGTCCTTTCCCATCTCCTCTCCACAATCCTGCGGAACCTAATTCTCTCTCTCTCCACCTCCCTCATTCTTCATCCTCCATGAGAAGATGAGCTGCCTGTTCCAGAGCAGCTCCCCCTCGGCCAGACGTTCGTGGAGTGCGTTTTCCATCACTATCGGGCTCACGATCGGTCAATCCTACCTCATACCCATCCTCATTCCTCGATCCCATCCCTATCCTATCTATCCATCCTCATCCTCTCTTCATCTTCATCCTCATCCCATTTCCTCATCCTCATCTTCATACCCTTCATACTTCATCCTCATCTTCATCCTCATCCTCATTCCCCATCCCATGCTCATCCTCATCCCTTCATCCTATTCCTCATCCTCATCCATCCCTATCATCCCATCCTTCATCCTCCATCCTCATCCTCACCCCATCCCTCCCTGTTGGAATCCCCATCCCCATCCCTGGCCCTGTTTCTCTCTGTCCTGCCCCCATTCCAGTCCCAGTCCCCATTCCCCAGGCCGTGCTGCCTCAAGGCGAATCCATTCTCCAGGATCCCAGCAGGAGTTCCCAGCCACTGACCCCCAGAAGATGGGATGGGAAATGGGATTTTGGGAAAGGAAATTCTGGAAAGGGAATTTTGGAAAGAGGGAATTCCTGGAAAAAGGGCAATTCTGGACAAAGGGGGATTCTGCGGAAAGGAGATTCTGGAAAAGGGATTCTGGAAAAGCGGGGATTCCTGGCAAAGGAGGGATTTTGGAAAACACAGCAGAATGTGGGATGGGGAGCCAGGATAACCCCGGGATCTTTGTTATTGAGCTGGAACCATCAGGCCCCAAATCTGGATCACCTGGGATCCCCCTTCCGCACTGGTCGTTCCCACGTGCGTGATCAACCTGACTGATCTGCTGATCCCACCCTGACTGATCCCCAACCCCTGACTTGATCCAACCCTGACTTGATCCCAACCCTGACTGATCCCAACCCTGACTGATCCCACCTGACTGATCCCAACCCTGACTGATCCCAACCCTGCACTGATCCCGACCCCTGACGACCCAACCCTGACTGATCCCAACCCTGACTGATCCCTACCCTACTGATCCCAACCCTGACTGCATCCTGACTCTGATCAACTGACTGATCCAACCCTGATGATCCCAACCCTGATCTTGATCCCAACTGACTGATTCCCACCTGACTGATCCAACCCCCCCTCCTCGCAATCACCCCTGACTGATCCCGACCCCTGACTGATCCCGACCTGCTGATCCCAACCCTGACTGATTCCGACCTCGATCAACACCTGATGATCCCAACCTGACTGATCCCAACCCTGACTGATCCCAACCCCTGACTTGATCCCAACCCCGACTGATCCCCAACCCCCTGACTCTGATCCCATACCCCTGACTGATCCCGACCTCTGATCCCAACCCTGACTGATCCAACCCTGACCTGATCCCCACCCTGACTGATTCCCAACCCTGACTCTGATCCCAACCCTGACTCTGATCCTGACCCTGATCCCAACCCTGACTGATCCCAACCTGACTGATTCCAACCCTGATGATCCCAACCTGACCTCTGACCCCAACCCTGACTGATCCCAACCCCTGACTGATCCCAACTCTGACTGTCCAACCCTGACTCTGATCCCAACCCTGACTGCATCCCGACTCTGATCCAACCCTGACTCTGGCCTGACCTGGCTTGATCCCACCTGAGTGATCCCAACCTCTGACGATCCCAACCCTGACTCTGATCCCAACCCTGACTGATCCCAACTCTGATGCCCACTACTGATCCCAACCCTGACTGATTCCAACTCCTGACTCTGATCCCAACCCTGGACTGATCCCACCCTGCCTCTGATCCCGACCTGACTCTGATCCCAAATCCTCCAGCCCAGTGCCGCAGTGGGACGGGGATGAGGGGCTGAGCTGCCCTTTCTTCCCCCGATGGAAGGGCCAGGAGGGCTCAGTGGAATTCCTCAATGAATTTTTCCCCTCCAAGAACAAGGAAGAGCTGAGGAAGGCGGAATCCTCCAAACTCCGTCAGCTCCGGCTGGGTCCCCCTCCGGATCCTCTCCGATCCTGTGACGCTCCCCAGAGCCCACCTGAGGAAGGTTCTGGAAAAGGAAAAGCTCCCAGGGCTGGGCTGGGCGTCTCATCCCCGGGAATGTGGCGGCGGGGGGAGGGGGACGCCTGGCCACCGGAAAAGTTCCCAGCACTTCTACAAAAATAGCAGCTTAACCCGAATCCGGGGAGCCGTGACGGATTCGTGAGGGATGCGGCTGCCAGCGCTGCAGGCACCCGCTCCCCTGGGCTTCCCGGAGAATTCCAGCACAGCCCTGCCCGCCCGGGATGGACGGGGAGGTCTGAGGGGCTGCTCCCGCGCCCTGGAGGACGGGGTGAGAATCTGCAGCCTCGCAGAGCATTCCAGGGTATCCCAGAGCATTCCCTGGTATTCCCAGAGCATTCCAGGGTATCCCAGAGCATTCCTGGGATCCAGGCATCCCAGGGTATCCCAGAGCATCAGAGCATCCAGAGTATCCCAGAGCATCCAGAGCATTCCAGAGTAGATTCCCAGAGTATCCCAGAGTATCCCAGAGTATCCCAGAGCCTCATTCCAGGGGTATCCCAGAGCATTCCAGGGTATCCAGGCAATCCCAGAGATCCCAGAGCATCCAGAGCATCCCAGAGTATCCAGAGTATCCCAGAGTATCCAGAGCTATCCAGAGCATTCCAGGTATCCAGAGCATTCCTGGGATCCCACAGCATCCCACAGCATCCCAGGGCATCCCAGATATCCAGAGCATTCCTGGGTATCCCAGGAGCATTCCAGAGGTATCCCGGGACATCCAGAGCATTCCTGGGTTATCCCAGGGCATCCCAGAGTATCCCAGAGTTATCCCCAGAGCATCCCCAGAAGCATCCCAGGAGTATCCCAGAGTATCCCGGGACATCCCAGAGGCATCCCAGACTATCCCAGAGCTCCCAGAGTATCCGGGACATCCCCAGAGCATTCCTGGTATCCAGGGTATCCAGAGCATTCCAGGGCATCCCGAGGCATCCAGAGCCATTCCAGGGTATCCCAGGGTATCCCAGAGCATTCCTGGGTATCCCACATCACCCTGGGATATCCTGAAGCATCCCAGAGTACCCCACAGCACCCGGCGAAGATCCTGCAGCAGGATCCCAGCGAGGAATTCCTCCCCGGAATCCCTCAGAGAACGGAGAGAACAGAACGGATCTATATTCCCAGGGAGAAATCCCAAGACCCTTCCAGCCCCCATCCCAGGGATTGAGCACCTTTGCACCGGGATCTGGGATGGCCCGGGCGCTGGATTTGGGAGCCCCAGGGGAACTGCGGGAATCGGGTACTGGAATGCCGGGAATGCCCGGAATGCCGGGAATCCGGGAATGCCGAGGATCCGGCCCCGAGCAACAACTCCGGATTCCCACTCCGCGGCTCCCCAATCCCGCAGAGTCTTCCGGGGCAAGGGTTTCGGCAGCCCCTGGAAGCCACTCGGCCGCCAAACCTGCCCGGAGCCCCGCCGAAGCGCCTGGTGCCGGTGCCTGTGGCCCATCCCTGTGGATGGAACATCCTGTGGATTGGGAACATCCTGTGGATGAACATCCCTGTGGAAACATCCCTGGTGGATGGAACATCCCTGTGGACAATCCAGGCCTCTGGCACATCCCTGTGGATAGGAACATCCCTGTGGACAATCCAGGCCTCTGGCACATTCCCGTGGATAGGAAGTCCCTTTCTGGACAATCCAGGCCTTCCTGCACATCCCTGTGGACCAGGAAACATCCCTCTGTGACAATCCCAGGCCTCCTGGCACATCCCTGTGACGGGAAATCCCTGTGCGACAATCCAGGCCTCTGGCACATCCCTGTGGAACATCCCTGTGGATGGGCCCCAAGCCTCCGGCTGGCAGGCGGCTCCGGGAGCTGTCGTAGGGAAGGATTGTGGGATTTGTCATAGGGGCCCCTTTGCGTTGCCTTTCCCAGTTTTTTTTTCCAGTAGCAGCGAATTTTGGAAATGGCCCAAAGCGCTGCAAGCGCTGCCCCGTTCCCTCCCCTCCAGGGGCTGCCAGCGGCTGCGCTTCCCTTTCCACTCCCCTTCCCTTCCCCTTTTCCCCCCCTTCCTTCCCTTCCCTTCCCTTCCCTTCCCTTCCCTTCCCTTCCCTTCCCTTCCTTCCCTCCCTCCCTTCCCTTCCCTTCCCATTCCCTTCCTTCCCTTCCCTTCCCTCCCTCCCTTCCCTTCCCTTCCCTTCCCTTCCCTTCCCTTCCCTTCCCTTCCTTCCCTTCCCTTCCCAGCGTGCCCCCATCCTCCGGGAATTCTCCCTCTCCCGGCCCCCGCTCGGAAGGCGCCCAGGCTCCGAGTTTTGACCGGAAGAGAGAGAATTTGGAAATTACACGCCGCGCGCCGGATTTGCACATATCTATAGTGCTTGACGGATCTTATTTTAGCTCTGGAAAGCCGGGATGAGGCTCCCTCGGGAGCATCCCTGGAGTCACATTTTAAGGGATTAGGCATCTCTCTGCTGTGCTCAGTTTTGCATTTGAATCCATAACAAAAGGGGCAGGCGTTAGATAAAAAAGGTGGAATTGATCCATCCGGCTTGCAAGAGGGATTGGGAATGGCCACCGAGGAGAAATCCAACCAAAAAACAGGCCGACAAATATTAAAAAGCCAGGAGTTCCGATGGGCATCGATGGTGCACTGGGATGGGATGCGAGGATGGGAATGGGATGGGATGGGATGGGGATGGGATGGGATTGGGATGGACTGGGATGGGAATGGGATGGGATGGGATGGGATGGATGGGATGGGATGGGATGGGACTGGGATGGGGATGGGATGGATGGGATGGGGATGGGATGGATGGGATGGGATGGGATGGGATGGGATGGGATTGGGATGGGATGGAGGATGGGATGGGATGGGATGGGATGGGATGGGATGGGATGGGATGGGATGGGGATGGGATGGGGATGGGATGGGATGGGATGGGGATGGGGATGGGATGGGATGGGATGGATGGGATTGGGATGGATGGGATGGGATGGGGATGGATGGGATGGGATGGATGGGATGGGATGGGATCAATGGGATGGGATGGGATCAATTGGATGGGATGGGGGATCAATCCCTGCTAGAACAGAGCAGGGTGGAGCAGGAATCCCAGTGGAACAGGAATCTCAATGGAACAGGAATTCCAATGGAACAGGAACCCAAATGGAACAGGATCATGGAATGGGAATCCCAATGGAGCAGAAATCCCAATGGAGCAGGACCATGGAACAGGAATCCCAATGGAACGGGAATCCCAATGGAACAGGAATCCCAATGGAACACGACCATGGAACCAGAATTCCAATGGAACAGGACCATGGAACAGGAATCCCAATGGGGCAGGAATCCCAATGGAAAAGGAATTCCAATGGAGCAGGATCATGGAATGGGATGCATCCGATCCCAGACCCCACAGTGCCGATCCCAGAACCCCACAGTGCCGATCCCAGACCCCACAGTGCTGATCCCAGAATCCAGCAGTGCCGATCCCAGAATCCCACGGGACTCACCTGCCAGCAGGAATGTGATCAGACACGTCTCCTTGGGCAGGAAGAGTTTGAGGCGGGAGCCGCTGAACACGTACTCAACCACGGCCTCGGAGCGGCCGGCGCGCTGCAGGAACGGCAGGAACTGCTTCGCCTTCTGCGTGTCCTGGGGAAAAACGGGAATTCAGGGATCCCGGGAATTCAGGGAGACACCCCAGAATGCAGAGGGACACCCGGGAATTCAGGGAGACACCCGGGAATTCAGGGAGACACCCGGGAATTCAGGGAGACACCCGGGAATTCAGGGATCCCGGAATTCAGAGAGACACCCGGGAATTCAGGGATCCCGGGATTCAGGGAGACACCCGGGAATGCAGAGAGACACCCGGGAATTCAGGGATCCCCTGGAATTCAGGGAGACACCCGGGAATGCAGAGACACCCCGAATTCAGAGAGACCCCCGGAATTCAGAGACCCTCTGGAATTCAGAAACCCTCTGGAATTCAGAGATCCCTGGAATTCAGAGACCCCCCGGAATCCCGACCTGCCAGGACTGGAGTAGGGGCTGCTCCGTGTCCCCTGTTCCGGCTGGGATGTGGGATTTGGGTGTGGAGCTGAGAGTTTCCAGCTTGGGATGGCCCCAGAGCCCCAAACCCAGCCCAAACCCAGCCCGAAATTCAGAGACCTCCCAGGTCTCAGAATATATCCCAAAACACATCTCAAAATACAGCCAAACATCCCAAATTCATCCCAAAATAATCCCAAATACATGTCGAAACCTATCCCAAAATAATCCTAAATACATCCCAAAATAATCTCAAATACATCCCAAATATACCCCAAAAAGCATCCCGAATGCATCCCAAAATCCCAAATACATCCCAAAACACATCCCAAATATATCCCAAAAAGCATCCCGAATGCATCCCAAAATCCCAAATACATCCCAACGCACATCTCCAAACACATCTCCAAACACGTCTCAAAATACATCCAGAAATCCCAAATGCATCCTAAAATAAATCCTAAATATATCCCAAACATATCCCAAATGCATCCTAAAATAAATCCTAAATATATCCCAAACATATCCCAAATCCATCCGCAATCCAGCCAAAATTCATCCAAAATTTGTCCCTAAAGCCATCCCCAAATCCATCCAAAACACATCCCAAATCCCAAATCCATCCCAAAATCCCAAACACATCCCAAAATCCCAAACACATCCCAAAATCCCAAATCCATCTCAAATCCCAAATCCACCCCAAATCCATCCCAAATCCACCCCAAACCCCATCCTAACCCGCCCCAGTGCAGCTGTTGGGATCAGCAGGGCAGGCCCGGCCCCATTTCCCCCATCCCTACTGGAGCATCCCTGACTCCTTTCCCGGGATCTGCCCCTCCCCATCCATGACGACACCAATTAATTAATTAAGGGAAACTTAACGAGCTCTGCTGGGAGCTCTGGGGATCCCCAAATCCCCTCAGCACAGCCGGGGAATCCCAAATTCCCGCCGGCATTCCGGTGTTGGGTCACACCAGCTGCTTCCCAGCTTATTGGGGCAATTCCTGTTTATTTATCCATGGAAAAATGGGAAAATCCCTCAGCAGCTCCCAAAGGATGGTGCAGTGGGGGTTTGATCCCATGGGATCCCCTATGGAATTCCCAAGGCCATCCTTACCCTGGAGATGTGTGGGTTTGATCCCAGTGGGTTTGATCCCAGTGGGTCTGATCCCAGTGGGTCTGATCCCATGGGATCCCCTATGGAATTCCCAAAGCCATCCTTACCCCGGAGATGTCGGCCACCCTGTGGATCGGCACCTCCTTCTTGCTGTGCAGCCCCTTCCCGTTCTTGATGGCCCTGGAGGAGAGAGGGAGAGCCGGGAATGAGGCAGGGAAGGGAAGGGAAGGGAAGGGAAGGGAAGGGAAGGGAAGGGAAGGGAAGGGAAGGGAAGGGAAGGGAAGGGAAGGGAAGGGAAGGGAAGGGAAGGAAGGGAAGGAAGGGAAGGGAAGGGAAGGGAAGGGAAGGGAAGGAAGGGAAGGGAAGGGAAGGGAAGGGAAGGGAAGGGAAGGGAAGGGAAGGGAAGGGGAAGGGAAGGGAAGGGGGCTCTCCATGGGAAATGTGGGGCAGAGAGGAGCTGGGAGGGGGGAACACAACGAGGGAAAGGCAGCGGGATGAGGGAAAGGCTGTGGGATGAGGGAAAGGCTGTGGGATGCTGGAGCTGCTGCCAGATCCATGCCCAGGGCCGGACACGGGGCACAGGGATGTGACACAGGGACAGTGCAGGGGACACAGGAGGTGACACAGGTGACACAGGGATGTGACCCAGGTGACACAGGAGGTGACACAGGGGTGTGACACGGGTGACACAGGATGTGACCCAGGTGACACAGGTGGCACAGGTGACACAGGAGGTGACCCAGGTGACCCAGGTGACACAGGTGACACAGGAGGTGACACAGGAGGTGACCCAGGTGACCCAGGTGACACAGGAGGTGACACAGGAGGTGACACAGGAGGTGACACAGGAGGTGACCCAGGTGACCCAGGTGACACAGGAGGTGACCCAGGTGACCCAGGACGTGACCCAGGCCCAGCTCTCACCGTGCCTCGGCCGCCAGCAGCTCGTCGTAGTGCGCTGACCTCTGGTCATCGTCCTGCCGGTAGCGCAGCACCGTGGCCAGGCCCTTACTGACCAGAGCCTCGGCGATGTTACTGCGGGAACGGAGCGGGACCGGGGCTGGGACCGGGGCTGGGACACCCCAATCCTGTCCCAATACTGCCCCAATCCTGCCCCAATCCACCCCAATCCTGTCCCAATCCCATCCCATCCCATCCCATCCCATCCCATCCCATCCCATCTATCCCACCCCAATCCCACCCATATCCCGCCCCAATCCACCCCAATCCTGCTCCTCATCCTGAACACATCCCAGTCCCCATCCCAGACATCCCAGTCCCCATCCCAGACATCCCAGTCCCTGTCCCAGACATCCCAGTCCCCATCCCAGCTGCCTCCTGGAAAAAGGGATGTTCTGGGATGTTCTGGGATGCTGTGGGATGTTGTGGGATGTTCTGGGATTCTGTGGGATGTTCTGGGATGCTCTGGGATGTTCTGGGATGTTCTGGGATGTTCTGGGATGTTCTGGGATTCTGTGGGATGTTCTGGGATGCTCTGGGATGTTCTGGGATGCACCAACATTCCCAGGGCAGGGATCAGGCCCCAAACTTGGAAGAGCTGTGAGGGGGCAGTGGGATGGAGGGATCCCAGGATGCAGGGACAGGCAGGGATGCAGGCAGGGATCCAGGAGAGATCCAGGCTGGAATATGGGCAGGGATCCAGCAGGAGAAGCCGGATTTGTGCTCCAGCCCCCCCGTTCCCAGTGCCCGGAGCTGGGATCAGAGCTGGGTCAGGGCTGGGATCAGAGCTGGGATCAGGATGGGATCAGGATGGGATCAGGGCTGGGATCAGGGCTGGGATCAGGATGGATCAGGGCTGGGATCAGGATGGATCAGGGCTGGGATCAGGATGGATCAGGGCTGGGATCAGGGATCAGGGCTGGGATCAGGGATGGATCAGGGCTGGGATCAGGATGGATCAGGGCTGGGATCAGGGCTGGATCAGGGCTGGGATCAGGTGGATCAGGGCTGGGATCAGGATGGATCAGGCTGGGATCAGGGCTGGGATCAGGGCTGGGATCAGGGCTGGGATCAGAGCTGGGATCAGGGCTGGGATCAGAGCTGGGATCAGGGCTGGGATCAGAGCTGGGATCAGGGCTGGGATCAGGCTGGATCAGGGCTGGGATCAGAGCTGGATCAGGGCTGGGATCAGAGCTGGGATCAGGGCTGGGATCAGCTGGATCAGGGCTGGGATCAGAGCTGGGATCAGGGCTGGGATCAGGGCTGGGATCAGGATGGGATCAGAGCTGGGATCAGGGCTGGGATCAGAGCTGGGATCAGGATGGGATCAGAGCTGGGATCAGGGCTGGGATCAGGCTGGATCAGGGCTGGGATCAGAGCTGGGATCAGGATGGGATCAGAGCTGGGATCAGAGCTGGGATCAGGCTGGGATCAGAGCTGGGATCAGAGCTGGGATCAGGCTGGGATCAGGGCTGGATCAGGGCTGGGATCAGGGCTGGGATCACGATGAGATCAGGATGGATCAGGGCTGGGATCAGGGCTGGATCAGGGCTGGGATCAGGATGGGATCACGATGGGATCACGATGAGATCAGGATGGATCAGGGCTGCAGCTCCTGCCCTGGCTCCCGCCCTGGCGCTGCCGTGCCTGGAATTCCAAGCAGGCTCAGCCCAGCCCGGATGCCGGCGGACGCTCCAGGAGGACAAGCCCGGCTTTATTCCCTGCTCCATCCCAGCCTGGCAAAGGCCTCGGGACACAGACCCTGCTCTGTTCCAGCCCCGGCATCCCGGGAATGGCACCGGGAATGGCACAGGAACATCCCGGGAATGGCACAGGAACATCCCGGGAATGGCACCGGGAATGGCACAGGAACATCCCGGGAATGGCACAGGAACATCCCAGGATGCAGCACAGGAATATCCCAGGATGAGCACAGGGAATGGCACAGGGAATGCCTGAATATCCCAGGAATGTCACAGGCACAGCTGGAACATCCCGGGAATGCCGGGACAGCTCTCCCAGCCCCAGGGCAGGCACAGGGCAGAGGCAAACGCGGCTCTCCCAGGTTTTGCTGGGAAGGGAAGGGAAGGGAAGGGAAGGGAAGGGAAGGGAAGGGAAGGGAAGGGAAGGGAAGGGAAGGGAAGGGAAGGGAAGGGAAGGGAAGGGAAGGGAAGGGAAGGGAAGGGAAGGGAAGGGAAGGGAAGGGAAGGGAAGGGAAGGGAAGGGAAGGGAAGGGAAGGGAAGGGAAGGGAAGGGAAGGGAAGGGAAGGGAAGGGAAGGGAAGGGAAGGGAAGGGAAGGGAAGGGAAGGGAAGGGAAGGGAAGGAGGGAAGGGAAGCGCAGCCCTGGCAGCCCCTGGATCGGGGAGGGAACGGCAGCGCTGCAGCGCTTTGGGCCATTTCCAAAATCGCTGCTACTGGGAAAAAAAACTGGGAAAGCAACCAAGGGCCTATGACAAATCCACAAATCCTCCCTACGCAGCTCCCGGAGCCGCTGCCAGCCGGAGGCTTGGCCCATCCACAGGGATGTTCCACAGGGATGTGCCAGAGGCCTGGATTGTCCACAGGGATGTTCCCGTCCACAGGGATGTGCCAGAGGCCTGGATTGTCCACAGGGATGTTCCTGTCCACAGGGATGTGCCAGAGGCCTGGATTGTCCACAGGGACATTCCTATCCACAGGGATGTGCCAGAGGCCTGGATTGTCCACAGGGATGTTCCTATCCACAGGGATGTGCCAGAGGCCTGGATTGTCCACAGGGATGTTCCCATCCACAGGGATGTTCCACAGGGATGTTCCCATCCACAGGGATGTTCCCATCCACAGGATGTTCCCATCCACAGGGATGTGCCACAGGCACCGGCACCCCGTGCCCTGAGTGGAAAACCCACAAACTCTGGCCGAGGGGGAGCTGCTCTGGAACATTCCTCACTTCTCATGGAGAGGGGAAATCAGGGGGGGTCCCTCGGGAAGGACAAACGTCCCGGGATACACACAGGGGGTGATTCCTCCAAAGCCACCCCCGAGGCAGCTGGATTGGGAAAAACTCATCCCGATATCCCCCAAAAGTGATGCAGCTGGGGGGGTCCAGGCAGCAGAATCCCAACACATCCCACAGAATTCCAACGTATCCCACAGAATCCCAACGTATCCCACAGAATTCCAACACATCCCACAGAGTTCCAACGTATCCCACACAATCCCAACCCTGGGATTTTGGGAATGGGGGCTGAGCCCAGGCTGAGTGGGCAGTGAGCCACCCTTCCTCCCCACAGGAGGGAATTCCAGGAGGGAATTGCAGGAGGGAATTGCAGGAGGGAATTGCAAGAGGGAATTGCAGGAGGGAATTGCAGGAGGGGATTCCAGGAGGGAATTGCAGGAGGGAATTGCAGGAGGGAATTCCAGGAGGGAATTGCAGGAGGGAACTGCAGGAGGGAATTGCAGGAGGGAATTCCAGGACAGAATTCCAGGAGGGAATTCCAGGAGGGAATTCCAGCAGGGATTCCAGGAGGGAATTCCAGCAGGGATTCCAGCAGGGATTCCAGGAGGGGATTCCAGCAGGGATTCCAGCAGGGAACTGCAGCCCGGTCACTCACATCCCGCCGATGGACACGGTGGCACACGTGCGCTCCGAGAAGGCCGGGACGGTCTCGGTGGCGCTGCTGGCAGGGCGGATGTAATCCACGGAAACGTTCACCTGGAACAGGGACACGGCTCAGGGCCAGAGCCCCGGGATGGGCCAGACAGGCCCTCAGCCCGTCCTCATCCTCATCTTCATCCCATCCTCATCCTCATCCTCATCCCGTCCTCATCCTCATCTTCATCCCATGCTCATCCTCATCTTCATCCCATCCTCATCCTCATCTTCATCCCATGCTCATCCTCATCCTCATCCTCATCCCCATCCTCATCCCCATCCTCATCCTCATCTTCATCCCATGTTCATCCTCATCCTCATCCCGTCCTCATCCTCATCCCATGCTCATCCTCATCCACACGTTAATGCTCATTCCATCCTCATCCACACACTCATCCTCATCTCATCCTCATCCTCATCCCATCCTCATCCTCATCTTCATCCCATGTTCATCCTCATCCTCATCCTCATCTTCATCCCATGTTCATCCTCATCCTCATCCTCATCCTCATCCTCATCCTCATCTTCATCTCATGCTCATCATCATCCACACATTAATGCTCATCCCATCCTCATCCACACGTTCATCCTCACCCTCATCCTCACATTCATCCTCATCGTCATCCCTCACATTCATCCTTATCCTCACCCTCATCCTCATCCCCATCCTCATCCTCATCCTCACCCTCATCCCATCGTCATCCTCACATTCATCCTCATCTCATCCTTGTCCACACATTCATCCTCACCCTCACCCTAATCCTCACCCTTATCCTCATCCCCATCCTCATCCCATCCTCATCCTCATCTTCATCCCATGCTCATCCTCATCCACACATTTATCCTCATCCTCATTCCATCCTCATCCTCATCCCCATCCACACATTCATCCTCATCCCATCCCATCCCATCCCATCCCATCCCCACATTCCCATCCCAGTCTCCATCCCATCCCCATTTCCCTGCCCAGGGAACGGAGCCGTTTCCCACTGGAATTCCGGCACCACCGGAGCTCCCAGGCCCGTTCACCCAGGAGCTTCCGGGGCAGGACAAGATCCCAGCCGGGATCCCGGCACCGGCCGGGTGTGCCCAGGGCTCCGTGGGGATCCCCAGGTGTGGCACTTCCCGGTTTGTGGGCACGACATTCCCGCCAGGAATTCCCAATTCCCAAGATCCCATCCAGCCCTGCCCTGTGGCACTGGGAAGCCATTCCCTGTGTCCTGTCCCTCTGTCCCTTGTCCCCAGTCCCTCTGCAGCTCTCCTGGAGCCCCTGCAGGCCCTGGAATGTTCTGGAAGCTCTCCCTGGAGCCTTCCCTTCTCCAGGCTGGGAATTCCCAGCTCTCCCAGCCTGACATTGGATCCATCTCCTCTCCAAGAAATCCACGGACCCAGGGGCCTCACTTGGAATCTCAGGAAACCATGAAGGGTCTCCCTTCCCTTGCCCTCTCTTTTCTCTCCCCATTTTCCGTAAAAATCCCTCGGGATGGATTCTGAGTGCCCCAAATCCCAGAATCCTGAACCAGTTTGGGTGGGAAGGGACCTCAAAGCTCATTCCAGGGACAATTCCATGATCCCAGGGTGCTCCTTGGACATTCCAGGGATCCAGGGATTCTCTGGCAATTCCAGCCCAGCCAGGAATTCCTGCCCAAGATCCCACCCAAATTTTCCCTTTTCCAATCTGAAGCCATTCCCTGTGTCCTGTCCCTTTGTCCCCAGTCCTTCTGCAGCTCTCCTGGAGGCCCTGGAATGTTCTGGAAGCTCTCCCTGGATCATTCCCTTCTCCAGGTGAGCATTCCCAGCTCTCCCAGCATTACATCCGTGCCAATCCCACTCCTCGGCTTCCCCAGGGAAGCTCCATCCTCGATGCTTTTCCAGCACCCCGGGAACACCCCAAGGCTCTGGGGTGACTCGGGGGCACCGTGGGGATCTTTGGGGACATCCCCAGCGCTGCCTTGGCTGAGCCCGGCCCCTCTGGACTTTTCCCATTCCCATTCCCATTCCCATTCCCATTCCCATTCCCATTCCCATTCCCATTCCCATTCCCATTCCCGTTCCGCACGGCCGCAGCCGCGCTGAGCAAAAGGAGCCAGACAGGCGAGGCTGGAACATCCCTGAGCCCCTCCAAAGCCTCGGCTCATCCCAAAAATCGCTCGTTAACCCAAGATGGGAATGCACAAAAGTTCTGCACGTCTGGCGGGGCGCCGGGGCCGCGGCTCCTGCGGCTGCTCCGTGCCAAGAGGGGCCCGGGCAGGAAGAGCCAATTAAGGGAGCGGCTCCAGCGATCGCCCGCAGCGCAGCTCCCGTCGGAACCACTGGAGGGGAAAAAGAGACGCCGCTAACTCCGAGAGGCAGCTCGGGAATTCGGGAATTCGGCCGCCCCGGGCGTTCCCGGATGCCTGGCTCGGGAGAGGCGGGCGTGGGAAACACCTGGCTGGGGAGGCGGCACTGGGAACGCCAGGAATACCGGGAATACCGGGAGCACCGGGAATACTGGGAGCACTGGGAACACTGGGAACACCGGGAGCACTGGGGACACCGGGAACGCCAAGAGCACCGGGAGCACTGGGAACACTGGGGACACCGGGAATACCGGGAACACCGGGGACACTGGGAATACTGGGAACACCGGGGACACTGGGAGCACTGGGGACACCAGGGACACCGGAACACCTGGAGCACTGGGAACACCGGGAACACCGGGGACACTAGGAACACCTGGGACAACGGGGACACTGGGAGCACCGGGAGCACCAGGAACACCGGGAACACTGGGGACAACGGGAGCACCAGGGACACTGGGAGCACTGGGAACGGGCAGCGGAGCAGCCGGGGGGCACGGGGGATCCCAGGGTGGGGGGACAGAGCCGGGGAGGAGGCAGGAGAGACTGGGATAATGGGATGGGATAATGGGATGGGATGGGATAATGGGATGGGATGGGACGGGGTCACCCCTCAGCAGGAAATCCCCCCCGTTGTGTCCCGCTGTGTCCCACTGCACCGGATCTGCCCGGGCCGGGAAGGCTCCCCAGAGGGGTCTGGGCAGGTGGGATCCGTGGGATCCACAGGGACAATGGGATGAGGTCCCACAATGCCAAGGGCAGCCCCGGCATCCCTGGAAGTGCCCAGGGCCAGGCTGGGCTGGGCTTGGAGCCACCTGGGACAGGGGAAGGTGTCCCTGCCACGGCAGGGCTGGAGCCATTCCATGAATCCCTGGGATCACAGCAGCCCCTGGAACACTCCAGCCATGCTGGGAAAGGCCCTGGGGTGTCACTCAGCTGTGGGGACAACACCGGCATCATCCGAGGGCAGGGCAGGGTCCCTGTGACACGGGTGTGGCACCGGGGACAGGAGGTGAAACATTCCCGGGATCCAAGGGCGCCGTGCCCACCGAGGGGAGGGAAGGGCTGGGGCTGCAGGGACCCCCCCAGCACCCCTGGGACCCCCCGGCACCCCTGGGACCCCTCGGTACCCTGGGACCCCCTGGCACCCCTGGGACCCCTCGGTACCCTGGGACCCCCCGGCACCCCTGGGACCCCTCGGTACCCTGGGACCCCCTGGCACCCCTGGGACCCCTCGGCACCCCTGGGACCCCCCGGCACCCCTGGGACCCCTCCGGTACCCTGGGACCCCCTGGCATCCCTGGGTCCCCCCGGCACCCCTGGGACCTCCCGGCACCCCTGGGACCCCCTGGGACCCCCCGCTCCCCCCAGAGCAGCCGGAGCCGTGCCTGGGCGGCTCTCCAAGGTCAGCCGCAGTCAGGCTGGATTAAATCACCCGGGCAGCTCCGCTCCCGGCAGTGCAGCCAGCCCGGCACGGCGGCACCGCCACCAATGTCACCCACGGGGACCACGGGGACCCACGGGGACCCCACAGGGACACGGCACCCACGGGGACCCCACGGCACCCACGGCCGGGGGTCAGCAGCACAGAGACGGGGTGCTGGATATGGGGTGAGCAGTGAGGGGTCCCCAGGATGCTGCCCCAGCCTTGTCCCCATGGTCGGGGTCCCAGTGAGGTTGTCCCCAACACTGTCCCCACAGTTCGGGTCCCAGTGAGGTTGTCCCCAACACAATTCCCAGGACAAGGTTCCTGACTCACTGTCCCCATGGTTGGGGTCCCATCGAGGTTGTCCCTAACACTGTCCCCAAGGTCAGAGTCCCATCGAGGCTGTCCCCAGCCCCCTGACCCCAGGGTGGGACCCCCAGGCTGTGGGGACCCCCCATGGCCCTGTCCCAGTTCCTGTCCCAGTTCCAGCCCCAGTCTGCACTGGGGGGACACCATGGGACATCCCAGGCACATCCCCTGCTCCAGCCTCGGGACCCCACAGCACTGGGGACACGTCCCCACCCCAGGGGGACAGCGGGGACAGGGACCCCTCCCGGGGCCTGCAGGGGGGGCAGGGGGGGCTCATGGGGGACAGGGGGGGCTCAGGGGGGTTAGGGGGAGCTCAGGGGGGGCAGGGGGGGCTCATGGGGGACAGGGGGGGCTCAGGGGGTTAGGGGGAGCTCAGGGGGGGCAGGGGGGCAGGGGGGGCTCACGGGGGCAGGGGGGGCTCAGGGGGGCAGGGGGAGCTCAGGGGGACAGGGGGAGCTCGGGGGGACAGGGGGGCTCAGGGGGGTTAGGGGGGCCTCACGGGGGGCAGGAGGGGCTCACGGGGGCCGGGGGGGCTCAGGGGGGCAGGGGGGGCAGGGAGGGCTCACGGGGGGCTGAGGGGGGCAGGGGGGGCTCACGGGGGGCAGGGGGGCAGGGAGGGCTCACGGGGGGCTGAGGGGGGCAGGGGGGGCTCACGGGGGGCAGGGGGGGCTCGCGGGGAGCAGCCCCGGGGGCTCACAGGGGGCAGGGGGAGCTCAGGGGGGCTCATGGGGGGCAGGGGGGGCTCATGGGGGCAGGGGGAGCTCACAGGGAGCAGGGGGAGCTCAGGGGGGCTCATGGGGGCAGGGGGAGCTCAGGGGGGCTCATGGGGGCTCACGGGGAGCAGCCCCGGGGGCTCACGGGGGGCAGCCCCCCTTTGTTCTGGGGGTGCCGCTGCCGTTCCCTGCTATTCCCCCCTCCCACGGGGGGCTCCGAGGGGCCGCGGGGACACGGGGGGGTCCGGGGGGGGCACAGATGGGGGGTGGGCGGCAGCCCAGACCTGCCGGGCTAAAAATACCGGGCCCGCCCGCGGATCTCCCGGCCCGGCGGCGTCACCCGCTCCCGGGAATATTTTTACCTCCCCGGCAGCTCGTGCCGGGTGGCGGGGCCGGGGGGGCTGGGGAGGGGCTGCCGGGGGGCTCGGGGGGGCTGTGGGTGCCCCCCGTGTCCCTCCCGTGCCCGAGAAGGGATCGGGAACGCGCGGAGGGATCCCGGCGGGATGGGGGCTGCGGCAGGGGCAGATCCAGGGACGGATTTTCCCTCTGGAGCGGCGATTTCCCTGCCCAGGGCCGGCTCATCCCGGGAATGGCGGGGAGCAGGAGCCGGCCCCCATTCCCTCTCCATCCTCCCTGCTGGAAAGGGCCGGGATGTGGAACGAGGATGTTCCCGGGAGCCTCCAGCGCCTCGGGCACGGCCGGGAGCGGATCCAGCAGGATCCGAGGGGCCGCGGAGACCCCCGGGGCAGGATTGACCTTGGAGCGGGATAACCGTGGAAGCGCCGGGGGAAGGGCGAGGGCTGCAGGGAACGCGAAGAGCGCAGAATTTGGGATGGTTACACCGGGAATTATCCCGGCCTGCGCCCTCCCCCGTGCCGGAGCCAGCCCAGCCCACTGCAGCACGGCCCCGATCCCAGCGCCGTCCGGGCGGGAGAGCCGCGCTCCGCGACAGCTCCAGCGGCCAAATCCTCCCCGGCAGCCAAATCCTGCCCAGCCCCACACGTGGAAGCGGCGCTGACGCAGCCGCTCCCGTGACGCTCCAGAGCTGCCAAAGCCGCCCCGGCTCCCGCGCGTTCCCGGGAACAGCGTCCCGGATCCCGGATCCCTGATCCCGGCACGGCGCGGATTCCCGGGGATGGATGAGTCCCCAGTGTCCCCAGTGTTCCCAGTGTCCCCAGTGTCCCCAGTGTTCCCAGTGTCCCCAGTGCTCCCAGTGTTCCCAGCGTCCCCAGCGTCCCCAGTGTCCCCAGTGTTCCCAGCGTCCCCAGTGTTCCCAGTGTCCCCAGTGTTCCCAGTGTCCCCAGTGTCCCCAGTGTCCCCAGCACCTGGGACCTCCCCAAAATCCCCCCCGGGCATCGCTGCCGTGCCGAGCTCTCCCTGAACTTCCAAATTGCCCGACATTCCAAAAATCCTCCCCTCCTGCCGGGGCTGGGATGGTGCTCCCAGGGAGGTTTTCCCTGGTCAAACCCATCCCTGTTTTATCCCGGGTCTGACCCCCAGCGGTGCTGTTGGTAACCCCAAAAGGAGAATCCCTGGAATCACCCCTGGGAGCATCCCTGGAAGAATCGAGATGTCTCTGAGGGGAGCAGACAGGAAAATGTCCTGGAAAACCACTGGGAAAGCACTCAGGGCTCTGGAGATGGGCGGCATTCCCAGCTGGAATCAACAGCCTTCCACAGAGGGATGGGGTGGGGATGGGACACAGGGATGGGACACAGGGATGGGACAGGGTGGGACAGGGAAGGGACAGGGATGGGACAGGATGGGACAGGGATGGGACACAGGGATGGGGACACAGGGATGGGACAGGGACGGGACACAGGGACAGGACACAGGGATGGGACACAGGGATGGGACAGGATGGGACAGGGATGGGACACAGGGACACAGGGATGGGACACAGGGATGGGACAGGGTGGGACAGGGAAGGGACAGGGATGGGACAGGATGGGACAGGGATGGGACAGGGATGGGACACAGGGATGGGGACACAGGGATGGGACAGGGACGGGACACAGGGACAGGACACAGGGACACAGGGATGGACACAGGGATGGGACACAGGGATGGGACAGGATGGGACAGGGATGGGACACAGGGACACAGGGATGGACACAGGGATGGGACAGGGATGGGACACAGGGATGGACAGGGATGGGACACAGGGATGGGACAGGGACAGGACACAGGGATGGACACAGGGATGGGACAGGGATGGGGACACAGGGATGGGACAGGGACGGGACACAGGGACAGGACACAGGGACAGGACACAGGGACACAGGGATGGGACACAGGGATGGGGACACAGGGATGGGACAGGGATGGGACACAAGGACAGGACAGGGGTGGGACACAGGGACAGGACACAGGGATGGGACAGGGATGGGACACAGGGATGGGACAGGGATGGGACACAGGGACGGGACACAGGGACAGGACACAGGGACAGGACACAGGGACACAGGGATGGGACAGGGATGGGACAGGGACAGGACACAGGGACGGGACACAGGGACAGGACACAGGGACAGGGCCCTGGGACACCCCAGGCTGCCCCTCCTCTCCCTCCCCCGGAGCAGCTGCCCAGGACAGGGCGGTGTCACTTCCATGCCCACCGAACATTCCTCCCTCCCGGAGCTCCCCCAGCCGAGCCATTAATCCCGGAGTTAATTAGGGGAGAGCCGCGATCCATCTCCCGCGGGAGGACCGGCCCTTCCCGCACGCTGCACGGATCGATCCCACAGATCCATCCCGGCCTGGGCAGCTCCGGTTCATCCCGCGCCTCCGGGCAAATTCCGGCGGCTGGGGAGGAAACGGCGGCGCGGGGAGAGGAACAGGAACCAAAAACCCCAAATCCAAATCTTCCCGTGCCACGGAAATCCCAGCCGGGAAATTCTCGCTGCTCAGGGGTGAGAGGGAAAACTGCATTCCTGCATTTCTGCATTCCATCCCTTCCCAGGGAATCCTGGGCTGGATTCCCTCACCCCAGCTCCTCTCCCACAGGAGCTGAAGGAGGTGGATGTTCATTCCCTCCTCATCCTCCTCTGCGTTCTCCACAGGGAATTGTTTGGGGAAGCAAAGGCGAGGCTGACCCGGCAGGATGGGATGGGATGGGATGGGATGGGATGGGATGGGATGGGATGGGATGGGATGGGATGGGATGGGATGGGATGGGATGGGGAGGGATCTGGCAAAGGAATTTTGGGATGGAACCCGGGTGGGTTTCAGGCTCTGCAGTCCTGAGCGGTGGCCGGTGCTGGAGCAGGAGCAGGAAATTCCCCGGGATGTTGGGATGGGTGGGACAGGCAGCAGCAGCTCCAGGAGAGCTCCAGAGATCCCAATCCCATCCCTCGAGGCTCCTGCCCGGGCACTGGGGTGAGATGTGCTGCAAGAGCAGCATTCCCAGTAAAACCAGTGACCACCAGTGAATCCCAGCCCCTGGAGCTGGGAATGGCCAGGAGGGGCTGGGATGGGAGCTGGAACCTCCCAGGGATCCTCCCAGGATCCCAGCGGGCCAGGATGGGGGATCTGAGGGGTCTGAGGGGTCTGAGGGGTCTGAGGGGTCTGAGGGGTCTGAGGGATCTGAGGGATCTGAGGGATCTGAGGGGTCTGAGGGGTCTGAGGGGTCTGAGGGATCTGAGGGATCTGAGGGATCTGAGGGGTCTGAGGGGTCTGAGGGGTCTGAGGGATCTGAGGGATCTGAGGGATCTGAGGGATCTGTCCTGAGCACGGTCCCGCCCTGGCATGGGACACTCCAGGGATCAGTGCCACGCCCTGGGGGTGGGTGCTGCCTCCACTGGGATGGACTGGGATGGGCTGGGATGGGCTGGGATGGACTGGGATGGACTGGGATGGGTCCATGAGGAGCCTCCCAAGGCACAGGGACAGGATCCACAAGGATTGAAGTGATGGGGATGGACGGAGCTCCCCAGGCAGGCCAGGAACCAGGGCAGGCTGAGCTCCCCAAATTCCAGAACACCCCAGAATCCCAGGGATTCCCGAGGTCACCCTCCAAAGGCCGGAGCCAATTCCAGCCCCTGATCCAACAGCACCAAACTGGCACCAGTAACCCCAGGATGGCTCAAACTGGGAACGCCCTGAGCTGCCAGAATCCCGTTCCAGACCCGCTGCTCCCACCACGAATCCCCCCAGCACTCCCAGACTTTCCTGACTCTGAGAAGCGACAGATTTCCCATTAAAGAAATCTCCCAGGCTGCTCTTTTCCCCTTTCCCAATTTTTCCAGAGTGCCCGGGCAGGCTCCGAGCTGGAAAGATCCAATTAGGCACCGAGGCGGCCCCGGCGAGCGGCGGCGCCACGAAGGGAATTGATTTTATTTGATTGTTTCATGAGCTTTGGAAAATCGCATCCGGAGCGTGCCTAACACAGCCCTCATTCCCAGAATTGCCCTGAACCAGCCTCGGAAAATGTGCGGGGAAACAAAGGGAGAAGCCAGGCGGAATTCCCGGGAAATGAATGGGGAGAGCAACCCCTGCAGGCTTGGGGGCATCCCGGAATTTCCCATGGAGAGGCTCCCGTGAGGAGCCAGCGTGGGACTCATCCCCTCCTTCATCCCCTCATCCTCAGTTTGTCCCCTCCTTCATCCCCTCATCCTCAGCCTTGTCACATCCCTGTCCCCTCATCCTCAGCCTTGTTACGTCCCTCATCCTCTCATCCTCAGCCTTGTCCCACCCCTGTCCCCTCATCCTCAGTCTTGTGCCATCACCTGTTCCCTCATCTTTAGCCTTGTCCCCTCATCCTCATCCTTCTTCCCTCATCCTCAGCCCTGTCCTGTCCCCTGTCCCCTCATCCTCAGCCTTGTCACATCCCTCATCCTCTCATCCTCAGCCCTGTCCCACCCCTGTCCTCTCATCCTCAGTCTTGTGCCATCACCTGTTCCCTCATCCTTAGCCTTGTCCCCTCATCCTCATCCTTCTTCCCTCATCCTCATCCCTGCCCCTCATCCTCAGCCCTGTCCTGTCACCTGTCCCCTCATCCTCACCTTTGTCCCATCTCCTCATCCTCAGCCTTGTCCCCTCATCCTCAGCCCTGTCCCATTCCCTGTCCCCTCATCCTCAGCCCTGTCCCCTCACCTGTCCCCTCATCCTCACCTTTGTTCCATCTCCTCATCCTCATCCTTGTCCCCTCACCCTCATCCCTGTCCCCTCATCCTCATCCTTGTCCCCTCACCTGTCCCCTCATCCTCAGCCTTCTTCCCTCATCCTCAGCCCTGTCCCACCCCTGTCCCACCCCTGTCCCACCCCCGTCCCACCCCTGTCCCAGCCCTGTCCCACCCCTGTCCCACCCCGTCCCCTCACCCTCTCCCGTTCCCTCCGTACCTTTTTCCCGATGAGTTTCTTGCGCAGGAACTCCCGGGCCTCGAACATGTAGGGGATGTCGTAGAGGGGCCTCAGCTTCCTGTTCTTGTCCTGCCGAGGGAGGGGACACGGTCAGGGGGTTCCCAAACCCCCCCGGATCGGTGTCACCCCCACCCAATCCCGCTGAACCCCGAGGGGACCCCGGGATGATCCCGACATCCCCCCCGGCGGGGTCAGGACCAGCATCTCCGAGCAGCAGCTCCAGGAGGGATGGGGGTGATGGGGATTTGGGGTGGGGGTGACCAGGGTGACCCCCAGGGGTGTCGGGCCCCTGTCCAAGGGCGTCTCCTGGAGTCAAATCCCTGCAGAGGCTGGGCAGGAAGGGAGATTCCCAATGGAAACGGGGATTCGACCTGACGCAATCCAGCACAACCCAACACAACACAGCGTACCCCAATGTCAAACCCAGTGTGACCCAATGTCACCCAGTGTCACCCAGTGTGACCCAAAGTCACCCAAAGTGACCCAATGTCACCCAACACAATCCCATATACCCAAATGTCAAACCCAGTGTGACCCAATGTCACCCAAAGTGACCCAAAGGGATCCAACACAACCCAGTGCACCCAAATGTCAAACCCAGTGTGACCCAACGTGAACCAATGTCACCCAAAGTCACCCAATGTGACCCAATGTGACCCAATGTCACCCTATGTCACCCAACACAATCCCATATACCCAAATGTCAAACCCAGTGTGCCCAAACATGACCCAAGATCACCCAAAGTTACCCAAAGTCACCCAGTGTGACCCAACGTGACCCAATGTCACCCAATGTCATCCAAAGTGACCCAACACAACCCAGTGTGACTTAACAGGGCCCAAAGTGACCCAGTGTGACCCAAAGTGACACATCCCAATGTAACCAAATGTCACCCAATGCCACCCAATGTAACCCAATGTCACCCAATGTCACCCAATGCCACCCAATGTCACTCAAAGTGACCCAGTGTGACCCAACACAACCCAGTGTAACCCAACATGACACAACCCAATGTCACCCAGTGTGACCCAGTGTGACCCAGTGTGACCCAGTGTGACCCAGCACCCTGTGCAGCACCTCCCCCTGCACCCCCAGCATTCCCCAGGGCCGGGGCACACCCGGGGCTGTCCCTGCTCCAGGGGAGCCGGGATACTGGGATAAGGAATTCCTCATTTCCCAGTGCCACGGAAAAGTCACCAGTGGAGAGGGAGGATTCACCATGGGGCGCCACGGGGTGGGCTCGGCCCTGCTTTGGCACCTCCTGCCCCCAGAGCAGATCCCAAAGCAGATCCCAGAGCAGATCCCAGAGCAGATCCCAGAGCGGATCCCACAGCAGACCCCACAGCAGATTCCAATGCAGATCCCAGAGCAGATCCCACAGCAGATCCCAAATCAGACCCCACACCAGACCCCACAGCAGATCCCAGATCAGACCCCACAGCAGACCCCACAACAGACCCCACACCAGATCCCACACCAGACCCCACAGCAGACCCCACACCAGATCCCACAGCAGACCCCACAGCAGACCCCACACCAGATCCCACAGCAGACCCCACAGCAGACCCCACACCAGATCCCACAGCAGATCCCAGAGCAGACCCCACACCAGACCCCAAAGCAGACCCCACACCAGACCCCACAGCAGACCCCACAGCAGACCCCAGATCAGACCCCAGATCAGACCCCACAGCAGACCCCAGATCAGACCCCACACCAGACCCCACAGCAGACCCCACAGCAGACCCCACACCAGACCCCACACCAGACCCCACAGCAGATCCCAGGCGCTGCTCCAGCCCCGGAAGCTGCAGGAACTCAGAACGAACACGGAGGAGCTCCCGTGGCACCTCCGGCCTCTCCCTCTGCCCTTCCCAGGGGAGCTCAGCTCCCCCTTCCCAAACCCCCACGGGCTCCCGGAGCATTCCCGGCCCCCAAACCCTCGGGGTGGCCCCGGGACCCCTTTGTCAGTGGGGTCTGAGGGATCGGGGCCTGAGACGCTCCCGCCCTCACCCAGGTCACGGCGGAGCCCTGTGCAAACACTAATTAATCCTCACTAACGAACTCCAGATTTATGGCTTAGTTAAGTGTCTGTGAAATCCCAAATCCCCTCCCGCCGGAGCGCGGGGACCGCAAAGCCCGGGGTGGGCCCGGCACTGCCGGGGGTCAGGGACGGCAGAGAATTCCTGAAGGAGCCGGGGAGGGGGGACCTGGGTCCTTCCCAAAGCTCCATCGGGTCTGCAGCTACTGGGGCCACCCCAAAAAGGGACCGTCCCAAATTGGGACAACCAGTATGGGCCCCCCAGCACCAGTGCCATTCCTGTGCCATACTGGGATCCATAGTGCCAGTCCTGGATGTGCCATGGAGGGGGGACCTGGGTCCTCCCCAAAGCTCCAGCGGGTCTGCAGCCACTGGGACCACTCTGAAAAGGGACCACCCCGAAAAGGCACCACCCCAAAAAGGGACAGTCCCAAAACGGGACCATTCCAAAATGGGACAACCAGTATGGGCCCCCCAGCTCCAGTGCCATTCCTGTGCCATACTGGGATCCACGGTGCCAGTCCTGGATGTGCCATGGAGGGGAGATCTGAGGGGTCCCCAAAGCTCCATCGGGTCTGCAGCCACCGGGACCACCCCAAAAAGGGTCACCCCAAGAAGGGACCACCCCAAAAAGGGACTGTCCCAAATTGGGGCAACCAGCACAGAGCCCCCTGGCACCAGTGCCATTCCTGTGCCATACTGGGATCCACGGGATCCATGGTGCCAGTCTTGGATGTGCCATGGAGGGGGGACCTGAGCCGTGCCCAAAGCTCCATCGGGTCTGCAGCCACTGGGGTCACCCCGAAAAGGGACCACCCCAAAAAGGGACCATCCCAAAATGGGACAACCAGCACAGAGCCCCCCAGCACCAGTGCCATTCCTGTGCCATACTGGGATCCACGGTGCTGGTCCTGGATGTGCCATGAAGGGGGGATCTGGGTCCTCCCCAAAGCTCCATCGGGTCTGCAGCCACTGGGGCCACCCCAAGAAGGGTCACCCCAAAAAGGGACCGTCCCAAAATGGGGCAACCAGCACAGGCCGCCCAGCACCAGTGCTGTTCCTGTGCCATACTGGGATCCACAGGACCCATGGTGCCAGTCCTGGATGTGCCATGGACGGGGGACCTGGGTCCTCCCCAAAGCTCCATCAGGTCTGCAGCCACTGGGGCCACCCCAAAAAGAGACCGTCCCAAAACGGGACCATCCCAAATTGGAACAACCAGTATGGGCCCCCCAGCACCAGTGCCATTCCTGTGCCATACTGGGATCCACGGTGCCAGTCCTGGATGTGCCATGGAGGGGGGATCTGAGCCCTCCCCAAAGCTCCATTGGAGCAGCTCACAGGTCTGCAGCCGTGTGGGACCACCCCAAAAAGGGGTCACCCCCAAAAAGGGGTCACCCCTAAAAGGAGTCACCCCAAAAAAGGGTCAACCTTAAAACGAATCACCCTTAAAAGGAGTCACCCCAAGAAGGGTTCACCCCAAAAGGGTTCACCCCAAAAGGGGTCACCCCAAAAGGGGGTCACCAGCACAGCCCCCCCAGTGCTGCACCATTCCAGCCCCGGATGTGCTGGTGCTGACCGAGCCCTCACATCCTCCTGCTGCTGCTGCTGCTGAACGCCAATTCCCTCTGGGAACTCTGCCGGCGGTGCCAGGAGCCGGATAACGGGAACGTTTAAGTGCCCGAGCCAAAGGGCCCCACCCGCCGCCCTGCCAGCCCCATTAAATCCCCGCTGTTGTCCCACAGCGGTGACACCCCCGGCACAGTGACACCCCTGGCGTGGTGACAATCCCGGCATGGTGACACTCCGGGCACGGTGACACCCCCGGCACAGTGACACCCCTGGCACGGTGACACCCCCAGCACGGTGACACCCCCAGCACAGTGACACTCCGGGCACGGTGACACCCCCGGCACGGTGACACCCCCAGCACAGTGACACTCCCGGCACGGTGACACCCCCGGCACGGTGACACCCCCGGCACGGTGACACTCCCGGCACAGTGACACTCCGGGCACGGTGACACCCCCGGCACAGTGACACCCCCGGCACAGTGACACTCCGGGCACGGTGACACCCCCGGCACAGTGACACCCCCGGCACAGTGACACTCCGGGCACGGTGACACCCCCGGCACAGTGACACTCCCTTGAAGCTGTTCAAGCCGGAGGTTTTGCAAACAAACCCAAAAAATCAATGGAACGGCGGGGAGCAAACGGAATTCCGGCAAACCCTGGAGAAGGATTTTGTTGGGTTTAACCCCTTTTCCCAGGCAGGAATGGATCCCAGCCATGGATCACCCCGGAAGCTGTGGCTGAACCATCCCGGGAATGTTCACACCCAGGCAGGAATGGATCCCAGCCATGGATCACATGGGAAGCTGTGACTGAACCATCCCAGGAATGTTCACATCCTGGACAGGGCTTGGAACAACCCAGGACAGCGGGAATGTCCCTGCCCGTGGTGGGACTGGATGGGCCTGAAGGTCCCTCCCAACCCATCCCAACCCATCCCAACCCACCCTGGGATCCCGCAATTCCATGGAATGCCAATCCCAGCTCCCCTCGGCTGCTGGAAAGAGTCATCAGGCGCTGAGAAGTTAATTAATCGCAGGGATGTGAGGCGCACTTAATTAAAGGTGAGCAGCGAGGACGTCGCTCCATCAGCGCCGCAGCTGGAGCTGCATCCTCAGGGAGCTGCTGGAGGAGGGGGCACCGCTCCCTTCCCTCCGGAACGCCGAAATTCCAACCCCAAATGGGATGGGAACGCTCTGAGCAATCCCAGGCTGGGGAATCCGGGTGAGAATGCGACTTTAGGGTTCCAGTGAGGGACGGAGCAGCTGCAGAGGGGGATGAGGGACCCCGAATTCCCTCCTCCCAGAACAGCCCCCCATGGATCCCGGAACACCGGCAGGGATGGAGAATTCCGGCTCTCCTGTCCAATTAACGGCGTTACACCTGCCTAATTAAGGTCCTTTCCAGGGAACAGCAGCCCGGACCCACTGCCAGGATTCCAGGGGGGATTGAACGTGGAATGCTGAATTCCCGACTGCCGGGGTCCCAATCCCAGCCCCTTCCCAAGGGCACAGGGTGGGGTGACCATGGATGCAGGCACAGCTGGAAAGGCTCCGAGACCCCGATGGCAAATCCAGCTCCACATTCCAGAGCTCCCCGGGGATTCTGCAGCCCCCTGAGGGATCCCAGGGTGGGAAGAACCTGGATTCCATCCGGAGCAAGAGCGGCTCCTGGGAATCCATCCGTGGAATCACAGGCTCTGGGAATCCATGGAGTCACAGGCTCTGGGAATCCATGGAATCACAGGCCCCAGGAATCCATCCGTGGAATCACAGGCTCTGGGAATCCATCCATGGAGTCACAGGCTCTGGGAATCCATCCATGGAATCACAGGCTCTGGGAATCCATGGAGTCACAGGCTCTGGGAATCCATGGAATCACAGGCTCCAGGAATCCATGGAATCACAGTCTCCTGGGAATCAATCCATGGAATCACAGGCCCCAGAAAGCCGGGGCAGGGAAGAGGCCGTGGCTCCTCGCCGCTGTCCCCCCACATTTCACCCTGGGCTGAACCCACCAGGGATGTGCCAGGTGGGGAATCCACCCCGGAGATCCATCCCGGAGATCCATCCCGGAGATCCATCCCAGAGATCCACCCCAGAGATCCATCCCGGAGATCCATCCCAGAGGCCGTGGCAGGACCAGGCAGTGTCTGGAGCACTCATCCCGCTCACCCGGGGCTCCCCGTGCCAACATTCCCGGTTATTCCACAATTCCGGGTGCCAGCGGAGCCGAGGGGACCCGGAACCCGGTGGCACCGAGGGATGGCAGGTGGGGAGAGCCCCCCCCCATCCCTGCCAGCGCAATTAGGGAAGCTCATTATTTGTAAAGTAATTAGCAGAGCTAATCAACTCCCAGCGCCAGGGCGGAATGAGCGGGAGGAGAGCGGGAGCTGCCAGCTGGAAACGCCGGGAGGGGGACAGGGACAGGGACAGGGACAGGGACACTGCAGTCCCCAGGGTGGGGCCTGGGGCAGAGCCTGGAGCTGGGGAAGGGCCCCACTGGAGCCGGGAGGGTCCAGGGACCTCACCCGGAGCACGGGAGGTCCCATTGGAGCAGGGAGGGTCCATGGATCCCACCCGGAGCAGGGGGGATCCCAAGGATCCCACCCGGAGCAGGGAGGGTCCCAGAGATCCAGGGAAGGGGCGGCGCCGCTCCGGGAGCCCGGCAGGGCTGGGAATGTCACTGGCAGGGCTGGGAATGTCACCGGGAGCAGCGACAGCCCCGGGGAAGTGGCTGCGCCGGGGATGAGCAGCTCACGGTGACATCCCAGTGACACCTCAGTGACACCCCAGTGACACCCCGGTGACATCCCAGTGACATCCCGGTGACATCCCGGTGCCATCCCAGTGACACCCCAGTGACACCCTGGTGACATCCCAGTGCCATCCCAGTGCCATCCCAGTGCCATCCCAGTGCCATCCCGGTGCCATCCCGGTGACACCCCAGTGACACCCCAGTGACATCCCGGTGCCATCCCGGTGACACCCCAGTGACATCCCGGTGACACGGTGAATTCCCTGCGGGCTCCATCCCAGGATTTGCTCCTGGGCCACCTCTGGGCTCTCCTGGAGCAGGAACGCCCTCGGCTGCTCCCAATTAAGCAGCTTCAGTTAATGAAGTTGTTGGTGGTGTCAGCAGGAGCTGCACCCGGAACCAGCGTCCTACAGGACCCCAAAGGGGGTACAGGGCCCCAAATGGGGTACAGGGCCCCACAGGGGGGTACAGGACCCCAAAGGGGGGGTACAGGACCCCAAACAGGGGGGTACAGGGCCCCAAATGCGGGTACAGGACCCCAAACAGGGGGGTACAGGACCCCAAAGGGGGGGTACAGGACCCCACAGTGGAAGGTACAAGACACCAAAGGAGGTTACAGGACCCCAAAGGGGGATACAGGACCCCAAAAGGGGTGCAGGACACCAAAAGGGAGTACAGGACCCCAAATGAGGGTACAGGACCCCAAAGGAGGTTACAGGACCCCAAAAGAGGATACAGGACCCCACAGAGGGGTACAGGACCCCAAAGAAGGGTACAGGACTCCAAAGAGGAGTACAGGATCCCACAATGGGGGTACAGGACCCCAAAGGAGAATACAGAATCCCAGAGAGGGGTACAGGACCCCAAATGGGAGTACAGGACCCCACAGTGGGTATAGGACGCTAAACGGGGGGTACAGGACCCCAAAAGAGGTTACAGGACCCCAAACAGGACCCCAAAGGAGGGTACAGGACCCCAAACAGCACCACAAACGGGGTACAGGACCCCAAATGGGGGGGTACAGGACCCCAAACAGGGGGTAGAGGATTCCAAAGGAGGTTACAGGACCCCAAAAGGGCGTACAGGACCCCAAACAGCATCACAAACGGGGTACAGGACCCCAAAGAAGGTTACAGGACCCCAAACAGCAGCACAAACGGGGTACAGGACCCCGTGGCCAGCACAGAGTCGGGGTGGGTGCAGTGACCCCAAGACCCCGGAGCGGGACGGCGGCGGATCCCAAAGGATCGGCGCTCCCGGGGCCGGCTCTGATCCCCCTCCCACCAGGACACGCTGTGCCTGACCATCCTCATCACCCCGGGCAGGGAGGAAGGCCCGGGGAGCCTCGGCTGCGCCGCAGGACAAACGGGAACGGCGGGGAAACGATGGAAGCGACGGCACGGAAATAACCGGAGCTGCCTCAGCACGGGGGAGAACTATAAATAATAAAGTTATAAATTATGGAACCCGGGAATCAGGGAATGCTGGGGTGGGAAGGGACCTCAGAGCCACCCCTGCCACCCCTGCCATGGCAGGGACACCTCCCACTGTCCTGGGGTGGATGGAAATGCTCCAGGGAGAGCTTCCAGAACATTCCAGGGCCTGCAGGGGCTCCAGGAGAGCTGCAGAGGGACTGGGGACAAGGGACAGAGGGACAGGACACAGGGAATGGCTTCCCAGTGCCACAGGGCAGGGCTGGATGGGATCTTGGGCAGGAATTCCTGGCTGGGCTGGAATTGCCAGAGCAGCTGTGGCTGCCCCTGGATCCCTGGAATTGCTCTTGGATGGGGCTGGGAGCAGCCTGGGACAGTGGGAGGTGTCCCTGCCATGGCAGGGGTGGCACTGGGGGGGCTCTGAGCTCCCTTCCCACCCAAACCATTCCATGATTTTGTGATTCCAGCATTCCTGGCTGAGGAAGATCTGGGGAAGAATCCCTGGATTTGGGGTTCCCAAGGGCTTTAACCCCGCTGGCAGCTCCGTGCCGGCCCCAAACCCCTCTGTGGGGGCAGTGGGGCAGGCAGGGCCATCCCAAGGAATTATTGGGGAATGAGCCCAGCACAGCCCTGCCCCATCCCAGGGATTCATCCCCCGGCAGCGCTCGGCTCCGCGCCCCCTCTCCGGGGCTGAGGAGGAAATGGAGACATCCCAAAATATCCGCTCCTTTCCACAGATCCCTCGTGCTGTTCCCTCTGTCATTTCCCTGCTGCAGCGCTGGAATTCAGAGCCTGACTTCCCCGGGAGCTCCCAGGGAGCTGAGATCCCTGGAAAAGCTGTGCCAGCACATCCCTGCTCCAGGCAGCCCGGCCCTCCTGGATAAACGGGGCACAGGATCTGCTGCCCCAACACCGGGGCTCTGTCCCAGCCGGCTCTGCTCACATCAGGGGGATGTGGGGCTCTCAGGGGGATGTGGGGCTCTCAGGGGGGATGTGGGGCTCTCAGGGGGGATGTGGGGCTCTCCAGGGGGATGTGGGGCTCTCCAGAGGGATGTGGGGCTCTCAGGGGGGATGTGGCTCCCAGGGCCACACGGATTTTGGGATCCTGCAGTGTTTTGGCTGCTCCATTCTCGCAGAGAGGGAAAACGGGGTCAGCGTTCCCAAACTGGGATGATCCAGACCCAGGGCCCGGCTGGGGGACTCTGTGACACCGGGAGATGCCTCCGCTTCCCAAAGCCGTCACCGAGGGGACAGGAACGGGGACAGGGACGAGGCTGGAGCTGGCAGCTGCTGCCAGGCACGGCCATTTCAGGGCTCTGGAAGAGCTCCACGCTGTCCCCGCTGTTATCCTGGATTTCAGAGGATCACTGCAGACCCCGGGGGCGCAGAGCAGGGCTGTCCCTCCAGGCCCTCCCTGCCCTGGATTTGGGGTCGCGTGGGAGGGCACTCACTCCTCACTCCCGGCCCCGTTTGTCCCCGCTCGCTCCCGGCGGGTTTGGCTCCCGTGGATCCTCCCACAGGGCCCCGGGAGGGGTCAGGGCAGGAACGGGAACGGGCGGTGCTGGGATGGGGGAGCAGCCCCGGGCCCCGGGCAGGAACGGGAACGGGCAGTGCAGGGATGGGGGAGCAGCCCCAGGAGGGGTCAGGGCAGTGCTGGGATGGGGGAGCAGCCCCGGGCATGGTCAGGGCAGTGCCGGGATGTGGGAGCAGCCCCGGGCAGTGCTGGGATGGGGGAGCAGCCCCGGGAGGGGTCAGGGCAGTGCTGGGATGGGGGAGCAGCCCCGGGCAGGGTCAGGGCAGTGCTGGGATGGGGGAGCAGCCCCGGGCAGTGCTGGGATGGGGGAGCAGCCCCAGGAGGGGTCAGGGCAGTGCTGGGATGGGGGAGCAGCCCCGGGCAGGGTCAGGGCAGTGCTGGGATGGGGGAGCAGCCCCGGCAATGGTCAGGGCAGTGCTGGGATGGGGGAGCAGCCCCGGGAGGGGTCAGGGCAGTGCCGGGATGTGGGTGCAGCCCCGGGCAGGGTCAGGGCGGTGCCGGGATGTGGGAGCAGCCCCGGGAGGGGTCAGGGCAGTGCCGGGATGGGGGTGCAGCCCCGGGCACGGTCAGGGCAGTGCCGGGATGTGGGTGCAGCCCCGGGCAGGGTCAGGGCGGTGCTGGGATGTGGGAGCAGCCCCGGGAGGGGTCAGGGCAGTGCTGGGATGGGGGAGCAGCCCCGGGCAGGGTCAGGGCAGTGCTGGGATGGGGGAGCAGCCCCGGGCAGGGTCAGGGCAGTGCTGGGATGGGGGTGCAGCCCCGGGCAGTGCTGGGATGGGGGAGCAGCCCCGGGCAGGGTCAGGGCAGTGCTGGGATGGGGGAGCAGCCCCGGGAGGGGTCAGGGCAGTGCTGGGATGGGGGAGCAGCCCCGGGAGGGGTCAGGGCGGTGCTGGGATGGGGGAGCAGCCCCGGGAGGGGTCAGGGCAGTGCTGGGATGGGGGTGCAGCCCCGGGAATGGTCAGGGCAGTGCCGGGATGTGGGTGCAGCCCCGGGAGGGGTCAGGGCAGTGCCGGGATGTGGGTGCAGCCCCCAGCCCAGCCCGGGGCCGGCCGGGAGCCGGAGCTGCTCCGAGCCCACCCGCACGTGGCGGAGGGGAGGAGGAAAAGCAGCTGGAGGAAAGTAGGACAGCAGGGCCGGGAGCGAGGGAAGAGCTTTGGAGGATGGAGCTGCCTCCCCTCTGCGGGGCCTGGGACACCCTGAGCTGTCACTGCCACTGTCATTGTCACCATCACCGTCACTGCCACTGTCATTGTCATTGTCATTGTCACTGTCACTGTCACTGTCACTGCCATTGTCACAGTCACTGTCACTGTCACTGCCACTGTCATTGTCACCATCACTGTCACTGTCATTGTCACTGTCACTGTAACCGTCACTGTCACCGTCACTGTCACCATCACCGTCACTGTCACTGTCACCATCACTGTTATTGTCATTGTCACTGTCACCGTCACCGTCACTGTCATTGTCACCACTGTCACTGTCACTGTCACTGTCACTGTCACCCCTGCCCTGCTCACAGAACACTCTGAGACCCCCTCGCCTGCCCCAGGGGCTGCGCTGTGCTGGTGGGTGTGGGAAAAGGCAGGAGGGATCCATGATCCCTGAGCCATGGCACAGGATGGATCCGTTATCCCTGGCACAGGATGGATGGATCCGTTATCCCTGGCACAGGATGGATCCGTTACCCCTGGCACAGGATGGATCCATGATCCCTGGCACAGGATGGATCCGTTATCCCTGACACAGGATGGATCCGTTATCCTGGCACAGGATGGATCCGTTATCCCTGGCACAGGATGGATCCGTGATCCCTGGCACAGGATGGATCCGTTATCCCTGGCACAGGATGGATCCGTTACCCCTGGCACAGGATGGATCCGTTATCCCTGGCACAGGATGGATCCGTTATCCATGGCACAGGATGGATCCGTGATCCCTGGCACAGGATGGATCCGTTATCCCTGGCACAGGATGGATCCGTTATCCCTGGCACAGGATGGATCCGTGATCCCTGGCACAGGATGGATCCATGATCCATGGCACAGGATGGATCCGGGATCCCTGGCACAGGATGGATCCGTTATCCCTGGCACAGGATGGATCCGTGATCCCTGGCACAGGATGGATCCATGATCCCTGGCACAGGATGGATCCGTTACCCCTGGCACAGGATGGATCCGTTACCCCTGGCACAGGATGGATCCGTGATCCCTGGCACAGGATGGATCCATGATCCCTGACACAGGATGGATCCGTTATCCCTGGCACAGGATGGATCCGTTACCCCTGGCACAGGATGGATCCGTTACCCCTGGCACAGGATGGATCCGTGATCCCTGGCACAGGATGGATCCATGATCCCTGACACAGGATGGATCCGTTATCCCTGGCACAGGATGGATCCATGATCCCTGGCACAGGATGGATCCGTGATCCCTGGCACAGGATGGATCCATGATCCCTGGCACAGGATGGATCCGTTATCCCTGGCACAGGATGGATCCGTGATCCCTGGCACAGGATGGATCCGTTATCCCTGGCACAGGATGGATCCATTATCCCTGGCACAGGATGGATCCATGATCCCTGGCACAGGATGGATCCGTTATCCCTGGCACAGGATGGATCCATTATCCCTGGCACAGGATGGATCCGTTATCCCTGGCACAGGATGGATCCGTTACCCCTGGCACAGGATGGATCCGTTATCCCTGGCACAGGATGGATCCATGATCCCTGGCACAGGATGGATCCATGATCCCTGGCACAGGATGGATCCGTTATCCCTGGCACAGGATGGATCCGTGATCCCTGGCACAGGATGGATCCATGATCCCTGGCACAGGATGGATCCGTTATCCCTGGCACAGGATGGATCCGTTATCCCTGGCACAGGATGGATCCGTTATCCCTGGCACAGGATGGATCCATTATCCCTGGCACAGGATGGATCCATTATCCCTGGCACAGGATGGATCCGTTATCCCTGGCACAGGATGGATCCATTATCCCTGGCACAGGATGGATCCATTATCCCTGGCACAGGATGGATCCATGATCCATGGCACAGGATGGATCCGTTACCCCTGGCACAGGATGGATCCGTTATCCCTGACACAGGATGGATCCATGATCCCTGGCACAGGATGGATCCGTTACCCCTGGCACAGGATGGATCCATGATCCCTGGCACAGGATGGATCCGTGATCCCTGGCACAGGATGGATCCGTTATCCCTGGCACAGGATGGATCCATTATCCATGGCACAGGATGGATGGATCCATGATCCCTGGCACAGGATGGATCCGTTATCCCTGGCCCAGACCAGATCCATGGCCCAGCCCCAGTTCCTGGCACGGCCCAGGTCACCTCCAGCTCACCCATGGTGACACCAGGGCCATGCCAGGCCAGGCCAGGCCATTCCCGTGCCAGCGTGGGCCCAGCCCTGCAGATCCAGGGCAGCTCCTGCATGGAAAGCCCTTTCCATGAATCCCCACTCGCCCTGGGAGTTTTGGGGGGTTCTGGGGCGCTCCCGGTGTCCCCAAGGACGGCCGGTGCCACCGGGGCCCAGGCACTGGGGCTGGGGGGGCTGCAGGCGCCAGCGAGGGACGTTCCCAATCCATCCCCCCTCCATCCCATCCATCCCTCACGTCTCCAAATGTCTGGCACTAAATGCAGCCGGTGCTAATGGCGGGGGAATATTCATGATTCCCGATGCTGGGAGCGGCAGGGATGGGGGAGTTCCCACTGCTCCCACGGCTCAAACCCCCCTGAGCGCTGCCGGGGCTGGGGAGGCTCCGAGCTCCCGAGCACAGAGGGATGGGGGGCCCTGGAATAAACACGGAGGGGCTGGGACCCCCTGTGACCTCCCCGAGCTGGGCAGGACAAAATTGGGGGGTGGGATGTGAGCCTGGGCCAGGCCTTGGGGCTGGAGCTTCCCTGTGCTGTCCTTGGAGCTGCCCCTGTCCCCTCCCTGCCCTGCTGGGTGATGGCCCAGCTCTGTCCCCAGTGTCCCTTGGCCACCCTGAGCTTCCCTGTGCCATCCATGGAGCTGCTCCTGTCCCCTCCCTGCCCTGCTGGGTGATGGCCCAGCTCTGTCCCCAGTGTCCCCTCAGCCACCCTGAGCTTCCCTGTCCTGTCCTTGGAGCTGCTCCTGTCCCCTCCCTGCCCTGCTGGGTGAGGGCCCAGCTCTGTCCCCAGTGTCCCCAGTGTCCCCTCGGCCACCCTGAGCTTCCCTGTCCTGTCCATGTGTGGATGGAGCTGCCCCTGTCCCCTCCCTGCCCTGCTGGGTGATGGCCCCGCTCTGTCCCCAGTGTCCCCAGTGTCCCTCAGCCACCCTGAGCTTCCCTGTGCCATGGAGCTGCTCCTGTCCCCTCCCTGCCCCGCTGGGTGATGCCCCAGCTCTGTCCCCAGTGTCCCCAGTGTCCCCTCGGGCACCCCGGGCAGGATCCGGGCCGATGGCAGAGCCGTGCCCGCTCCCCACCGGAGCAGAGCCGGGAGATGGGAATGGGGCCAGCGCAGAGGCTGATCCCACCCCAAACCCAGGGATCCATTCCCGAGGCACGAGGGCCGGAGCGGTAATTGCAGAGCTCAGCTCTGTGCCAGCGCCGAGGCTCTGCTCCAATTCCGCGCAATTTTCCATGCGCTGAGGAATTCCAGCAGCTCCCGAGGAGCTCGGAAGGTCAAAGCTCCGCTCTCCCGGCAGCGTTTTCACGCTCACCCAGCCGAGCGACAAACAGCCGGGGCTGGGCACGGCCCAAAGCTCTGGAGCGGCTCCCGGAGCGCGCCGGGCTGGAATTCGAGCTGGCAGGTGCCTGGATCTCCCTCCGAGCATCGGTGTCACAACACCAGGCAGGAATTACGGTGCAGGAATTACGGCGCAGGAATTATGGCACAGGAATTACAGCACAGGAATTACAGCACAGGAATTACAGCACAGGAATTATGGCACAGGAATTATGGCACAGGAATTACAGCACTTAGCGCCAGGCGGCTGGGGAAGGATCTCGGCACAGCCCGATCCCCGGGGATTGTTCTGCCACACGGAACATCCCAGCTGCCACACGGCACATCCCGGCTGCCACACGGCACAGCCCGGGCACATCCCGGCTGGCACACGGCACATCCCTGCTGCCACACGGCACATCCCGGCTGCCACACGGGACATCCCAGCTGCCACACGGGACATCCCAGCTGGCACACGGCACATCCCGGCTGCCACACGGGACATCCCAGCTGCCACACGGGACATCCCGGCTGCCACACGGGACATCCCGGCTGCCACACGGCACACACATCCCAGCTGCCACACGGGACATCCCGGCTGCCACACAGCACAGCCCGGGCACATCCCGGCTGCCACACGGCACATCCCCGCTGCCACACGGCACATCCCGGCTCCGGCAGCAGCGGCAGATGGGCTGAGCGGGGCCTGCTCGGAGCAGCGCGGCCCCGGGGCCTCCCGGAGCTGCTGCCTCATGGAAAAGCTGCTCCCTAATTGCTGGCAAGCTCCTGCCCGGCTTCCCGGCTGCTCCAGCACCAGCCCGGCTCCTGCTGCCGCTGCTGCCGCTCCAGCGCTCCGGGCTGGAATCTGCTCCCGTTCCTGCCGAGCTGCTGCTCTCTGAGCCATGAGCAATTTCCTGGGATGCCAGCAGCTGTAATCCATACAGGAACACAACCGTGCCAGCTCGCAAAGCAATCCAAGCCGGAGCGGGCCTTGTACCTGGCGCTGGCAGCTCCCCCGGGAGCCGCCTCCGCCTGCCTGGACATTTGCTGGTGGTTGGGGGGGGAAAACGCTCCCGAGACAAAGCCGACCCCCCCCAGCCTGGATTTAACACCCCCAGACAAAGCCGATCCCACCCAAGGGGAAATTTAAAGCCCCCAGACAAAGCTGATCCCCCCAGCCGGAATTTAACACCCCGAGACAAAGCTGAGCCCCCCAGCCAGAATTTAATGCCCCAAAACAAAGCCGAGCCCCCCCAGCTGGAATTTAATGCCCCAAGACAAAGCTGATCCCCCCAGCCAGAATTTAGTACCCCGACACAAAGCTGAGCCCCCCCAGCCGGAATTTAACACCCCAAGACAAAGCCGATCCCCCCCAGGGGGAATTTAAAGCCCCCAGACAAAGCCAATCCCCCCAGTCGGGATTTAACGCCCCCAGACAAAGCCGAGCCCCCCCAGTTGGGATTTAATACCCCGATACAAAGCTGAGTCCCCCCAGCTGGAATTTAACACCCCCAGACAAAGGCAATCCCCCCCAGCCAGAATTTAACACCCCAAGACAAAACCGATCCCCCCCAGTCGGAATTTAACCCCCCGATACAAAACCGATCCCCCCAGCCTGGATTTAACGCCCCAAGACAAAGCTGATCCCCCCAGCCAGAATTTAATGCCCCAAGACAAAACCGATCCCCTCCAGCTGAAATTAACACCCCAAGACAAAGCGGATCCCCCCAGCTGGAATTTAATACCCCGATACAAAACCGATCCCCCCCAGCCAGAATTTAACTCCCAGGAGCCGCGGTGCCGCGATCCACAGGGTGGGTTAAACACCAAGGGCCGCTTCTCCAGGCTCCAAGGACTTTGGGAGCGGCAGGAGGCTCGGCAGGCTCGGATGCAAGCGCATCACTTTTCCCGAACCCTTTTCCCCGGCGCAGCACTTGCTGCCCGGAGGGCACATTCCAGGTTCCCAGAACACGCTGACTGCACTCGAAGCGACTGCAGCTCCCATTAAATATTGATCCGGGAACTCCGGTGCCCCCGCGCCTCCTCTCCGCGGCTCTGCCAATATTTAGAATCCATTAAAAAGTCGCGTGCGGAGCACTCGGGGCGGCGGCGGCTCCGCACCGGCCACGCCGCCCAATCAGTTCGGTTACACGAGCCGTGCGTGAGCTGCCATGATCGCTGTAGCTGTAATTTAGCGGGAGCGGGCCCGGATGAGTTCATGGCTTTGTTCCTCGTTAATCTTTCATGCTCGTTGAGTGCGGAGCAATTTGTGTAGTACAAACCCTGCGCCACAAATCGCAGCCGCAACCGGCTGGGCGCGCGTCCTGCCCGGCGCTCCCGGCACGGCCTGGGTTCAACCCCGGAACGGCGCCCTGGGCTGTCCTCGTGGCACCCACGGGGACAAGGACAACCAGGACGGGGACACGAGGGGGCCCGGCCGAGCTGGGGATCCCCTGGTTTGTTATCAGAGGGATCCTGGAATGCTGGGGGTGAAAAGGGACCTTGGGGGCCATCCAGTGCCACCATGGCAGGGACACCTCCCACTGTCCCCATGGCAGGGACACCTCCCACTGTCCCCAGTGCCACCATGGCAGGGACACCTCCCACTGTGTCCCCAGTGCCACCATGGCAGGGATATCTCCCACTGTCCCCATGGCAGGGACACCTCCCACTGTCCCCAGTGCCACCATGGCAGGGACACCTCCCACTGTGTCCCCAGTGCCACCATGGTAGGGACACCTCCCACTGTCCCCAGTGCCACCACGGCAGGGACACCTCCCACTGTCCCCAGGCTGCCCCAATGTCCAGCCTGGCCTTGGGCACTGCCAGGGGCGCAGGGGCAGCCGCAGCCCCGAGGATTTGCGCCGGCTCCTCCACCCCTCCCGAGGGTTTGGCAGGGCCCACCGAGCCATTCCCGCCTGGAAAACGCTGCCGGTGCCAGCCCCTCCTCCCAGCCCTCTCCTGGCAGGGCTGTGGCACCGCCCGCGCTGCCGAGGGTGCCAGCGCAGCCTCTGCAGGGCCCGGGGAACGTTCCCAGCTCCCGGCGAGGCGCTGCCAAAGCCGTGCAGCCGCCCTCTTCCCAAAATCCAGCTGGCTGCTCCCTGGAAGAGCTCCCGGCAGACACCTGCAGACCATCTGTCGAGCGGCACCCACCGAGCGGCACCCACGGCACCCCGGGCTCTGCACGGGTACCCAGGGTGGCTCAGAGCCGGGAGCAGCAGCTCTTTTCCAGGGATGGAGCAGCTGGGATTGCTAAAACCGGGTGGGATGGGATCTTTCCCAGCTCCTTTCCCACCTCCTTCCCCAGCTCCTTTCCCAGCTCTCCCGCAGGGATGTAAATCCAACTGGAACAGCCTCAAAAGCGGAGCTCCAGGGGCCGGGCTGCCCTTGGCCCCAAGGTCGTTCATTCCCTGCCCTTCCTGCCTCCGGCGGGGCTGGCAGAGCTCCAGGCAGGTCCTTGGGACAGAGCCATGCCAATCCCACAGAAATATCCCGGGAACCAGCAAGGGGCAGGGAAAGGAGCAGAAGAAGCTCCGGCTTTGAGGGGTTTGGGTAAAACATTCCCTGGAATTTGCTGGAATGTGACAGGATGAGCAGCAGCCCCAGCCCTGCCAAGGACACGAGGGACACGGAGCGGCCACGACATTCCCGGCACACAGAAATCCTGAATTTGGGGAGCAGCCACAACCCCGGAGCCCCGGAGCCGCTGGGATCTGCAGGGCACAGCCCCGGGAATCCCACCTGGCCCCACCCTGGAATTCCCACATTCCAGCCGGGGTGCCCATCCCTGGCTGACCCAGCAGCTCCCTCCCTGCCTTTGGAATGGCAGCAGAAATCCAAGGAGCCTGCACGCAGCTCCTCTGAGAGCTGGGAAAAACACCCGAGCCCAAATCCATCTGTTCTCCCTGTTCCTGAAGCCATTTCCAGCTCCCCTGTGCCGCCAGCTTTTCCCTGCTGGGCTGGGGGCAGCTCTGGGAGGCTCCCACGGCTCCAGAGGCTCCGGAGCAGGCGGAGCACCAGGATCCCCCATCCCAAATCCTGGCCGGAGGGGCCCGGGATCCTGCCCAGCTCTGGTGTGGGGCAGAGGGACAGCAATGAGCCACATCCAGGGGAAACTGGAAAACCAGAGAGCCTCGGGTTTGTATCCATGGAAAAAACATCTGGGAGTGTCCCAGGGCTGTCCCAACAATCCCTGGAGAAATCCCCACCTCCAGCCTGACCCGGGTGGGACCAGGGAGCAGCCGGGAGAGCAGCCGGGGTATCTCCATTCCCATTCCCAATCCCATTCCCAGCGCTCCCCAAAGCTCCCAAACAAACCCCGGAGCCCCAGCTCAGCTCCCAGCCCCCAGCCCACCCCCGGCCGGCTGCGCCTTCCCGGCTCTTCCCGTTCAATCAGGATCCGTGTGTTCCACTCCCCCTCCTCCAGAGAATTCCCAATTAAGAGATCAATTTAGATAAATTGGGGATTGGAGCAGATTGGTGCCGCAACCGCCGCAATCCAGAAAATTCCGCCGGAGAGGCTGACGGGGCCTGGGATGAGGCTGTGCAAGGGAACTGGGAAAGGGAATGGAGACATCCCAAACTCTGGGAATGGAGAAAATCCCAAACTCTGGGGATGGAGAAAATCCCAAACTCTGGGGATGGAAAATATCCCAAACTCTGGGGATGGAGAAAATCCCAAACTCTGGGGATGGAGAAAATCCCAAACTCTGGGAATGGAAAATATCCCAAACTCTGGGAATGGAAAATATCCCAAACTCTGGGAATGGAGAAAATCCCAAACTCTGGGAATGGAGACATCCCAAACTCTGGGAATGGAAAATATCTCAAACTCTGGGAATGGAAAATATCCCAAACTCTGGGGATGGAGAAAATCCCAAACTCTGGGAATGGAAAATATCCCAAACTCTGGGGATGGAGAAAATCCCAAACTCTGGGGATGGAGAAAATCCCAAACTCTGGGGATGGAGAAAATCCCAAACTCTGGGGATGGAAACATCCCAAACTCTGGGAATGGAGAAAATCCCAAACTCTGGGGATGGAGAAAATCCCAAACTCTGGGAATGGAGAAAATCCCAAACTCTGGGAATGGAAAATATCCCAGACTCTGGGGATGGAGAAAATCCCAAACTCTGGGAATGGAAAATATCCCAAACTCTGGGAATGGAAATATCCCAAACTCTGGGAATGGAGACATCCCAAACTCTGGGGATGGAGAAAATCCCAAACTCTGGGAATGGAGAAAATCCCAAACTCTGGGAATGGAAATATCCCAAACTCTGGGAATGGAGACATCCCAAACTCTGGGGATGGAGAAAATCCCAAACTCTGGGAATGGAGAAAATCCCAAACTCTGGGAATGGAAATATCCCATGGGAACAGGGGTGGCACCGACACCCAGGGAAGCTCCGAGGCAGAACCACCACTGGTGGATCCAGCACCTCTGAGCCTCTCTCGCGCTTCCCGGGAATTTGCTCTTCCTTCCATCCCATGGAACTGCTGGACACGGCTCAGCTCCGCCTCTGGATGGATCCAAGGCCAGCAAACCGCTCCAGGAGGGATGGATCCATCCCCAAAATGGATGGATCCCAAATCCCACTGCAGGGCCCTGCATCCACAGGCACCGGGAGCATCCCAAGGATTGGAGCATCCCAAGGATTGGAGCATCCCAAGGATTGGAGCATCCCAAGGATTGGAGCATCCCAAGGACTGGAACATCCCAAGGATTGGAGCATCCCAAGGATTGGAGCATCCCAAGGACTGGAACATCCCAAGGATTGGAGCATCCCAAGGATTGGAGCATCCCATCCCAGTGAGATTCCAGCCATCCCAGTGAGAGATTCCAGCCATTCCAGTGAGTTTCCAGCCACTCCAGGAAGAGTTTCCAGCCCTTCCAGTCAGGATTTTCCAGCCGTCCCAGTAAGTTTCCCACCATCCCAGTGAGCTTCCAGCCATCCCAGTAGGTTTCCAGCCCTTCCAGTGAAGTTTTCCAGCCATTCCAGTGAGTTTTTTCCAGCCATCCCAGTGAGGTTTTCCAGCCATCCCAGTAAAAGTTTCCAGCCATCCCAGTGAGATTCCAGCCTTCCTGACAAGATTCCAGCCATCCCAGTAGGTTCCCAGCCATCCCAGTAAAAGTTTCCAGCCATCCCAGTGAGTTTCCATCCCTCCCAGTGAGATTCCAGCCATCCCAGTAAAAGTTTCCTGCCATGCCATTGAGTTTCCAGCCTTCCTGACAAGATTCCAGCCATCCCAGTGAGGTTTTCCAGCCATCCCAGTAAAAGTTTCCAGCCATCCCAGTGAGTTTTTCCAGCCATCCCAGTAAAAGTTTCCAGCCATCCCAGTGAGGTTTTCCAGCCATCCCAGTAAAAGTTTCCAGCCATCCCAGTGAGGTTTTCCAGCCATCCCAGTAAAAGTTTCCAGCCATCCCAGTGAGGTTTTCCAGCCATCCCAGTAAAGGTTTCCATCCCTCCCAGTGAGTTTCCAGCCCTCCTGACAAGATTCCAGCCCTCCTGACAAGATTCCAGCCCTCCAGGTGAGGTTTCCCAGCTGTTCCCGTGCCCCACGGTGCGGATGCAGCACCTGGAGCTGCTGCAGCTCCATCCCCGAGCCGATCCCGGACGGAGCCGAGCGCCGGGAACGTTCCCGGCCGTCGCTCCCGGGATTCATCCGGCGCCGGGAGATGAAAGTCTGGAGATGAAAAGCTGCAGGATTCCATGGAACTCCCTTCCCGTCTGTCACTTCCCATCTCCTCCCTGGGAGCAATTAGCGCTCGGCAGGTCGGGATGGGATTCCCGGCGGAGCCGCGATGTCCCGGGGCTCCGGCAGGGATGGGAGGGTGGGAAGGGCCCACAAAGGGGGAAAAACCTTCTGGGGGAGCCTGGAATCAGCCCCAAAGTGAATTTTATACATTTAGGGTTTATATTAAATAAAGCCATGGATGTTCCTACAATTTATATGGATCGCAGAATGCTGGGATCGCTGAGGATGGGAAAGCCTCAAGGTCACCGAGTCCTGTGCCTGATCCTCACCTTGTTCCCATCCCAGAGCCCTGAGTGCACATCCAGGAATTCCTGGGACACCTCCAGGGATGGGGACTCCAAACCTCCCTGGGCAGTTCCCATTCCTGAGCCCCCTTTCCATGAGGAAATTCCTGCTGAATCCACCCTGAGCCTGCCCAGGCCCAGCCTGGGGCCGTTCCCTCTCCTGCTGTCCCTGGGAGCAGATTCCAAACCCATCCGCTGGTGGATTTTCAATAAATGCTCGGATGTTGTAAATATTTCCATGAATATTCCATAAATCCTGACACATTCCATGGATGTGCCCATGGAGAGATGTCCGTGCTGATATTTCATCCTGAACGGGATGGGGCACTGGGATGGGACCTCAGGGTGCTGGGATGTGACACTGGGGCACTGGGATGTGACACTGGAATACCGGGATGTGACACTGGGATGTGACACTGGAATACCAGGATGTGACACAGGAACACCGGGATGTGACACTGGAATACTGGGATGTGACACTGGAATGCTGGGATGTGACACTGGAACGCTGGGATGTGCCACTGGAATACTGGGATGTGACACTGGAATACCGGGATGTGACACTGGAATGCTGGGATGTGCCACTGGAATACTGGGATGTGACACTGGAATGCTGGGATGTGACACTGGAATACCGGGATGTGACACTGGAATACCGGGATGTGCCACTGGAATGCTGGAATGTGACACTGGAATACTGGGATGTGACACTGGAATATCGGGATGTGACACTGGAATACCGGGATGTGACACTGGAATACTGGGATGTGACACTGGAATATCGGGATGTGACACTGGAATACTGGGATGTGACACTGGGGCACTGGGATGTGACACTGGAATACTAGGATGTGACACTGGGATGTACCACTGGAATACTGGGATGTGCCACTGGAATACCGGGATGTGACACTGGAATATCGGGATGTGACACTGGAATGCTGGGATGTGACACAGGAACACCGGGATGTGACACTGGGATGTGACACTGGAATACCGGGATGTGACACTGGAATACCGGGATGTGACACTGGAATATCGGGATGTGACACTGGAATACCGGGATGTGACACTGGAATACCGGGATGTGACACTGGAATACTGGGATGTGACACTGGAATACTGGGATGTGACACTGGAACACTGGGATGTGCCACTGGAATACCAGGATGTGCCACTGGAATACCGGGATGTGCCATGGGGTGCCGGACACCCCCAGGCACACCCCAGCCCCTGGGGACAGACCCCACACCGCGGGGTCCCCTGGCAGCTCCGGGAATCGGGAAGGGGCCGAGCCCCGCGCGGTTTCCGGGGCCGCAGCGCCGAGCCCGCCGAGGATTTTCCAGCGGATCCATTTCCAGCGGATCCATCCCCGGCGCGGTGGGGGAGCCGCTGCCTTTCTGCAGTCTCCTTGGAGACTGCGGCCGCTCCGGAGGAGCTCCCGCTGCTCCCGCTGCTCCCGCCGAGCCGGGGGCTCGTGGCGGCTCCCGGCCCCGCGGATCCCAGCGGGAAGAGGCTGATCCGGGAAGTTTTCCATAATCCCGCGTGGCCACAACAAGGCGGCGTCCGGGGGGGGGGCAGGAATTTCCAAATTCCAGTTCCCACAGCAACGCGGGGTCACCTCGGGAGCCGGCACGGCCAGGCCGGCCCGTGGTGATCCAGGATGGAAAACAGCCTGGAAAAGGTGGGGGTGGAGCAATCCTGGCTTGGCCCCATTGTGGGCATGGGCAGGAACATTCCCAGGAGCTTCCCAGGAACCTTCCCAGGAACTTCCCAGGAACCTTCCCAGGAGCCTTCCCAGGAACCTTCCCAGGAACATTCCCAGGAACATTCCCAGGAGCTTCCCAGGAACCTTCCCAGGAACTTCCCAGGAACCTTCCCAGGAACATTCCCAGGAACATTCCCAAGAACATTCCCAGGAACATTCCCAGGAACATTCCCAGGAGCCTTCCCAGGAGCCTTCCCAGGAGCCTTCCCAGGAGCTTCCCAGGAACCTTCCCAGGAACCTTCCCAGGAACTTCCCAGGAACCTTCCCAGGAGCTTCCCAGGAACATTCCCAAGAACATTCCCAGGAACATTCCCAGGAACATTCCCAGGAGCCTTCCCAGCCTCTCCAGAGGTGCTGCAGGAGGAGGATGAGGAAGAGGAGGGATGTGCCAGGAACGAGGCAGGCACTCCGAGGGTCTTGGGAGCTCCGTGATCCCACAGCTCCGAGCACACAAGCCATGGAGGGAATGCAGTAACAGAGGGAATAAATCCCTGCCCTGAGGAGCCCCTGCTGGACTGGGATCACGGGAGACAGCGGGAAGTGCCCAAATCCTGCACCCACAGCCCTGTCCCACAAAGGGACACAGGGATGGGAGCCACATCCCGGCTCCGAGAGCTGTGGGTGGGATGAAGGAGCCTCTGTGTGACAGAGGGAACAATCCCTCATCCCAGCTCCTGGAGCAGCTCCAAAGCTGTGACCAGGGTCAAGGAGACTCTGTGTGACACAGGGACTGATCCCTCATCCCAGCTCCTGGAGCAGCTCCAGAGACCTGAGTGGAGCCAGGGACACTCAGCGTGTGACAGAGGGAACAATCCCTCATCCAGCTCCTGGAGCAGCTCCGGAGCTCAGCACGGGGTCAGGGGCACTCAGTGTGACACAGGGACTGATCCCTCATCCCGTTCTCGGGCTCAGCCCTGGAGCTCTGCACAGGGTCAGGGGCACTCAGTGTGTGCCCTGGAGATCAGAGCCACATCCCATTCTCGGGCTCAGCCCTGGAGCTCCAAGCGGGGCCAAGGGCACTCAGCGTGTGACACAGGGACCGATCCCTCATCCCGTTTTCAGAGCTCCAGAGCTCCAAGCGGGGTCAAGGGCGCTCCCTGTGCCCGACCCCAGCTCATCCCGGCCCTTTCATGTCCCTGCCACACGCTCGGATCCGGCTCCAGCGGCGCCAGCCTGAGACAGCCTCAAACACAGAGCAGGGAGCAAACTGTGCTGAACAATGCAAGGCTTCCAAACGCTTCCAAACACTTCCAAACACCTCCTGACGTGCCAAGAACCCACAGGACCCTGACACAGCCGTCACGAGGTGTCCCCGGTGTCCCCTGCAGCCGGAGGACGCAGCAGCTGCTCCTCTGGGATGGGGGGAGCGCTCCCAGAGCCAGGGGAAGGAAAACCCAAGGATTCAGCCACTTGGAATCATCCCCGGCAGCTCTGCAGCCCCTGGGCCTGCCCCACGGACGGGGACACGAGGCTGCAGGGACAGCACATCCCTAAGGAACATCCACAGCCCAGGGGCAGGGAGCACCCACAGAGCAGAGAGGGAAACTGAGGCAGGGAGAGAGGGACAGATGCACTGTCCCCACAGTGTCCCCGAGGATGGCCACGTCCTCAGGCACGGTCCCCTGTCCCCAAAGTGTCCCCAAGTGCTGTCCCCTCCCTGTTCCCCATCTCTGCAGTGTCCCCAGGCGCTGTCTCCCATCCCCACAGTGTTCCCAGGCGCTGTTCCTTGTCCCCGCAGTGTCCCCAGGCGCTGTCCCTTCCCTGTCCCCTGTCCCCGCAGTGCCCCCAGGCTCTGTTCCCTGTCCCCACGGTGTCCCCAGGTGCTGTTCCCCATCCCTGCAGTATCTCCAGGCGCTGTCCCCCATCCCCAAAGTGTCCCCATGCGCTGTCCCCAGGTGCTGTCCCCTCCCTGTGCTCCATCCCTACAGTGTCCCGAGGCGCTGCTCCTTGTCCCCGCGCTGTCCCCAGGCGCTGTCCCCCATCCCCGCAGTGTCCCAAGGCGCTGTCCCCTCCCTGTGCTCCATCCCTACAGTGTCCCCAGGCGCTGTCCCCTCTCTGTCCCCCATCCCCGCAGTGTCCCCAGGTGCTGTCCCCTCCCTGTGCTCCATCCCTACAGTGTCCCCAGGCGCAGTCCCCTGTCCCCGCAGTGTCCCCAAGCACTGTCCCCTCCCTGTGCCCGTCCCCGCGGTGTCACCTGGGCGAGGTCCCCCTCGAGCCGTGGTGGCCGGATGCTGGACAGGTGAATGGTTTTGTGGTCCCCCGAGTTGAGCTTCACCACGATGGCGTCGGCGTTGAGCACTTGCATCACCTGGGGACAGAGACAGGGCTGAGCCCGGGGACAGCGGGCACCTGGGGGCACCTGGGGGCACCTGGGCACTCCTGGGAGCACCTGGGCACTTCTGGGAACACCTGGGCACACCTGGGCACACCTGGGCACACCAAGGGCCAGGTGCCACCGTGCCACCAGCTCTGCCACCCTGGCTCCCCTCCCGGGTGTCCCAGGGGTCACCAGGGGAATGTGGCTCCCGGGATGGTGACACGTGGCACACCAGGGCACTGCCAGCCCTGTGTGTGTGTCCTGTGCCAGGGCTCAGCCCCCCGGGTTTCATTCCAGAGGCAATTCCAGAGGGGCAGGAGCACCAGCTGGACACTGCACAAGGGATGATGCTCGGGGAGCAGGGAGCAAACGAGTCAGGATTGTAAAGTCAGGGAATCCTGGAATGGTTGGAAGGGACCTCAGAGTCCCTCCAGTGCCACCCCTGCCATGGCAGGGACACCTCCCACTGTCCCAGGCTGCTCCCAGCCCCATCCAAGAGCAATTCCAGGGATCCAGGGGCAGCCACAGCTGCTCTGGCAATTCCAGCCCAGCCAGGAATTCCTGCCCAAGATCCCATCCAGCCCTGCCCTGTGGCACTGGGAAGCCATTCCCTGTGTCCTGTCCCTCTGTCCCTTGTCCCCAGTCCCTCTGCAGCTCTCCTGGAGCCCCTGCAGGCCCTGGAATGTTCTGGAAGCTCTCCCTGGAGCATTTCCCTCTCCAGGCTGGACACTCCCGGCATTCCCAGCCTGGCTCCAGGTACAGGGAACAGAAGGATTCCCATTCCCACAGGTTTAACATCCCCAGTTCTCCCACTGGCAGGACGGGGACCTTCCCCTGCCTGCTCCCAGTACAACCCAGTCCCCCCAGTCCAAGGGGCTCCCACAACAATCCCAGTCCCACACACCCCTGGAGCCGCAGAGAGAGGCAGGAGCTGATCCCACTCCAGCCCTTTTTGCCCAACAATCACATCTGCCCATCCTGCCCTGCTGGGCCGGGGGGAGAGCAGGATTTAAGGAATTCAGACACCGGGGGGACAGCAGGATTTAAGGAATTCAGACACCAGGATTTAAGGAATTCAGACACCGAGGATGGCCAGGGCACAGCAGAGCCTCGGGAATGTCCCAGCACGCGTCCCCAGCCTCTCCCAGCTCCTGAATTTTTCCTCGGCAGGAGCAGCCCAAAGCCGCGCGCCTGCCAAGTGGAGTAATCCAATCTCACGCTCCAGGGCATCCAGGGGCGAGCAGGGAGCGGCCTCTCTCCTCCCTCCCGCCCAAGAGTCGGGAAAAGCGGGATGTGAGCAGAGCTGCTGCAGCCAGGGCCGCTGCGGGTCAGCTCCGGGGGCAGATCCCGCGCTCCATTACACATCCAGCACATGCTTCCCCGGGAGCCGCGGCAGCCGCGGGAGCCGCGGTCACATCTCATTTGTTCCCTGGCAGGAGCAGCAGCAGCAGCCTGGCCCAGCGGCTCCCGGAGCTCCGGCGGCTCCCGGCGCTCCAGCGGCTCCCGGCGCTCCAGCGGCTCCCGGCGCTCCAGCGGCTCCCGGCGCTCCAGCGGCTCCCGGCATTCCGGCACGGCCCGGATCCGTGCGGGAGCAGCAGCGGGGCCGGGCCGGGCCGGGCCCCTCCGGGCTCCAGCGTCCCCTCCCGGCAGGGTGAACTGGAGGGACCCCGAGCCGGGATGAGCCGGGGATGGGAGGGGATGCGGGACACGGGAGAGGGCAGGACATGGATACAGCAGGATATGGGATGGAGCGGGATATGGGATGGGGCAGGATATGGGATACAGCAGGATATGGGATGGAGCGGGATATGGGATACAGCAGGGATACAGCAGGATATGGGATACAGCAGGATATGGGATGGAGCAGGATATGGGATGGAGCAGGATATGGGATGGAGCAGGATATGGGATAGAGCAGGATATGGGATGGAGCGGGATATGGGATGGAGCGGGATATGGGATGGAGCGGGATATGGGATACAGCAGGATATGGGATGGAGCGGGATATGGGATACAGCAGGGATACAGCAGGATATGGGATACAGTGGGATGTGGGATGGGGCAGGATATGGGATACAGCAGGATATGGGATGGAGCGGGATATGGGATGCAGCAGGATATGGGATGGAGCGGGATATGGGATATAGCAGGATATGGGATACAGCGGGATATGGGATATAGTGGGATATGGGATGCAGCAGGATATGGGATACAGCGGGATATGGGATGGAGCGGGATATGGGATATAGTGGGATATGGGATACAGCGGGATATGGGATGCAGCAGGATATGGGATGCAGCAGGATATGGGATGCAGCAGGATATGGGATACAGCGGGATATGGGATATAGCAGGATATGGGATACAGCGGGATATGGGATATAGTGGGATATGGGATGCAGCAGGATATGGGATGCAGCAGGATATGGGATATAGTGGGATATGGGATATAGTGGGATATGGGATACAGTGGGATATGGGATGCAGCAGGATATGGGATGCAGCAGGATATGGGATGGAGCGGGATATGGGATGCAGTGGGATATGGGATACAGTGGGATATGGGATGCAGTGGGATATGGGATGCAGTGGGATATGGGATGCTGGAGGACACTGGAGGACATGGGACACAGCAGGACATGGGATAGAGGACACGGGACACTACAGGATATGGCATACAGGGCATAGGATGCAGGACATGAGGCACGGCAGGACAAAGGACACTACAGGACATGGGACACAGGGCAGGGGATACAGGACAAAGGACACAGCAGGACATGGGACACGGCAGGACATGGGACACAGCAGGACATGGGACACAGGACACAGGACACAGCAGGACAAGGGACACTACAGGACACAGGACACGGCAGGACAAGGGACATGGCAGGACAAGGGACACAGGATAGGGGATGCAGGACATGGGATACAGGACATGGGACACAGCAGGACATGGGACATAGCAGGACAAAGGACACAGGACATGGGACACAGAAGGACATGGGACACTACAGGACATGGGACACAGCAGGACAAGGGACACAGCAGGACACGGGACACAGCAGGACATGGGACACAGGACACAGGACACTACAGGACATGGGACACAGCAGGACACAGCACCTGGAGCCAGGGCTCCCACGGGACAGGGACACAGCAGGGTGACACGATGTCCCCACCCTCCCCAGGCAGCCGCTCCCTCCTCCTCAGGGAGGGCGGGAGGGTCACAGGGGTGACACGGGGGGGTGACACGGGGGGGTGACACGGGGGGTGACACGGGGGGTGACACGGGGGGGTGACACACGGGGGGTGACACACGGGGGGTGACACACGGGGGGTGACACGGGGGGGTGACACACTGGGGGTGACAGAGCAGCACAACGGGGACTCAGCACCCCCCAGGGCCGGGGCACTCATCCCTCCCCACACTCCCAGCCCGCCGTGCCCACTTCCCTTATCCAACATTTTTGTGGCTTCTCCCGCCCGCGCGAGGCCCTGGATAACGGGATTGGGAGGATTATTTTTTCAGAGCTCTGCAGTTGTTTTTGCAGAGCCAGCACAGCACGCTCCGGCTGCTGCTTCCCACCTCCCCCGGGCTGGGAGCAGGGAGGGCAGCCCGGGAATGTCCCCGTGGCACGGCCACCCTGCTCACCCCATCCCGTCACTGCCCCGGGCACAGAGCCCGCAGCCCCTGTCCACATTTATCAGGGAAGGGTTTTTTCCCTCTCTGCAAGAGCTGATCCCAACAAAGCCTCCAATTTTCCACCCCGGGCTTTGCGTGTCCCCATTACTGAGGGCACAGAGGGCGGGGCACAACTGGGACCAGTACGGGACACAAAACCTCCCAGTCTGGGTGGCACCCAGCACCAGCCCGAGGAGGAGGAGGAAGCAGAGGAGGAAGAGGGAAGCACCAGGAATTCCACCCTTCCAGGGGCTCTGGCAGCAGCACCCCGACCCCACAAACTCTGGGTGTGCCCTAAAGGCGCAGCTGATCCCAAATGCTGATCCCAATATCCATGGGAACAGCCAGGGACACTCACAGGGCTGTGATCCCATCCGGGGACCTCGGGGTGCTGGGAGGTGACACCAGGGTGCTGGGAGGTGACACTGGGGTGCTGGGAGGTGACACTGGGGTGCTGGGAGGTGACACTGGGATGCTGGGAGGTGACATTGGGCTGCTGGGAGGTGACACCGGGGTGCCAAGGATTCCACCTTTAGGGATGGTTTCCCTGGGAGCCGGGGGGACAAGGAGCCCCATGCCTGGGGACCGTGGGGACGTGTCCCAGCTCCCAAGGCTCCAGCACCCCTGTCCCAGGACAGCACCCCTGTCCCGGGAAAACATCCCTGTCCCAGGACAGCACCCACTCCTGGGGTGCACAGGGAGCACCCCCAAAGCTGAGGGTGACTCCTGCACCCCAACAAGGACGGCGGCACTTGGGGAAGCAGAGCCCAGCGCCAGGACAGGGTCGGGTGCTGCTCCCCCATCCCAAAAATGTCCTTCAGAGGGGCTGTGGCAGGGTCTGGCACTGGGCTCAGCTCGGGAGCAGCTCCCGGGCTCGGCTCTGGCACAGCCCCGGGATGATCTGGCTGCGAGCAGAGCTCCCGGCAAAGGGAATAAAAACCGGGATTGGCGGGGCCGGGGGAGCAGAGACGGGACACGGCCCGGGGGAGCAGAGGGGGGACACGGCCCGGGGGAGCAGAGGGGGGACACGGCCCGGGGGAGCAGAGGGGGGACACGGCCCGGGGGAGCAGAGGGGGGACACGGCCCGGGGGCAGCACAGGGAGCCCCCCGAGCCCCCCCGGTGCAGCGGGGCCGGGCTGACGCAGCCCCCCCTGCAGAGGATGGCTCCCAGCCCAGCCCAGCCCAGCCCAGCCCAGCGCCGGCTCCGCAGCGTGTCCCAAATCCCAAATCCCGGCGCCCCAGCCACGCTGACGTAGGGATTTCGGGATCTCGGGATTTCGGGAGAGCCTCCGGCCCCTCTGACATCTCCGTGCCTCTGCTTTTCTCCTCGCACCGCAGCCTCGATGGAGGCCGAGCCTCCCCTGCCCCCCCAGCCCGGCCAGAATCCCCAAATCAGCCGGAGCCCGTCTGCCGCGGTTGATAACGGTGCAAAGGCAGGTTGGGATCTTCCTCCCCCTCCTCCTCCTCCCCTCCCCTCGCAGCCCCTCCAGCAGCTCCTGCGTCAGCTCTGCCGCTGCCAACGAGCCCCGTAGTGCCGAGCACGGAGGCGGCCCCGGCGCCGTCCCTGCCCACCCGTTCCGTGCCCGTCCCCGCGGCCCCGGCCCCGCCACCGGCAGGGACCGAGCCCCGGGGGAGGCCCCGGGCTGCTGACCCCGCAGCCGTGCGGGCATCTGTCCTCGTTTCCCCTGTCGCTGGCAATTCCGGGCAAGCGGAAAAAATAAATAAATTAAAAAATAAATAAATAAAAAGCCCCCGAAGTGACACCGAAATGCGGGGGGGGCGCTGCGGCTGCCACAGGCCAAATTCCAGAGCAGAGAGCTGGATCGAAACAGCGGGAAGGGAAATTCCACAGCTCCTCCTCCTCCCCGGAAAGCAGAAAAGCAGGACCGGGTGTTTGGTGCCCGTGGGGGCTCCCAGGGAACGCGGACCCTGCCCCAATGGAACCGGGAATTAACGGGGGGCATCCCCAAACCCCACCCACAACCCGAGGGGGTCAATCCCCAACATTCCCAGGGAAAGCCGGATCCCCCCTGCTCCAGGGATGGATGGGGTGGGGATGCTGCTGATCCCAAAGCCACCCGGACACCCCTCAGCAGAGATTGGGGTGGGCCTGATGCCATCCCATAAAACCCACGGCATCCTGGAGGTGCTGGGAGCATCCAGCCGCCCCCTCCAGCAGCTGAGCAGAGCGTGACTGACGGCCCTGGCACAGCCCTGGCACAGCCCTGGCACAGCCCTGGCACTGATCATGGCACAGATCCTGGCACAGCCCTGGCATTGATCCTGGCACTGATCCTGGCACTGATCCTGGCACAGCCCTGGCACTGATCATGGCACTGATCATGGCATTGATCCTGGCATTGATCCTGGCACAGCCCTGGCACTTATCCTGGCACTGATCATGGCACAGCCCTGGCACTGATCCTGGCACTGATCCTGGCACTGATCCTGGCACTGATCCTGGCATTGATCCTGGCACAGCCCTGGCACTTATCCTGGCACTGATCCTGGCACAGCCCTGGCACTGACCCTGGCACTGATCCTGGCACTGATCCTGGCACAGCCCTGGCACTGATCCTGGCACTGACCCTGGCACAGCCCTGGCACTGATCCTGGCATTGATCCTGGCACAGCCCTGGCACTTATCCTGGCACTGATCCTGGCACAGCCCTGGCACTGATCCTGGCACTGATCCTGGCACAGCCCTGGCCGATCCTGGCACTGATCCTGGCACTGATCCTGGCACTGATCCTGGCACAGCCCTGGCACTGATCCTGGCACTGATCCTGGCACAGCCCTGGCACAGCCCTGGCACAGCCCTGGCACTGATCCTGGCACTGATCCTGGCACAGCCCTGGCACTGATCCTGGCACAGCCCTGGCACTGATCATGGCACAGCCCTGGCACTGATCATGGCACTGACCCTGGCACTGATCCTGGCACAGCCCTGGCACTGATCCTGGCACTGATCATGGCACAGCCCTGGCACTGATCCTGGCACTGATCCTGGCACAGCCCTGGCACTGATCCTGGCACTGATCCTGGCACTGATCCTGGCACTGATCCTGGCACAGCCCTGGCACTGATCCTGGCACTGATCCTGGCACTGATCCTGGCACAGCCCTGGCACTGATCATGGCACTGATCCTGGCACAGCCCTGGCACAGCCCTGGCACAGCCCTGGCACAGCCTTGGCACAGCCCTGGCACAGCCCTGGCACTGATCCTGGCACTGATCCTGGCACAGCCTTGGCACAGCCCTGGCACAGCCCTGGCACAGCCCTGGCACTGATCATGGCACTGATCCTGGCACAGCCCTGGCACTGATCCTGGCATTGATCCTGGCACAGCCCTGGCACTGATCCTGGCACTGATCCTGGCACTGATCCTGGCACTGATCCTGGCACAGCCCTGGCACTGATCCTGGCACTGATCCTGGCACTGATCCTGGCACTGATCCTGGCACTGATCCTGGCACTGATCCTGGCACTGATCCTGGCACAGCCCTGGCACTGATCCTGGCACTGATCCTGGCACTGATCCTGGCACTGATCCTGGCACTGATCCTGGCACAGCCCTGGCATTGATCCTGGCACTGATCCTGGCACAGCCCTGGCACCGATCCTGGCACTGATCCTGGCACTGATCCTGGCACAGCTCCTGGCACAGCCCTGGCACAGCTCCTGGCACAGCCCTGGCACAGCCCCTGGCACAGCTCCGGTGGCAGCCGCTGCCAGCGGCGCTTCCCGGTGTTCCAGGGCCGGCACACGGCCCTGCCGTGCTCACGGGACACCTGCTCAGGTGTCACTTGTCACTCCTGATCCCCAGGGATGGGCTCTCAATTCCGGCCTCTGGGAGCTCCTCCGAGCTCGCTGTCCCTGCCCAGCTCCCACAGGGAATGCCCAGAAAACCCTTCTGGCTTTGGGGAGGTTTTGGGGAGCTCTGCTCCTGTCCCAGCCACATCCGAGCCACCAGGGCAGCACAGGGGCCATTCCAAACCTCATCCCAGCGGCCATTCCAAACCTCATCCCAATCCCAGCAGCCATTCCCAACCTCATCCCAATCCCAGCGGCCATTCCCAACCTCATCCCAATCCCAACAGCCATTCCCAACCTCATCCCAGCGGCCATTCCCAACCTCATCCCAGCGGCCATTCCCAACCTCATCCCAATCCCAGCAGCCATTCCCAACCTCATCCCAATCCCAGCGGCCATTCCCAACCTCATCCCAATCCCAACAGCCATTCCCAACCTCATCCCAGCGGCCATTCCCAACCTCATCTCATCAGCCATTCCCAACCTCATCCCATCAGCCATTCCCAACCTCATCCCATCAGCCATTCCCAACCTCATCCCATCAGCCATTCCCAACCTCATCCCAGCAGCCACGTGGGTGCCACAGGGACCAGCTCCACACGGGTGAGGCTGGGGCAGCTCCAGGAGCTCCCGGCTGTCCCAGCAGCTCCGGAGCTTTTCCATCTCTGCTCCGTTCAACCCCCGGCACCCAGGAGCCCCCCAGGATGTGCCAGCCCTGATCCCATTCCTGCATTTCCCAGGAATTGCCAGCCCTGATCCCATTCCTGCATTTCCCAGGATGTGCCAGCCCTGATCCCATTCCTGCTTTATCCCAGGGTTTGCCAGCCCTGATCCCATTCCTGCATTTCCCAGGGTTTGCCAGCCCTGATCCCATTCCTGCATTTCCCAGGATGTGCCAGCCCTGATCCCATTCCTGCATTTCCCAGGATGTGCCAGCCCTGATCCCATTCCTGCATTTCCCAGGGTTTGCCAGCCCTGATCCCATTCCTGCATTCCCAGGGTTTGCCAGCCCTGATCCCATTCCTGCATTTCCCCAGGAATTGCCAGCCCTGATCCCATTCCTGCATTTCCCAGGATGTGCCAGCCCTGATCCCATTCCTGCATTTCCCAGGGTTTGCCAGCCCTGATCCCATTCCTGCATTTCCCCAGGAATTGTCAGCCCTGATCCCATTCCTGCATTTCCCAGGGTTTGCCAGCCCTGATCCCATTCCTGCTTTATCCCAGGGTTTGCCAGCCCTGATCCCATTCCTGCATTTCCCAGGATGTGCCAGCCCTGATCCCATTCCTGCATTTCCCAGGGTTTGCCAGCCCTGATCCCATTCCTGCCAGCCCTGATCCCGAAGGATGCCCCGGGGCAGGACCCGACCCTGCACATCCAGGCCGACACTTTCCAAGAACCGCGGCTGCTGCCCATTCCCCATTCCCGGGGAAATTCCAGCAGCTCCGGAGCCGCCTGGGCGAGGCAGCAGCTCCACCTAGCGGGGCTGATCCCACGGATCCCGCCTGGATCCTGCCCGGGAACAGCAGCTCCCGCATCCCAGCCGGGATCGGCCCGCGCAGCTCCAGCTCCCTCCTGCACCGGGACAGGGAATGCCCGGAACCCATGGACAGGGAATCCCACAGAATCCATGGACAGGGAATCCCACAGAATGCACCGCCACTGGCAGCTGGGTGCTGGGAGGTGACACCGGGGGTGCCAAGGGATTCCACCTTTAGGATGGTTTCCCTGGGAGCCGGGGGGGACAAGGAGCCCCATGCCTGGGGACCGTGGGGACGTGTCCCAGCTCCCAAGGCTCCAGCACCCCTGTCCCAGGACAGCACCCACTCCTGGGGTGCACAGGGAGCACCCCCAAAGCTGAGGGTGACTCCTGCACCCCCCAACAAGGACGGCGGCACTTGGGGAAGCAGAGCCCAGCACCACGACAGGGTCGGGTGCTGCTCCCCCATCCCAAAAATGTCCTTCAGAGGGGCTGTGGCAGGGTCTGGCACTGGGCTCAGCTCGGGAGCAGCTCCCGGGCTCGGCTCTGGCACAGCCCCGGGATGATCTGGCTGCGAGCAGAGCTCCCGGCAAAGGGAATAAAAACCGGGATCGGCGGGGCCGGGGAGCAGAGACGGACACGGCCCGGGGGAGCAGAGGGGGGACACGGCCCGGGGGCAGCGCAGGGAGCCGGGGGAGCAGAGGGGGGACACGGCCCCGGGGAGCAGAGGGGGGACACGGTCCGGGGGAGCAGAGGGGGGACACGGCCCGGGGGAGCAGAGGGGGACACGGTCCGGGGAGCAGAGGGGGGACACGGCCCGGGGGAGCAGAGGGGGACACGGCCCGGGGGAGCAGAGGGGGGACACGGCCCGGGGGACAGAGGAGGGACACGGCCCCGGGGGAGCAGAGGGGGACACGGCCCGGGGGCAGCACAGGGAAACCGGGAAGGACAGGAGGGACACGGCCCGGGGGAGCAGAGGAGGGACACGGCCCGGGGGAGCAGAGGAGGGACACGGCCCCGGGGGAGCAGAGGGGGGACACGGCCCGGGGGAGCAGAGGGGGGACACGGCCCGGGGCAGCACAGGGAGCCCCCCGAGCCCCCCCGGTGCAGCGGGGCCGGGCTGACGCCAGCCCCCCCTGCAGAGGATGGCTCCCAGCCCAGCCCAGCCCAGCCCAGCCCAGCGCCGGCTCCGCAGCGTGTCCAAATCCCAAATCCCGGCGCCCCAGCCACGCTGACGTAGGGATTTCGGGATCTCGGGGATTTCGGGAGAGCCTCCGGCCCCTTGACATCTCCGTGCCTCTGCTTTTCTCCTCGCACCGCAGCCTCGATGGAGGCCGAGCCTCCCCTGCTCCCCCCAGCCCGGCCAGAATCCCCAAATCAGCCGGAGCCCGTTTGCCGCGGTTGATAACGGTGCAAAGGCAGGTTGGATCTTCCTCCTCCTCCTCCTCCTCCCCTCCCCTCGCAGCCCCTCCAGCAGCTCCTGCGTCAGCTCTGCCGCTGCCAACGAGCCCCGTAGTGCCGAGCACGGAGGCGGCCCCGGCGCCGTCCCTGCCCACCCGTTCCGTGCCCGTCCCCGCGGCCCCGGCCCCGCCACCGGCACGGACCGAGCCCCGGGGGAGGCCCCGGGCTGCTGACCCCGCAGCCGTGCGGGCATCTGTCCTCGTTTCCCCTGTCGCTGGCAATTCCGGGCAAGCGGAAAAAATAAATAAATTTAAAAATAAATAAATAAAAAGCCCCCGAAGTGACACCGAAATGCGGGGGGGGCGCTGCGGCTGCCACAGGCCAAATTCCAGAGCAGAGAGCTGGATCGAAACAGCGGGAAGGGAAATTCCACAGCTCCTCCTCCTCCCCGGAAAGCAGAAAAGCAGGACCGGGTGTTTGGTGCCCGTGGGGGCTCCCAGGGAACGCGGACCCTGCCCCAATGGAACCGGGAATTAACGGGGGCATCCCCAACCCCGCCCACAACCGAGGGGTCAATCCCCAACATTCCCAGGGAAAGCCGGATCCCCCCTGCTCCAGGGATGGATGGGGTGGGGATGCTGCTGATCCCAAAGCCACCCGGACACCCCTCAGCAGAGATTGGGGTGGGCCTGATGCCATCCCATAAAACCCACGGCATCCTGGAGGTGCTGGGAGCATCCAGCCGCCCCCTCCAGCAGCTGAGCAGAGCGTGACTGACGGCCCTGGCACAGCCCTGGCACAGCCCCGGCACAGCCCTGGCACAGCCCTGGCACTGATCCTGGCACTGATCATGGCACAGCCCTGGCACTGATCCTGGCACTGATCCTGGCACTGATCCTGGCACAGCCCCTGGCACTGATCCTGGCACATCCCTGGCACCGATCCTGGCACTGATCCTGGCACAGCCCTGGCACTGATCCTGGCACTGATCCTGGCACATCCCTGGCACCGATCCTGGCACTGATCCTGGCACAGCCCTGGCACTGATCCTGGCACTGATCCTGGCACAGCCCTGGCACCGATCCTGGCACTGATCCTGGCACAGCCCTGGCACTGATCCTGGCACTGATCCTGGCACAGCCCTGGCACAGCCCTGGCACTGATCCTGGCACTGATCATGGCACAGCCCTGGCACTGATCCTGGCACAGCCCTGGCACTGATCCTGGCACAGCCCTGGCACTGACCCTGGCACTGATCATGGCACTGACCCTGGCACTGATCCTGGCACTGATCCTGGCACCGATCCTGGCACTGATCATGGCACAGCCCTGGCACTGATCCTGGCACTGATCCTGGCACTGATCCTGGCACTGATCCTGGCACTGATCCTGGCACAGCCGTGGCACTGATCCTGGCACTGATCCTGGCACTGATCCTGGCACAGCCCTGGCACTGATCCTGGCACTGATCCTGGCACTGATCCTGGCACAGCCCTGGCACTGATCATGGCACTGACCCTGGCACTGATCCTGGCACAGCCCTGGCACTGATCATGGCACTGATCATGGCACAGCCCTGGCACTGATCCTGGCACTGATCCTGGCACTGATCCTGGCACAGCCCTGGCACTGATCATGGCACAGCCCTGGCACAGCCCTGGCACTGATCCTGGCACAGCCCTGGCACTGATCCTGGCACAGCCCTGGCACTGACCCTGGCACTGATCATGGCACTGACCCTGGCACTGATCCTGGCACAGCCCTGGCACTGATCCTGGCACAGCCCTGGCACTGACCCTGGCACTGATCATGGCACTGACCCTGGCACTGATCCTGGCACAGCCCTGGCACTGATCCTGGCACTGATCCTGGCACAGCCCTGGCACTGATCCTGGCACAGCCCTGGCACTGATCCTGGCACTGATCCTGGCACAGCCCTGGCACAGCCCTGGCACTGATCCTGGCACTGATCATGGCACAGCCCTGGCACTGATCCTGGCACAGCCCTGGCACTGATCCTGGCACAGCCCTGGCACAGCCCTGGCACTGATCATGGCACTGACCCTGGCACTGATCCTGGCACAGCCCTGGCACTGATCCTGGCACTGATCCTGGCACTGATCCTGGCACTGATCATGGCACTGACCCTGGCACTGATCATGGCACTGACCCTGGCACTGATCCTGGCACAGCCCTGGCACTTATCCTGGCACTGATCCTGGCACAGCCCTGGCACTGACCCTGGCACTGATCATGGCACTGACCCTGGCACTGATCCTGGCACAGCCCTGGCACTGATCCTGGCACAGCCCTGGCACTGATCATGGCACTGACCCTGGCACTGATCCTGGCACAGCCCTGGCACTGATCCTGGCACAGCCCTGGCACTGATCCTGGCACACCCCTGGCACTGATCCTGGAACTGATCCTGGCACAGCCCTGGCACAGCCCTGGCACTGATCCTGGCACAGCTCTGGCACTGATCCTGGCACAGCTCTGGCACTGATCCTGGCACAGCCCTGGCACAGCCCCTGGCACAGCTCCGGTGGCAGCCGCTGCCAGCGGCGCTTCCCGGCGTTCCAGGGCCCTGCCGTGCCCACGGGACACCTGCTCAGGTGTCACTTGTCACCCCCCCGAGGGATGGGCTCTCAATTCCGGCCTCTGGGAGCTCCTCCGAGCTCGCTGTCCCTGCCCAGCTCCCACAGGGAATGCCCAGAAAACCCTTCTGGCTTTGGGGAGGTTTTGGGGGAGCTCTGCTCCTGTCCCAGCCACGTCCGAGCCACCAGGGCAGCACAGGGGCCATTCCCAACCTCATCCCAATCCCAGCAGCCATTCCCAACCTCATCCCAATCCCAGCAGCCATTCCCAACCTCATCCCAATCCCAGCAGCCATTCCCAACCTCATCCCAATCCCAGCGGCCATTCCCAACCTCATCCCAGCGGCCATTCCCAACCTCATCCCAATCCCAGTGGCCATTCCAAACCTCATCCCAGCGGCCATTCCAAACCTCATCCCAGCAGCCACGAGGGTGCCACAGGGACCAGCTCCACACGGGTGAGGCTGGGGCAGCTCCAGGAGCTCCTGGCTGTCCCAGCAGCTCCGGAGCTTTTCCATCTCTGCTCCGTTCAACCCCCGGCACCCAGGAGCCCCCCAGGATGTGCCAGCCCTGATCCCATTCCTGCATTTCCCAGGAATTGCCAGCCCTGATCCCATTCCTGCATTTCGTCAGGGTTTGCCAGCCCTGATCCCATTCCTGCATTTCCCAGGATGTGCCAGCCCTGATCCCATTCCTGCTTTATCCCAGGGTTTGCCAGCCCTGATCCCATTCCTGCTTTTCCCAGGATGTGCCAGCCCTGATCCCATTCCTGCTTTTCCCAGGATGTGCCAGCCCTGATCCCATTCCTGCATTTCCCAGGGTTTGCCAGCCCTGATCCCATTCCTGCATTTCCCAGGATGTGCCAGCCCTGATCCCATTCCTGCATTTCCCCAGGAATTGCCAGCCCTGATCCCATTCCTGCATTTCCCCAGGAATTGCCAGCCCTGATCCCATTCCTGCATTTCCCCAGGATGTGCCAGCCCTGATCCCATTCCTGCATTTCCCCAGGATGTGCCAGCCCTGATCCCATTCCTGCATTTCCCCAGGATGTGCCAGCCCTGATCCCATTCCTGCATTTCCCCAGGATGTGCCAGGTTTGATCCCATTCCTGCATTTCCCAGGATGTGCCAGCCCTGATCCCATTCCTGCATTTCCCAGGGTTTGCCAGCCCTGATCCCATTCCTGCATTTCCCAGGGTTTGCCAGCCCTGATCCCATTCCTGCATTTCCCAGGGTTTGCCAGCCCTGATCCCATTCCTGCATTTCCCATTCCCTGCCAGCCCTGATCCCGAAGGATGCCCCGGGGCAGGACCCGACCCTGCACATCCAGGCCGACCCTTTCCAAGAACCGCGGCTGCTGCCCATTCCCCATTCCCGGGGAAATTCCAGCAGCTCCGGAGCCGCCTGGGCGAGGCGGCAGCTCCACCTAGCGGGGCTGATCCCACGGATCCCGCCCGGATCCTGCCCGGGAACAGCAGCTCCCGCATCCCAGCCGGGATCGGCCCGCGCAGCTCCAGCTCCCTCCTGCACCGGGACAGGGAATGCCCGGAACCCATGGACAGGGATTCCCACAGAATCCATGGACAGGGATTCCCACAGAATCCACGGAAAGGGATTACCACGGCATCCATGGACAGAGATTCCCATGGAACCCATGGACAGGGATTCCCATGGAACCCATGGACAGGGAACACACCAGTACCCATCAGGAGAGGGGCTCAGCAGCGTCTCCAACCTTTGGGAGCAGTGGGAACCAATCCATGGGGCAGCCATTCCCATGGGAACATCAGGAACCAATCCATGGGGCAGCCATTCCCAAGGGAACCAATCCATGGGGCAGCCATTCCCAAGGGAACCAATCCATGGGGCAGCCATTCCCATGGGAACCAATCCATGGGGCAGCCATTCCCATGGGAACACTGGGAACCAATCCATGGGGCAGCCATTCCCATGGGAACCAATCCATGGGGCAGCCATTCCCATGGGAACCAATCCATGGGGCAGCCATTCCCAAGGGAACCAATCCATGAGGCAGCCATTCCCATGGGAACCAATCCATGGGGCAGCCATTCCCAAGGGAACCAATCCATGGGGCAGCCATTCCCATGGGAACACTGGGAACCAATCCATGGGGCAGCCATTCCCATGGGAACCAATCCATGGGGCAGCCATTCCCAAGGGAACCAATCCATGGGGCAGCCATTCCCATGGGAACCAATCCATGGGCAGCCATTCCCATGGGAACACTGGGAACCAATCCATGGGGCAGCCATTCCCATGGGAACATCGGGAACCAATCCATGGGGCAGCCATTCCCATGGGAACCAATCCATGGGGCAGCCATTCCCAAGGGAACATCAGGAACCAATCCATGGGGCAGCCATTCCCATGGGAACCAATCCATGGGGCAGCCATTCCCAAGGGAACCAATCCATGGGGCAGCCATTCCCAAGGGAACCAATCCATGGGGCAGCCATTCCCAAGGGAACATCCGGATGACCGGAGCGAGGTGCCCCCAGTCCCTGCCCACAAACCAAATTCCCTCTCTCAGTGCTCCTTCCCTGCTCCTGGCACCTCTTCCCAGGGCACTCTGGGATCCGTGGTTGGGATCCAGGCCAGGGAAACCCCCTGGGATTTGTCCAAACCCACAGAGAGGCCAGCCTGGGCGCTGGGGACACCCTGCCCTGTGTCCCTGGGCACAGCCTGCCCTGTGTCCCCAAATGTCCCTGGGGACACCCTGCCCTGTGTCCCCAAGTGTCCCTGGGGACACCCTGCCCTGTGTCCCCAAATGTCCCTGGGCACACCCTGCCCTGTGTCCCAGTGTCCCTGGGGACACCCTGTGCTGTGTCCCCAAGTGTCCCTGGGCACATCCTGTCCTGTGTCCCCAAGTGTCCCTGGGGACACCCTGCCCTGTGTCCCCAAATGTCCCTGGGGACACCCTGCCCTGTGTCCCCAAGTGTCCCTGGGCACACCCTGCCCTGTGTCCCCAAGTGTCCCTGGGGACACCCTGCCCTGTGTCCCCAAGTGTCCCTGGGGACACCCTGTCCTGTGTCCCTGGGCACAGCCTGCCCTGTGTCCCCAAGTGTCCCAGGGCACACCCTGCCCTGTGTCCCCAAGTGTCCCCTGCCAGCCCCGCTCACCTTGGCCACGAACTGTTTGTCCTTCTGGTCCAGGTTTGCCGTGGGGGCCACGTAATCCCTCCAGATCCTCAGCTTGCGCTCCTTGGCAAACCTGGCGGGGTGGGGACAGTGGGACACGGGGCTGGGACACCTGGACAGGACACCCAGGGGTGGCACTCCCAGCAAAGCCCCGGGGAGAGGGAGGGGACATCCCATCAATCCCAGCCTGGATGGGCCACGTGGGGCTGGGGGGGCTGGAGTCCCTCTGGGCACCCCATGGGTGCAGCTGGGAACACTGGGAGCACTGGGAACAGTGGGATCAGCAGAAAGAGTGTGATTAGCTGGGAGTACTGGGATCACTGGGAACAGCTGGGATCAGCTGGGAGCACTGGGATCAGCTGGGAGCAGCGGGAGCAGTGAGAGCACTGGGATTAGCTGGGAGCACTGGGAACAGCTGGGATCAGAGGAAGGACTGGCATCAGTAGGATCAGCTGTGAGCACTGGGATTACTGGGATCAGCAGGACCAGTGGGATCAGCTGGGATTAGCTGGGAGTACTGTGAGCACTGTGAGCACTGGGATCAGCTGTGAGCACTGTGAGCACTGGGATCAGCTGGGATCAGTGGGATCACTGGGAGCAGGGGAATCACTGGGATCACTGGGATCAGTGGGATCAGTGGGATCCCTGGACGCCATCCCCACCTCTCGGCCGCGCGCAGTTTGTCGGCGCCGCGGGTGTAGACGGCGATGGACCAATCCACACAGCGGGCAAAGCCCTCCTTGAGCAGCAGCTCCGTGATGTTCCCGTTCTGTGGGGAGCAGGAGAGGGCAGGGGTCAGCAGGGTCACCCTGGGGTCAGCAGGGTCACCCTGGGGTCAGCAGGGTCACCCAGGGTCAGCAGGGATCACTTGGGGTCAGCAGGGATCCCCCAGGGTCAGCAGGGTCACCCCAGGGTCAGCAGGGTCACCCCGGGGTCAGCAGGGTCAACCCCGGGGTCAGTAGGATCCCCCCAGGGTCAGCAGGGTCCCTCCTGTCCCTGTCGGGGGGAACCTGCACAGCCCCTTTGACACCCCCTGAGCTCCCAGTGCTACTGGAGACACCACCAGTGACACCCCCGGGCTCTGCCCTCCACACATGGACTGGGATCTCCCAAATCCACCAGGGAAAAACCCACAAATCCCAGTGACAGCCCTGGGCTCTGCCCTCACACAGACCAGGATGTCCCAAATCCACTGGGAAAGAGCCCACAAATCCCAGTGACACCCCCAAGCTCTGCCCTCCTCACACAGACCAGGATCTCCCAAATCCACTGGGAAGATATCCACAAATCCCAGTGACATCCCCGGACCAGGATCTCCCAAACCCACCAGGACAAATCCCAGTGACATCCCCGGACTGGGATATCCCAAATCCACCAGGACAAATCCCAGTGACCTCCCCAGACCAGGATGTCCCAAATCCCACCAGGACAAATCCCAGTGACACCCCTGGACCGGGATCTCCCAAACCCACCAGGACAAATCCCAGTGACACCCCCAGACCGGGATGTCCCAAACCCACCAGGACAAATCCCAGTGACACCCCCAGACCAGGATGTCCCAAATCCACCAGGACAAATCCCAGTGACAGCCCCAAACCGGGATCTCCCAAAGGCACCACAAGTCCCAGGTCCCCTCTGGGAGCACCCGTGACCCCACAGTGTCCCCAGGGCCCCGGGCACTTGCCGGGTGCAGGATGGTGCCCAGGATGTTCTGGTTGTGGCAGCTCTCCAGCACGATCTGCACGTCCCTCTGCAGCAGCCGCGACTCCGTGAAGAATTTGGCTTCGGCCGCAAAGGGCTCGGGCACCTCCGAGTCAGCCTCGCGCTTGAAGGTGGGACACTGGGGACACGGGGACATGGGGACACTCAGGGCAGGCATGGGGACATGGGGACACTGGAGACACGGGGACATGGGGACACTCAGGGACATGGGGACACTGAGGACAGGGACACTCGGCAGGCACAGGACATCAGGGACATGGGACACTGGGGAACGGGAATGGGGACACTCAGGGCAGGCATGGGGACATGGGGACACTGGGACACGGGGACATGGGGACACTCAGGGACATGGGGACACTGAGGGCACGGCATGGGGACACTGAGGGACATGGCATGGGGACACTGGGACACTGGGGACATGGGGACACTGGGGACACTGAGGGACACGGGGACACTCAGGGCATGGGGACACTCAGGGCAGGCATGGGGACACTCAGGGCACGGCCCGGCCCCGAAACCTCGGGGAGAGCGAGGCAGGAGGCTGCCCCTCTTCCCCGGCTCCAGGGGTGTTTTGGGGGCTGGAATTGGGGAATTTGGGTAAGGACACAGCCCTGGGAAACACGGACCAACTCCAGCTCAGGGGATCCCTGCACACGACCTGGAGCAAATCCAGAGGAATCCATGGAGCTGCTGCAGGGCTGGAGCCCCTCAGTGCCCAGGGAGCCGGGCTGGGAGAGCTGGGGTGCTCCCCTGGAGAAGGGAAGGCTCCAGGGAGAGCTTCCAGAACATTCCAGGGCCTGCAGGGGCTCCAGGAGAGCTGCAGAGGGACTGGGGACAAGGGACAGAGGGACAGGACACAGGGAATGGCTTCCCAGTGCCACAGGGCAGGGCTGGATGGGATCTTGGGAATTCCTGGCTGGGCTGGAATTGCCAGAGCAGCTGTGGCTGCCCCTGGATCCCTGGAATTGCTCTTGGATGGGGCTGGGAGCAGCCTGGGACAGTGGGAGGTGTCCCTGCCATGGCAGGGGTGGCACTGGGGGGCTCTGAGGTCCCTTCCCACCCAAACCAGTCTGTGGTTCCCTGAATTTGGACATCAGCAGGAATTTCTCCATGGGAGGGGTGATCAGAAGTTGGAAGGGGAGTTCAAGGAATTCCTGGATGTGGCACTGAGTGCTCTGGGCTGGGGACAAGGTGGGCACTGGGCACAGCTGGGACTGGATGGGCTGGGAGGGCTTTTCCAGTCTCGGGGATCCCGGGATTCCCTGAACTCCCACCATGGACAAGGATGTCCCTCCAGCCCTCCCTGCTGTGACCCAGAGAGCGGCAGGAGCTGAAGAGCTCGGAAAAGGAAGGAATTGGGCAGCGGGAATTGGGCAGTGGGAATCCGGCAGGGGGAATCCAGCAGGGGGAATCGGGCACAGGGGGAATCCATCAGGGGGAAGGGGCTCACCTTGATCCCCGAGAGCATGACGGTGACCAGGTAGAAGTCGGGCAGCAGCAGGGCCCTCACCACGCTGCCGTCCCGCACGTGCTCGATGATCGCTGCGGAGTGACACCGGAGCTCAGCCATGGGGCGGGGACAGAGGGACACGGGGGACAGGGGGACACGGGGGACAGGGGGACACGGGGATAGGGGACACAGGGACAAGGGGACTCAGGGACACAAGGGCACAGGGACACGGGGACAGGGAGACAGGGAGACAGAGGGACAGAGGGACAGAGGGACGGGGCCACAGGGGGGCACAGGGACAGGGGGGCACAGGGATAGACGACTCAGGGACAGGGGGACATGGGGACACGGGGACAGGGGGACACAAGGATAGACAACAGGGAGAGGGGACACAGGGGACAGGGACAGGGGAACATGAGGACAGATCACACAGGGATGGGAGACATGGGGAACATGGGGATAAGGGGACACGGGGACACGAAGATAGACAACAGAGGGATGGGGAACACAGGGGACATGGGGACAGAGGGACACAGACATGGAGATGGGGACACAGGGACAGGGGGGCACAGGGACTGGGGGACACAGGGACAGGGGACATGGGGGACAGGAACACAAGGACAGAAGACAGGGGGACAGGGGGACACAGAGATAGGGGAACACGAGGATAAAAATCCCAGGGACAGGGGACATGGGGGACAGAGGAACACAGGGACAGGGGACACAGGGGGACATCCCGGGGCCACCTCACCATTGACGGGTTTCTGGTGCAGGGAGTCCACGAAGTGCCGCGGGTTCTCCAGGGTGTACTTGAGGTCACGCACGGTGTGGGCGCCCGAGCCCTCGCTCCACATGCCCTTCTTGGCACTGCGGGCCTGCTCCTCCAGCTCGGCCAGCCGGCTCTGCTCGGGGCTGCGGGACAGGCCGGGGTCAGTCCCGGGAATTTCCCCCTCCTGGGCACCTCTGGGGCTGCTCCGGTCACTCCCAGCCCCGCCCATCCCAGCGGGAACACGGCTGGAAGTGCCTCCCCCCATGGATCGGGGAGGGTGAGCCCAGGAACCCTTGCACAGGGAGAGGCAGCGGCGTTCCCGGCTCCCAGCGGGGCAGAGCAAGTTTGGGAGAGCAGGGAAGGCACATTCCATGAGAATCCATGGATCATCCCGGCCCTGCACACACAGGCGGCCACCAAAGGGCCACCAAAGTGACCACGGTGCCCTCCCGGCCCTGCCACAACAACAGCAGGGACGTTCAACAGTGCCCAGAGCAGCTGGGGCTGCCCCTGGATCCCTGGAATTGCTCTTGGATGGGGCTGGGAGCAGCCTGGGACAGTGGGAGGTGTCCCTGGGACAGTGGGAGGTGTCCCTGCCATGGGCAGGGGTGGCACTGGGGGGCTCTGAGGTCCCAAATCACCCCATGACCCCACAAACGAGGCTGACCCTGCCCTCTGCAATGGGATCCCTGTCCCCACGGATGCACAGCCCAGGCCGGGCCTCTCCCACACCCTGGGATGTGAGGGAGGGCAGGAAAAGCCTCGGCTCTGCTGGCACAGGGATCCCCCAGCCACACCCAGCCCAGGAACGTCCCAGCTCCTCCTCTCCAGGGGGAATTTGGGGGTTCAACCCCACCCCAGGGGTGACTTCAGAGGCACCATGGACACGGCCCCGATGCCCCGGTACCCCAGGGGAGGGGGCAGCCCCTCCACACCCACGGGACACCCAGGGGTGCCTGTGGAATGGGGGCACCTCAGGAGACCAGGGATCCAACAGCTCCATGACCAGAGCAGCAGCCCAGGATGGGGATTGGGATCAGGATTGGGATCAGGATCGGGACTGGGATCAGGTTCAGGATTGGGATCAGGATTAGGATTGGGATCAGGATCGGGATTGGGATCAGGATTAGGATCAGGTTCGGGATCAGGATTGGGATCAGGATGGGAGCTGCACACGTACTTGTTGGCTCGGATCCCCTCCCTCCTGGAAGCCAATCCTTCAGCCACCAGGGACTCGGCGATGTTCTCACCACTGGTGTCTGTGAGAGAGGAGAGGAGCAGGGGGGTGAGAGGGGCACGGGAATGGGGCAGCATTCCCAGGGATTCAGCAGTGCTGGAACAACCCCAGAGCCCTCCTGGGGACACCACTGCCCCCAGCCTGGGCTCCCTGGGCAGTTCCCATTCCTGACCACCCCTTTCCATGAGGAAATTCCTGCTGATGTCCACCCTGAGCCTCCCCTGGCCCAGCCTGAGGTCATTCCCTCTCCTGCTGTCCCTGTCCCTGGGATCAGATCCCATCCCTGGCTGTCCCCTCCTGTCAGGGAGTTGTGCAGAGCCACCAGGGCCCCCCTGAGCCTCCTTTTCTCCAGGCTCAGCCCCTTCCCAGCTCCCTCAGGGATTCTCCAGCCCCTTCCCAGCTCCCTCAGGGATTCTCCAGCCCCTTCCCAGCTCCCTCAGGAATTCTCCAGCCTCTTTCCCAGCTCCCTCAGGAATTCTCCAGACCCTTCCCAGCTCCCTCAGCCCCTCCTGGGGCTCCAGGCCCTTCCCAGCTCCATTCCCTGGACACCTCCAGCCCCTCCAGGGCTCTCCTGGCAGGAGGAGCCCGGAGCTGCCCCCAGGACTCCAGCAGGGCCAGCACAGGGCACAGTCCCAGCACCCCCAGAGCCTTTCCCAGCTCTCCCCAGCCTGGAGCACTCCAGGGGCTTGAGCTGAGGCCAGGGCAGCACCTGGAACCTGGCCTGGCTGTCCCATGGATCCAGGCTGTCCCCATCCCTCTGCAGAGCTCCCCCCTCCCCATCCCAGAGCTGCTGCAGGGCTGGCAGGGATGTGTCACAGCATTCCCACATTAACGGTGCTCAAACCCTGACAAACTTCAGCAGGAAACATTTTCTGCCTCATTTCTCCCGCCCGCGCTGTTCCAGGCTGGGCTGGAGCAGGGATGGGATGGGGCTGGCACCGGGAGAGGCCTGAGGAGCCACATCCAAACCTTCCCAGCTTTATTTATTCCCTGCACAGGGACCCCAGGATGGCCCAACAGGAGCCACATCCAAACCCTTCCCAGATTTATTTATTCCCTGCACACTGACCCCAGGATGGCTCCAACAGGAGCCACATCCAAACCTTCCCAGATTTATTTATTCCCTGCAACCCATGCTGACCACCTAGATTTTTTTCCTGTCAGGGAACCCAGGATGGCCCTGAGGAGCCACATCCAAACCTTCCCAGATTTATTTATTCCCTGCTCAGGGAACCCAGGATGGCCCTGAGGAGCCACATCCAAACCTTCCCAGATTTATTTATTCCCTGCAGGGACCCCAGGATGGCCCAACAGGAGCCACATCCAAACCCTCCCAGCTTTATTTATTCCCTGCACACTGGGCTGACCCCAGGATGGAGGGGAGCTCAGGGGGAGAGCAGAGCAGCAGCTCCCCAAAACCACAGCTTGAAATCCCTCATTGGATTCCATGATCTTGGATCCCGGAGGTCTTTCCCAACCAAAATTATCCAAAAAATTATCCAAAAAATTATCCAAAAATCCACAGGAAGGGATCCCCATCCCAAAGGGTTTCCCAGCCCCTCAGCACACTGGGAGCTCAGGAATGCATCACGGAATAGCCAGAGTGGGAAGGGACCCACAGAGATCATCAATCCAGAGCCTGACCCTAAGAAGGACACCCCAAAATCCCACCCTGTGCCGGAGGGCCATGGGAATGCCAGGAAAGGCTCTGAGTGACATGGAAAGGTCCTCAGTGCCATGGGAATGCCAGGAAAGCTCTGAGTGCCATGGGAATGCCAGGAAAGGCTCCGAGTGCCACAGGAAGCACACCTGGAGCACCCACTCCCCTTTCCAGCCCATTCCCACATGGAAAACAGCTGGATCCACAGGGATGTGGGGATGAGGGCACCCAACACCCCCAGTCCCTTTGGGGCTCCCCAGGGATTTCCCCCAAAATCCCTCAGCCCCTGAGCTCCTTCCCATGGGATTGCAGGGCTGGGAGCTGTGTCCAAGCCCGACCACATCCCGCTGGGATCCCAAACATCCCACGGGGAGCATCCCCCTGCCCCAGGCTCAGGGGGGCTCTGCAGGCTCCTGGGAGCTTCCCTGGAGCCCAGCCTGCCCAGATCCCATCCCTGGAACCCCGAGGGCACGGGAATTCCGGGAATTCCCAGCCTGCCCAGATCCCATCCCTGGAACCCCGAGGGCACCCGGGAATTCCGGGAATTTTGGGCAGGGACAAAGCCTGAAGAGAGGCATGGCTGAGGGGCCAAACCCCACCTGGAACAGGCAGATTCCTTTTGGGATCTGAGCCACAGACAAGCCAGAGATTTGTAACAACAAAAAGATGGAAAAGGGGAAGCTGTGGGAATTCCCCCAGCCCTGTTCCTTGTGTCCATGAGCTCCAGCTCAGCTGGGATCAGCACCGGGCACTGCCCCCAATCCCAAAATTGGGAATGCACGGGAAAGTGGGAATGCATCCTCCTGCTGTGACAGTGCATCCCAACAGCTCCACTGCCCCCAATCCCAAAATTGGGAATGCACAGAAAAGCGGGAATGCATCCTCCTGCTGCATTCACCTCCACTCTCCCAGGTGGGTCTGCAGCTGCATTGGTGCTTAAGGCATTCCAGGCTGAGCCCAGGAAAGCTCCTGGAGCAGGGGGAGCAGGGCTGGAGCTGTGGGAACCTGGGCACCCCCAATCCCCTCCCAAAGCTGGGGGAGCACGGAAAAGTGATGGAAAAGTGATGGAAAAGCAGGCAGGGATCCCCCCCTGCTGACAGCACATCCCAACCCACCCCAAACCTACCCCAAGACCCACTTTCTCCCAAACAAACCACCCAGACCCAGGTAAATCATCCAGACCCAGCTTTTCCAGACAAAACAACCAGATCCATCTTTTCCCAAACCACCCAGACCTACTTTTTCCCAGATAAATCATCCAGACCCATCTTTTCCAGATAAAACCATCCAGACCCACATTTTCTCAAACAAAACAACCAGATTCACCTTCTTCCAAACCATCCAAACCCACTTTTTTTCCCCGGGAAAAGCAACCAGACCCATCTTTTCTCAGATAAACTGTCCTGGACCCCACCTTTCCCAGATAAACCACACAGACCCATCTTTTCCCAGGTAAATTATCCAGGATCCATCTTTTCCCAGGTAAATCACCCACACCCACCTTTTCCCAAACCATCCACACCCACCTTTTCCCAGGTAAATTATCCAGACCCACCTTTCCCAGGTAAATCACCCAGACCCCCTTTTCCCAGGTAAATTATCCAGACCCACTTTTCCCAGGTAAATTATCCAGATCCCCTTTTCCCGGATAAATTATCCACACCCACCTTACCCAGGTAAATCACCCACACCCCCCTTACCCAGGTAAATCACCCAGACCCCCTTTTCCCAGGTAAATCACCCACACCCACCTTACCCAGGTAAATCACCCAGACCCCCTTTTCCCAGGTAAATCACCCACACCCACCTTACCCAGGTAAATCACCCACACCCACCTTACCCAGGTAAATCACCCACACCCACCTTTTCCCAGGTACACCATGCCGTACTCCCGGCCCTGCGGGGTCTTGTACTCCACGGTGAAGCAAACCTCCTTCCCGATCAGCTTCTTCCGCAGGAATTCCCGGGCCGGGAAGCCCCAGGGCTGCCGGGAGGGGAGGGAGGGAGGCGCCCTGAGCCGGAGGGTCCCGGCCCGGGGCGGGGGCAGCCCCCAAGGCTCCCGTTCTCCCCCAGCTCTGCCCCGCTAGGAACCAGCTCCTCGGGGGAGCTGCCCCACAAAGGGATCCCGGGAGGTTCTCCAGCTCCCTAAAACCCGGGAAAGCTCCCGGGACAGCCGCAGCTGCCATGGATGCACCGAGGGCTCCTTCCCGGGAACTCCCGGGACAGGGAGGGAGCGGGACGAGCCCGGCCGGGAGCTCCGCGCTGGGCACGGGAGGCTCCGGAGCGCATTCCCGGTTCCCGGGGTGCATTCCCCGTTCCCGGAGCACATTCCCGGTTCCCGGGGTGCATTCCCCGTTCCCGGAGCACATTCCCGGTTCCCGGAGCACATTCCCCGTTCCCGGAGCACATTCCCCGTTCCCGGAGCGCATTCCCGGTTCCCAGGGTGCATTCCCCGTTCCCGGAGCGCATTGCCCATTCCCGGGGCACATTCCCCGTTCCCGGAGTGCATTCCCGGTTCCCGGAGCTCGTTCCCCATTCCCGGTTCCCGGAGTGCATTCCCCGTTCCCGGTTCCCGGAGCTCATTCCCATTCCCGGAGTGCATTCCCCGTTCCCGGGGAGCATTCCCGGTTCCCGGAGCTCATTCCCCGTTCCCGTTCCCGTTCCCGCTGCAGCGCGGCGGGTGGGCGGGAGCGCGGCCGGAGGTGGGAACGTGACGCGCTCCTAAACAATTAGCGGGGCTGACAGGCGTCACTTTGGGGAACAGTGACATTTCGAGGCTCTTTGGAAGACAAAACTCCCCGGGGAGAGCAATTATCTGCCAGCGCCGCTGCCGCCGCCCCCGGCCCGCGGGAGGAGCGGCTCCGGGACCGCCCCGTGCGCCCCGAACCCTCCCCCGAGTCAGAACCGCCCCCTCACCCGGGACAAACTGGCCCGTGTGCCCCAAAACAACAACTGGGTCCCAAAACAGCCACCCCAGTCCCCTGAGCCCCCCTGTGTGCCCCAAACTGTCCCCTCATCTGTCCCAAACTGTCCCGTGTGCCCCAAACCATCCCCTGTGCCCCAAAACAGTCACCCCATGTGCCCCAAACTGTCCCCTGTGCCCCAAAACAACAGCTGGGTCCCAAAACACCCCCTGTGCCCCAAAACAGCCACCCCGACTCCTCTGAGACCCCTGTGTGCCCTAAATCATCCCCCGAGTCCTGAACCGCCCCCTCACCTGGGACAAACTGTCCCATGTGCCCCAAACCATCCCCTGTGCCCCAAAACAGCCACCCCATGTGTCCCGAACCGCCCCCTCACCTGTCCCAAACTGTCCCGTGTGCCCCAAAATAACAACTGGGTCCTAAAACACCCCCTGTGCCCCAAAACAGTCACCCCATCTGTCCCAAACTGTCCCATATGCACCAAAACAACACCCAGGTCCCAAATCAACCCCGTGCCCCAAAAAAGCCACCCCATGTGTCCCAAACCATCCCTCGTGTCCCAAACCATCCCCCTGAGTCCTCTGAGCCCTCCTGTGTGGCCCAACCCACCCCCTCTCATCCGTCCCAAACTGTCCCGAATGCCCCAAAACAACACCCGGACCCCAAACCAGCCACCCCATGTGTCCCAAATTATCCCTCCCATGTGTCCCAAACTGGCCCTCATCTGTCCCAAACTCTCCCATATGCCCCAAACCAACACCCAGGTCCCAAACTAACCCCGTGCCCCAAAAAAGCCACCCCATGTGTCCCAAACCATCCCTCACGTATTCCAAACTGTCCCATTTGCCCCAAACCAACCCCCGTGCCCCAAAACAGCCACCCCAAACCATCCCTTGTGTCCCCCAAACCATTCCCTGAGTCCCCTGACCCTCTGTGGGCCCCAAACCACCCCATGTGTCCCAAACCATCCCCGCTGAGCCCCTCCCGTGTGCCCCAAACCATCCCACGTGCCCCAAAACAGCCACCCCAAACCATCCCTTGCATCCCCAAACCATCCCCCTGAGTCCCCTGAGCCTTCTGTGTGCCCCAAACCACCCCCTCTTGTATCCCAAACTTTCCCATATACCCCAAACCATCCCCCATGTGCCCCAAACCATCCCCTGTGCCCCAAAACAGCCACGCCGAGTCCCCTGAGCCCCCCCTGTGTGCCCCAAACCACCCCTCTTGTATCCCAAACTGTCCCATATGCCCCAAACCAACACCTGGGTCCCAAATTACCTTCTGTGCCCCAGAACAGCCACCCAAGTGTCCCAAACCATCCCCTATGCCCCAAACCCCCATATCCCCAAACCACCCTTTGCCCAAACCACCCACCCCATGCCCCAAACCACCCACCCCATTGCCCCAAACCACCCACCCCATGTGCCCCAAACCATCTCCCCCGTGCCCCCCACAGCGCCAGCCCCACCCCAAGCGCAGAGGGGCAAAGACAAAACTCCCCCCAGATCCCCCTGGGGGCCGGTGGATCCTTCCCGGGCTGTGCCCCGGGGGTGCGGGGGTCCCTGGGGGGCAGCACCCACCTCGTCCGGGGTGTCCTTGCTGTCGGGCTGGCTGGCGGCCGCTCTCCGGGCCAGGTTCCCGGCTCGGATGTTGCTGAGGTTGATCTGGCGCTCCGGGGGCGGCCCCCCGCGGGGCTGGCCCCGCACGATGATGGCACAGCCCGACAGAACCTGCGGGGACAGCGGGGGTGAGCGGGGACACCGCGGGGACACGGGGAGGGGACACCGCAGGGACACCGAGAATTCCGGGGATGATCCCAGGGGAGCACGGAGGGGCACCGAGCCGGGGCTGTCCTGGCTGGAGATGTAGGGTGGGGCCAAAATCCAAAATCCCAGTGCTGGGCTGATCCCACAGCTCTGCCCCTGTGCCCAGAGCTGCCCCAGCCCTGGGGACAGAGCAGCAGCACCTGGAGCTGCTGCACAGAGCCCAGAGGAGCCCCGGAGCTGCTGCAGGGCTGGAGCCCCTCAGTGCCCAGGGAGCCGGGCTGGGAGAGCTGGGGGTGCTCCCATGGAGAAGGGAAGGACCCAGGGAGAGCTTCCAGAACATTCCAGGCCCTGAAGGGGCTCCAGGAGAGCTGCAGAGGGACTGGGGACAAGGGACAGAGGGACAGGACACAGGGAATGGCTTCCCAGTGCCACAGGGCAGGGCTGGATGGGATCTTGGGCAGGAATTCCTGGCTGGGCTGGAATTGCCAGAGCAGCTGTGGCTGCCCCTGGATCCCTGGAATTGCTCTTGGATGGGGCTGGGAGCAGCCTGGGACAGTGGGAGGTGTCCCTGCCATGGCAGGGGTGGCACTGGGGGGGCTCTGACACCTGGACACCGATGAGGATTTGGGAAATGCGGATTTGACTCCTGGTGCTTCCCAGACGAGCCCAGCCGGGCCCTGTCCCAGCACAGCTCTGGCTGCTGAGGGCTCCGAGCTGGGCACTCCCAGCCCTTCCCCTCTCCCGGGGTTCCCTCACAGCTCCAGCCCCAACATTCCCACTCACAGCAGGGCCCAGATCCTGCAGCAGGGCCGGGCTCAGGGACAGGAGCTGGAGTGTGCTGGGGATCTCCCTGCTCCTGGAGATCTCCTGCTCCCAGGGATCTCTGTGTTTCCAGGATCTCCCTGATCCTGGGAATCTCCTTGCTCCCAGAATGTCCCTGTTCTCGGGATCTCCCTGATCCTGGAATCTCCCTGGGATCTCCCTGTTCCAGGGGATCTCCTGCTCCCAGGAATCTCCCTGTTCCCAGGATGTCCCTGTTCCCAGGATGTCCCTGTTCCCGGGAATGTCCCTGCTCCCGGAATCCCCCTGTCCCCCTCCCAGACCTCTGGATCCAGCCTCAGGGTCAGGTTCCAGCCCCTGCCCTGGCTCCCCCGGGATGCCGGCAGGGATCCCAAACCCCTCCAGCTCCGTTCCACCACCCCAGCCAGCCCGCCCCATGCCCAGGACACCGAATCCCTGCAGGATGAGCCCACCCCGAGGGTCTGGGTGCCCCCTGCACCCCCTGGAGCCACAGCAGAGGCCGGAATGCTGCAGCAGCCCCCGGGAATGGCAGCCCTGGCAAAGGCTCCGTGCTCTGTGCTTCAGGACTTGGAGATTTCATGGCTGTAATTAACTTTAATCTTTAATTTATGGGGCACGGGGATGCTGGAGCTGCTCTGCTCAATCCCCAGCACGAGTCCTGAATCCTGGGCTGGGATCCTGGGCAGAGCTGCTCTGTGTGCCAGGGGCAGTGCCAGCCACTGTCCCAAAACCTGGGTGTCACTGTCCCTGCACCCAGTGCCACTGTCCCTGCATTTGGGTGTCACTGTCCCAAAACCTGGGTGTCACTGTCCCAAAACCTGGGTGTCACTGTCCCTGCACCCAGTGTCACTGTCCCTGCACCCACTGTCACTGTCCCTGCATTTGGGTGCCACTGTCCCAAAACATTGGTGTCACTGTCCCAGCACCCACTGTCACTGTCCCTGTACCCAGTGTCACTGTCCCAAAACCTGGGTGTCACTGTCCCTGCACCCACTGTCACTGTCCCAGCACCCAGTGTCACTGTCCCAGCACCCAGTGTCACTGTCCCAGCACCCAGTGTCACTGTCCCTGCATTTGGGTGTCACTGTCCCAGCATTTGGGTGTCACTGTCCCAAAACCTCGGTGTCACTGTCCCTGCACCCAGTGTCACTGTCCCTGCACCCAGTGTCACTGTCCCTGCATTTGGGTGTCACTGTCCCTGCACCCACTGTCACTGTCCCTGCACCCACAGTCACTGTCCCTGCACCCAGTGTCATTGTCCCACCCTGCCAGCAAAAGGGTGTCACCCCAGGTGATCACCCCAGGTCCCATCTGTCCCTCTTTGGGCTCCTTCAGAGAAATTTGGGTTTAAACCAGGCTTGATCCAGCCAGGAAAAGGGACAGGACACGGCACAGGCACACGGGGTGCACAGACCCAGCTGTGCCAAAACCCCACAGACACATCCAGAACCCAGAGCTGCCCCTGTGGGGCACGAAGGGTTAAAATCCTGCCCCCAAACCCCGCAGTGTCACTGGGATTGCAGTGAGCTGCACCGTGATTGCAACAGGAAGGCACAAAAAACCCCAAAACCCTCAAAGCCGTGAGGGGAACCACAGCAGAGCACGTGGCTGGCCCACAGAGAGCCAGGGACCCCCTCTCCCGGGGGATTTGGGGCTGGCTGGCCTGGAAAGGGACCCCAAAGCACATCCCGGGCTATGGGGCCAGGCACAGCCGCCTCACAGCCAGCAGACCCCAAAATCCTCCCCAAAATCCTGCTGTGGGTCCACGTCCCCGTGGATGGAGCCAGGTGAGAGCTTTCCTGAGCATCCCAAAATCTGCAGCTTGGGCAGGGTGGCAGCAGCAGTGACACCAGTGACACCAGTGACACCCAGCACGGAGCTCTGGTGTCCCCAAACCCCGGTGTCCCTTCCCAGACCTCCAGTGTCCGTCCCCAAAGCTCTGGGAGTCACCCCTCGATCCGTGTCACGCGTCCCCAGCCCCCAGGGGTGTCCCCAGCCCTGCCACAGGCTCCGGGCTGCAGTGACACCCGGGCAAGGTCACACTCCGGGGGCAGCGGTGGGTGAAGGGGTCAGCAGAGACCCCCGGAGCCACCGGGACTCGGGGGGGCTTTGGGGACACGGCAGGGACCGGGCTGAGGCGGGACAGGCACCGGGAAGGGGCACGGCATGGGGACACCGAGGGGGACACCGGATGGGGACACCGGGAAGGGGACATCGGGAAGGGACACGGCGTGGGGACATCGCGCCCGGGATTGAACCCGACCTTCGCTCCCCCGGGCCCCGCTGCCGGCACACGTGGGGACCCGACTCGGGGCACCGGGGGACCCTTCCCGGGGCCCCTTCCGTGCGGACCGGCCCCGGGGCTCGGGGCTCCCGTCCCGCCGCTCCGCTGCGCTCCGCCCCGCGGGGCCGGCCCGGGCAGGGCAGCGAGCGGAGCACGTGCGGCAGCCCCGGGACGGTCCCGCTGCCGGTGGCGCCGCGCGGCCGCTGCTCCGCAACCTCTCGGGGCTCCGGGTCCCGAACCACCGGGACCACCGGAGCTCTCCCTGCCCCATCCCAGCAGCCCGGACGGCACCGGGGCGGCGGCGCCGTGCAGTGCCCGGTGCCGGGACGGCGGGGGGGACCCGGCCTGCAGGGGGTGCCGGGTGCAGCCAGGCGGCCCCGGGCTGCGGCCGGTAACGGGTCAGCAACTGCCACGGCAACGGGCTCGGAGCACCGGGGGCTGCACCGGGGCTGGGGGAGCCGGGCACCGGCCGGGGAGCGGACAGGCTCCCGGTTACCGGGAAGGGAAGGAGAGCGAAGCGGGGGCCCCGGGCCCCGGAGGAGTCTGAGGGAGATGGGGGTCCCCGGTGACCGGGGAGCCGCGGGGTCGGTGCGGGGAGCGGCGGGCACAGCCCTTACCATCTTGACGATGCCGCGCTGGACGACGGGCGGCTGCGCGGAGCCGCCCTGGCCGGGGTTGGCCGCGGAGGCCATGGCGGGGCCGGGCGGGCGGAGGGGCCGGGTCGGGCCGGGCCGGGCGCGGGCGGCGGGAGCGCAGCGGGGCCCGGGGCGAGCGCGGAAGGGACCGCGGGGCGGGGCCTGAGCCGGGGGGGCGAGGCCTCCGCGAGACCCCGCCCCGCTCGCGGCCGGCGGCCAACGGGCGGCAGCTCCCGCCGCGCGCGCGGCCCAGCCCCGCCGAGCCCCGGCCAATGGCGGCGCGCTCCGGGTGACGTCACGGCCTTCGCGGCCCCGCCCGGCCCGGCGCGCGGGAGGGGGCGGGACTTCCGGGGCGCGCGGCGCCAGGGACACGTCGGCAAAGGCGGCCCGCGCGCACACGTGGCCTCGCGCCGCGCCGGGGGCGGGGCCGGGACGGGACACGCCCCCTCCGTCATGGCGGGGCGGTGCTTAGCGGAGACACGCCCCCTTCCGTCCGCCGCGCGCGCCGCCAGGGGCGGGGCTGAGCCGGGATCGGGGTTGGGGTCAGCACGGGGGGACCCCGAGACCCCCGGGAGCCCCGCCCGGCCCCGGGACCCCCAAAACCCACGGGAACCCAGAACCCCCGGGACCCCCGCCTGGCCCCGGGAACCGGGGACCCCCGGCACCTCCCCCCGGGCAGCCCCAGGGGGGCAGCAGGCAGGGCCCCCCGGTGCTCTGTGCAGCCTCTCCGTGACACCCCCAGTGATCCCCCGGGGCCACCGGAGCCTCCCGCGCCGCTCCCAGCCCGGACCCGGAATGGGGCACCCCTCTCGGGCTGGTTCGGGGGCCGCGGCAGGGACGGTCCCGCTGCCCGGGGGTCGCTCCCACCCTGCACCCCAAACCCCCCACCCCTGCCCACGGACACCGCTCCCCGCCGGGGCCACCCGCGTCCTGCGCGGGCCCGGGGACAGCGGCGCTGCCAGGCGGGGCGGCCCCGAGCACCTGAGGTCACCCATTGTCACCCGGTCCTGGCACGGGACACTCGCGGTCCGGGCAGGGGACACCGACACTGCCACCCCCGGCACCTTCTGGGGGTCCCTCCCGTCCCGGGGTGACCCCAACGCCCCCAGCCCAGAACCGGGGGTCGCTCCCGTGTCGCCGGACAAGCCCCCGGCCCTTGGGAGGGGTTGGGGATGTCACCTCCCGGTGGCGCTCCCGGTGTCACCTCTGCCACCCCCGGGCGGAGCCGTGCCCCGCGTGGGTGGCAGGGGACGGCTGGAGGTGCCAGGGAGGGAACCCCGGGAACGGGAACGGGGAACCCCGGGAATGGGAACGGGAGGAAATCCCGGGAACGGGAACGGGGGAGAATCCCGGAATGGGAACGGGGGAACCCCGGGAATGGGAACGGGGAAATCCCGGGAATGGGAACGGGGGAGAATCCCGGGAATGGGAACGGGGAAATCCCGGGAATGGGAACGGGGAAATCCCGGGAATGGGAACGGGGAAATCCCGGGAATGGGAACGGGGAGAATCCCGGGAACGGCAGCGCTGCCATTGCCAGGGAATGGGAACGGAGCCGCACGTGGGGCTGGGACAGCGCCCCGGGACCCGTGGGGTGAAACCCCCGAGTGTGATCGGAGCACACCTGGGGGGGATCTGAGCACACCTGGGGGGGATCGGAGCTCACCTGGGGGGGTCTGAGCTCACCTGGGGGGGATCGGAGCTCACCTGGGGGGGTCTGAGCTCACCTGGGGGGGATCGGAGCTCACCTGGGGGGGTCTGAGCTCACCTGGGGGGGATCGGAGCTCACCTGGGGGGGTCTGAGCTCACCTGGGGGGGATCTGAGCACACCTGGGGGGATCTGAGCACATCTGGGGGGATCTGAGCACATCTGGGGGGGATCTGAGCACGCCTGGGAGGGATCTGAGCTCACCTGGGGGGGATCTGAGCACACCTGGGGGGATCCCACCCGCCCCGGGATCAGGGATGCTCCGCACGCGCTGCGGTGCCGCCGTTCCCTGACACGTTTCTGACATTTTTTCCCCATTTCTGACATTTTTTCCCCATTTCTGACATTTTTTCCACATTTCTGACATTTTTCCACGTTTCTGACATTTTTCCCCATTTCTGACATTTTTTCCACATTCCTGACATTTTCCCCACGTTTCTGACGTTTTTCCACATTTCTGACACTTTTTCCACATTTTTAATTTTTTTCCACGTTTCTGACATTTTCCCCACGTTCCTGACAGTTTTTTCCACGTTCCTGACGGTTTTTCCACATTTCTGACATTTTTTCCACATTCCTGCCATTTTCCCCACATTTCTGCCATTTTCCCCACATTTCTGCCATTTTTTCCACGTTCCTGCCATTTTTTCCCCATTTCTGCCATTTTTTCCCCATTTCTGCCATTTTTTCCCCATTTCTGCCATTTTTTCCCACATTTCTGCCATTTTTCCCACATTTCTGCCATTTTTTCCACGTTCCTGACATTTTTCCCACATTTCTGCCATTTTTTCCACATTTCTGCCATTTTTTCCCACATTTCTGCCATTTTTTCCACATTTCTGCCATTTTTTCCACGTTCCTGACATTTTTTCCACATTTCTGACATTTTTTTCCACGTTCTTGATTTTTTTTTCCACGTTCCTGACGGTTTTTCCACATTTCTGACATTTTTCCCAAGTTTCTGACGGTTTTTCCACGTTCCTGACGTTTTTCCACGTTTCTGCCATTTTTTCCACATTTCTGCCATTTTCTCCACATTTCTGCCATTTTTTCCCCATTTCTGACATTTTTTTCCACGTTCCTGACGGTTTCCAATCCATGAGGAATTCTCTTCCCTGCCTGCCACAACCTCCCAGCCCTTCTCCCTGCTCCAACCTTTTGATGATAATTTATTAATTTCTCGCGTTTCTCCCCATTTTTAACACTTTTCCCTTTTTTTGGGGCAGGAAATCCGTGCCCAACCCCTGGAACAGCAGCTCCGTGATGGATCCATGGAATTTCTGGCCCTGCTGCTCATCCTGTCACCGTCCCACCCCGCACCTGCATCCCACCAGGGAGGATGGGAGGGCACCTCCAATCCCCCAAATTGCCTCTTTTAGCCCGAATCCTTTAATAATCATCATTTTGATGGAAAAGAAAGTTCAATTGTAGGTGGGAACGTGGGGATTGACTCCTTTTTTTTGTTCGGCTGAGTCATCCGGGCTTTTCACTTCCACCTGCGCTTTCTGCGGGAGAAAACAACGGGATTTTCCAGGTGCTCAGTGAGGAGCTGGGAGAGAGCCCAGAATGGTGCAAAACAGCCCTGGGAGTGCGGAAAGGGGCGACAGAGGGAGGGAAATCCGGGAATTCTGGAATGGTTGGGTGGGAAGGGACCTCGGAGCCCCTCAGGGCCTCCCTGCATGGCAGGGACACCTCCCACTGTGGAGGCAGAGAAAATAAAAAGGGACAAAGATGGAGACAAAATATGGATGGAGATGGACAAAACATGGATGGAGACGGAGACAAAACACGGATGGAGACGGAGACAAAACACGGATGGAGACAGACAAAACACGGATGGAGATGGAGACAAAACACGGATGGAGATGGAGACAAAACATGGATGGAGACGGAGACAAAACACGGATGGAGACGGAGACAAAACACGGATGGAGACGGAGACAAAACACGGATGGAGACGGAGACAAAACACGGATGGAGACAGACAAAACACGGATGGAGATGGAGACAAAACATGGATGGAGATGGAGACAAAACATGGATGGAGACAGACAAAATACAGATGGAGATTGAGACACACACGAATAGAGAGGCGAAAACAAAGATGGAAAGAGAAGTGAAGATGCCGATGAAAACGGAGCCGGAGATGAAGGTGAAGATGATGGATCTGCCCAGCTGGGTCCCTGTGCCCCCCAAACTCCCCGGCAGAGCCGTGGGGGACACCCCGGCCCTGCAGAGCTGCTCCAGGAGCGCCTTCCCCGGGACACGGCCTGGCCGTGGGACAGCGGAATTTGTGTGACCCCCACAGCCCCCGGTGAGCCCGGCCCTGCCCTGAGCCTGCCGGGGACCGGGTCCGGTTCTTTTCTTTCTTCTCTTTTCTTCTCTTTTCTTCTCTTTTCTTTTCTTTTCTTTTCTTTTCTTTTCTTTTCTTTTCTTTTCTTTTCTTTTCTTTTCTTTTCTTTTCTTTTCTTTTCTTTTCTTTTCTTTTCTTTTCTTTTCTTTTCTTTTCTTCTTCTTTTCTTCTTCTTTTCTTCTTCTTTTCTTCTTCTTTTCTTCTTCTTTTCTTCTTCTTTTCTTCTTCTTTTCTTCTTCTTTTCTTCTTCTTTTCTTCTTCTTTTCTTCTTCTTTTCTTCTTCTTTTCTTCTTCTTTTCTTCTTCTTTTCTTTTCTTCTTTTTTTCTTTTCTCTCTTCCCTTCCCTTCTCTTCCTTTTCTCTTTTCTTTCTTTCTTTCTTTCTTTCTTTCTTTCTTTCTTTCTTTCCTTCCTTTCCTTCCTTCCTTCTTCCTTCTTCTTCCTTCCTTCCTTTCTTCCTTCTTCCTTCCTTCCTTCCTTCCTTCCTTCCTTCCTTCCTTCCTTCCTTCCCTTCCTTCCTTCCTTCCTTCCTTCCTTCCTTCTTCCTTCCTTCCTTCCTTCCTTCCTTTCCTTCCTTCCTTCCCTCCCTCCCTCCCTCCCTCCCTCCCTCCCTCCCAGCTCCAGCCGCAGTGCCCAGGTGCCGGCAGGAGGTGACACTCGTGTCCCCGCCACTCCCCGCGGTGCGATGTCGCTCCCGGGTCACCGGGGCACCCCCCCGGGCACCGCCAGCCGCCGGCAGCGCGGGGAGCACCCCCGGCCTCTCCGAGGGAGGCGTCCCCGCACGGTCCCCGGTGCTCAGCGTGCTCCAAATCCCTGCCGAGCTCTGCCCTGGGGAGCAGGGGAAGGGCGCAGAGGCACAAACGCGGCTGGATCTTCCCTAAACCCCTCCAGAGCTCTGTCCCCACCTCTCCGTGTCCCCAAATGCGTCTGCACCGCTCCAGCTCTGCCCCTGCGCCTCTCCAACCTCCCTGGTTGCACCCACACCGCTCCGCCTCTCCTTGTCCCCCTCTCCATCATTCCACGTCTTCACACCTTCACCTCTCCACCTCTCCCTGTTTGCACAATTCTGTCTCCGTCTCTCCAATTTATCGTTTCTCCACCTCTGCCTTTTCACCTCTCCGTGGTTTTGTCTCCATCTCTCTCCCCCTCTCCACATCTTCACCTCTCCACATCTCCATAATTCTGCCCCCCTCTCCATCTCTCCATTTCACCACCTCTCCATCTCTCTCCCTCTCCATATCCCCACAACTCCACCTCTCCCTGTCTCCATAATTCTCCATCTCTCCAGCTCTCCATTTTAGTGTTTCTCCACCTCTGTCTTTTCACCTCTCCGTGTTTCTGTTTCCATCTCTCCACATCTTCGCCTCTCCATGTCTCCATAATTCTGTCCCCCTCTCCTCCTCTCTTCATCTCCTCCTCTCCATCTCTCCACCTCTCCATATCCCCACAACTCCACTTCTCCCTGTCTCCATAATTCTGTCTCCATCTCTCCATCTCTCCAGCTCTCCAATTTATCATTTCTCCACCTCTGTCTTTTCACCTCTCCGTGGTTTGTCTCCATCTCTCCCCCTCTCCACGTCTCCATAATTCTGTCCCCCCTCCTCATCTCCTCCTCTCCATCTCTCCATTTCACCACCTCTCCACCTCTCTCCACCTTTCCATGTCTCCATAATTCTGTCTCCATCTCTCCAGCTCTCAATTTTAGCGTTTCTCCACCTCTGTCTTTTCACCTCTCTGTGGTTTTGTCTCCACATCTCCACCTCTCCCCCTCTCCATGTCTCCATAATTCTGTCCCCCCTGACCTCTCCATCTCTCCACCTCTCCATCTCTCTCCACCTCTCCTGCTCTCCACCTCTCCACCTCTCCGTGTCTCCACATCTCCACATCTCCCGTTCCCCCTTCTCCACCTCCCGTCCCTTCCCGGCTCGGTCTCTCCACGTCTCCACCTCTCCATTCCTCTCTCCGTCTCTGCTCTCCCCGCGTCCATCTCTCTGTCCACCTCCCCACATCTCCCCTCTCCCCCTCTCTCCCTCTCCCGTCTCCCCGCTCCCGTCCCCGCCGTTCCCGGCCCCGCTTTCCCGGTGCCCGAGGCCGCGCCCGAGCCGCGTCCGGGACGCACCGCGCTGTCCCCGCCGCCGCCGCCGCCGCCTCCCCCCGTGCCCGCGGGGCTCCCGCGGCCTCCCCGAGCTCTGTGCGGCTCCGGGGGCTCCTCCCGCCGCCGGGGCACGGCGGGGCGGGCCCGGGAGCGGCGAGGCGCGGGCCGGGGCTGTGCGCACCGGAGCCCGGCGCGCCCCGTCCCAGCGCGCACGGCCCCGGGGGCAGCCCCGCCGCTCCGGGACCGGCCCGGAGCCCCCCGCGCCGCCCCCCGCCCGGGCCCGGGGACGGGAGGGGGACAGGGGCGGGACCGGCGCCCCCGGCCCGCGGCCGAGCCCCGCGCCCCGCTCCCCGCGGCCGCGTTACGCACGGGGCCGGCCCGGCCCGGGGGCTCCGCCGGGGTTCCCGCACGGCCGGGGCGGACCGGGGGGGTCCCGGGCGCTCGGGGCGGACCGGGGGGGCCCCAGCCCCGGGTGCCGGCGCTCCCCGCGCCGCCGGCAGCCCGAGCCCGGCTCCGGGGTGCGGGACAGCCGGGGCGCCCCGGGGGCGGCGGGGGGGAGGCGCGGCGGCTCCCCGGGGGCCGGGGCCGGGCCCGGGGCCCGCAGGGCCGTGGTTAATGTGTAATTCGGAGCATATGGTATTTTCCAAAGGCGGGCAGTTGTGCGGAGCCCGGGGGCCGGGGCCGGGGTGCAAATAAGGCTGGGTGACTCGCGGGGCCGGGCGCGGAGGGCCACGGCGATGGGCTCCTCGCTGGCTAATGTTTGCTCTTCAAATATTTTACTTGAAAGGTTTACGACGTTGTTTTTTTATTTTAATCTTCCAAGAAGGGGCCATCTGTGCCGGTGCCTCGGCCGGAACACACCGGGGAGTCCCCGCCGGGGCCCAGCCGCCACCCCGGGGGCCGCCTTCTATTTGTTCAGCACCCAAAATAAATTAAATCGATGTAATAAAAGCCAAGCTGCGTTTACGATTGAATCCCATATGTCCCTGTTTGCTTTGCGGGACACACGCGGGAGCGAAGCCCCTCGGGGGGCTCCGCCGGGGGATCCCCGGGGATGCTCCGGGGCGCGGCGGGGCCGCGCTGTCCGCCGGCCGCGGGTGCTGAAACGCCGGCGCTCGCCCCGGTCCTGACTCCGTGGCCGGCCCGGGGGGCTCCGAGCGCCCCCGAGGCCCGAGGGAACCCCCCGTGACCGGGCTGGGCGCGGTCACGTCGGGCCGCCCCTTCCTCCCCGTGCTCCTCTCCCTCCCGTGACATCACGGCCGCGCTGCCGGCACTGAGCGCCCGCCCGGCTCCCGGGACGGTCCGGCCGCGCTCCCCCGAGGCTCCGCAGGTACCGCCTTGCGCCCTGGGCGCGTCCCCGCTCTCCCCAGCGCCTTTTCGGGCGTGCCAGAGCCGCGGGAATTCCCTGCGGGGATTGGTGCTGAACGAGCTCCAACCTGGAGATGTTTTGGGGTCCCCGGCTCCGGCCCGGCCCCGCTGATCCCGCTGGCTCCGTGTCGGTGTCGCACCCCGGCCGGGCCCACCCCGGCTCCGGGGCTCCATCCCAGCGCTCCCAGCTCGGCTTTCCCAGTGCTCCCAGTTCCTGCGGGGAAGGAAATCCCTGTGTCACCTGCGGGCACAGCGCGGGCCAGGCCAGGGAGTTCTGAGGGGGCTGCGAGGGCCCCGATGGGTCCCGTGTCCTGTTCCCTCCTTCCTTCCCTCCTTCCTTCCTTCCTTCCTTCCTTCCTTCCTTCCTTCCTTCCTTCCTTCCTTCCTTCCTTCCTTCCTTCCTTCCTTCCCTCCTTCCCTCCGCTTTGCTGCTCACCCTGCGGTCCCGTCCCTGTTGGATTTATTTCTCTTTTCCTGAATTTCCCCGGGGTCGGTGTCACTGAACTCCCTCCGGCTGTGCAGGGAAGGGGCTCGGGGGGATTTGGGGTGTGTGGCGGGGAAAGCCCCGCACTGGGGATGTCTGGGGGGGTTTAGGATGTTCCAGGTGAAATCCCGGGAGCTCTGCTGAGCTCGGTGGCACCTCCGTGGCTCCAGGTGCCAGCGGTGCCCGGGGTGTTCAGCAGGGAGAGGCACCGGCACCAGCGTCCCTGTGGAGCCAGGCTGGGAGAGCTGGGAATGCCCAGCCCGGAGAGGGGAAAGCTCCAGGGAGAGCTCAGAGCCCTTCCCAGGCCCTGCAGGGGCTCCAGGAGAGCTGCAGAGGGACTGGGGACAAGGGACAGAGGGACAGGACACAGGGAATGGCTTCCCAGTGCCACAGGGCAGGGCTGGATGGGATCTTGGGAATTGGGAATTCCTGGCTGGGAGGGCGGTGGGCATGGGGGAACCCTCCATTCCCTGGGATCCCTGGGATCCCCACACTCTGCTGGGATGGGGTGGGCGTGGGGACCCCCCCGTCCCCGCGGGGTGTCCGGGGGAGCTCTGCAGGCGCTGGGACTCGGCTCAGCCCCGCCGGGAACAGCACAGGCAGCGTTCCCGGTGTGTCCCGAGCCTCTCCAGAGCCCTGGCACCTCTTTTCCGGGTTTTTATGCCTGGAGCACAAAGAGTTCCCGAGGTGCCCTCCGGTGTTTCCATCCCCTGCTCCGAGATTCCTGCCCCTGTCCCTTCCCCTCGCAGCAGGGTGGCGGCTGAGCCCGGGACAGCGGCGCTGATTTATCCGGCCCCGCAGCACCCCCGGGGAGTTCCCAGGCACCCGCAGCCCCCTGAAGCCTCTCACGATGCAGCACCGAGGTGAGGAACGCGGCGGTGTCCCGGTGTTCCCGGTGGGAATCGGGGATGTGCGGTGCCACCGCGCCCTGCAGGGTCCTCCCAGCCCCCGGTGACATCCAGCCCCCAGCCTGTCACCCCCTGCCCTTCCCAAATTTCCCCCCTGCTCTTCCCAAATTCCCCCCTGCTCTTCCCGGGATGTTTTCCGCGCTCCCTGGGGCCGGTGCCCACCCGCAGCACCGAGTCCCCCCCTCAGCCCCGCCGGTCCCGGCCCGGTCCCCGGTTCCGCTCCGGGCAGCCGGGACGGGCAGCCCCGCTCCCCCCGGCCCTGTGCCCCTCCCCAGGGCCCAGCGGGGTGAACCAGCTCGGGGGGCTCTTCCTGAACGGCCGCCCCCTCCCCACGTGCAAGAGGCAGAGAATCATCGCGCTGGCGGCCAGCGGCGCCCGCAGCTCCGACATCTCCCGCAGCCTCAAGGTGCGCCCGGGGCCGGGTCCGGGGGTCTCCTGGCGCTCCCCAAATCCCCCCCGCGCTGAAGTTCTGCCCCGCAGGTGTCCAACGGCTGCGTCAGCAAAATCCTGGGCCGCTACTACCGGACCGGAGCCGTGGGGCCCAAGGCGGTGGGGGGCAGCAAGGCGCTCACCGCCACCCCCGCCGTGGTGGCCAGGATCGCGCGGCTCAAGCTGGAGCAGCCCGGGATCTTCGCCTGGGAGATCCGCCGGCAGCTGCACGCAGAGGGGATCTGCGCCGGCAGCGGCATCCCCAGCGTGAGTCCCGCCCCAGAGCCCCGGGGCTGCCCCGGGATTCCCGGGAAGGGAAGGGCGGGGGGAGCGAGACCACGGCCGGGGGAGGGAGGTGGGAATGGTGCTCAGGGAAGGGCCCGGGACAGGGGATGGATGTCCCGGGAAAGGCTCGGGACAATTGGAATGATGGGCAGGGAATGACTCGGGACAGGGGATGGATGTCCCGGGAAGGGCTCGGGACAAGGGGATGGATGTCCCAGGAAGGACCTGGGACAGAGGGATGGATGTCCCGGGAATGGCTCGGGACAGGGGATGGATGTCCTGGGAAGGGCCCGGGACAGGGGGATGGATGTCCCGGGAAGGGCTCGGGACAGGGGATGGATGTCCCAGGAAGGGCTCGGGACAGAGGGATGGATGTCCCAGGAAGGGCTCGGGCCAGGGGATGGATGTCCCAGGAAGGGCTCGGGACAGAGGGATGGATGTCCCAGGAAGGGCTCGGGACAGAGGATGGATGTCCCGGGAAGGGCTCGGGACAGAGGATGGATGTCCTGGGAAGGGCTCGGGACAGGGGATGGATGTCCCGGGAGGGGCTCGGGACAGAGGATGGATGTCCCGGGAAGGACTCGGAGTGACGGGAAGGTCTCGGGTCCGTGGGAAGGGCTCGGGAACGGGAAGGGTCCCCGGGGAAGCGCTCGGTGCTCGGTGAGACGCGCAGCTGGAGCGGGCGGGGAGGGGACGGCAATGGGGAATCAGAGCCCCCCACGCACATCCCGGGCCCGGGGGCTCCTCGGGGCTCGGGGCAGCGCGGTGGCTCCGTGCCCGGTGTCCCCGCTCCCCCGGGACGCCCACCCTGCCCGTGCCCCCGTTCGATTCTGTCGGTCCCCGGGATCCCCGGGGCTCCGGATTGCAAACCGGGAGCGGGCGGGCTCGGCCCCGGGGCGGAGAATTCCTGACTCGGAGAAGAGCTCGGGGACATCCCCAGCTCGGGGACATCCGCCCCCGTTCGTGTCCCCCGCAGCCCCGGGGGTCCCGTCCCGGGCTCATCCCCTCTCCCCGCCCAGGTCTCCTCCATCAACCGCGTGCTCCGGACCCTGCCCAGCGACCTCCGCCTGGCGGCCGAGCCCCGGGACCCGCGGCCCCCGGGTGAGCCTGGCTGGGCCGCCCCAAAGCCCCTCCCGACCCTTCCCGGCCCCTCCGGGGAGCCCCCCCCGCCGGGCCGGCCCCAATCTCTGCCCTTCTGTCCCCGCAGGGTCCCCGCTGGCCGCGCCCCCCGCCCCCCGGGCCGGGAACAGGACCAGGACCAGGACCAGGACCGTGTTCTCCCGGGAGCAGGCCCAGGCTCTGGAGAACGGTGCGCTCCCCGCGGGGTGCGGGGCGGAGCGGGGCTGGTCCCGGGGGGGAATCGCGGGTTTTGGGGTGGGCTCGTGGCCCTGGGGGTGCCCCGGCTGTCGCTGCGGGGCCACAAACCAGCTCTGAGCGCCCCAAACTGCCCTAGAGAGCCCCAAACCAGCCCAGAGCGCCCCAGAACATCCCACAGCATCCCAAACCAGCCCAGAGCGCCCCAAACCAGCCCAGAACACCCTAAACCACCCCACAGCACCCCAAACCGCCCTAGAGCGCCCCAAACCACCCTAGAGCACCCCAGAACATCCCACAGCATCCCAAAACACCCCAGAGCGCCCCAAACCACTCCAGACTTCCCCAAGCCACCCCAGACTTCCCCAAACCACCCCAGAGCGCCCCAAAAGGCCCCAGAGCACCCCAGAGCCCCCCCAGTTCGCTGCCCCCCGGGTCTGGCTGCAGACACGTCCCGGCATCTCCTGCCCGGATAACGCAGGTGACAGCCCCGACCCCACCCCATTGTGACCCCGATCCCCCCGCAGAGTTCCAGAGGGGGCAGTACCCGGACAGCGCCACCCGGGAGCGCCTGGCCGCGGCCACCCAGCTCCCGGACGCCACCGTCAGGGTAAGAGGGGACCGGTCACCGTCAGGGTAAGGGGACCCGGCACCTCCCGGCGGGACCGGGGCAGCCCGGACGGGCCCCGGGATGGGACTGGCAGCCCCGGGGGAACCGGAGCCCTCCTGCCCTCGGGGACATCGGCAACCGTGTGACCGCGGCCGGGCTGGGGACGGCTCCAGGGGGTGGCAGTGACACCCCGGGATGCGTTTGTGCCTGCACGGGGTCTCTCTGTGGCACAGCTGGCACAGGCACACGCCGTGGCACAGCTGGCACATCTGGCACACTCCATGGCACACCTGGAACACTCCGTGACACATCTGGCACAAAGCACACTCCATGGCACACCTGACACAAGGCACACTCTATGGCACATCTGGCACACCTGGAACACTCCATGGCACACGTGGCACAGGCACACTCCATTTCACATCTGGCACACTCCATGGCACACTCCATGGCACACCTGGCACATTCCAGGGCACACCTGACACAAGGCACACTCTATGGCACAGCTGGCACTCCATGGCACACTCCATGGCACATCTGGCACTCCATGGCACTCCATGGCACTCCATGGCACAGCTGGCACACCTGGAACACTCCATGGCACACCTGACACAAGGCACTCTCCATGGCACACTCCATGGCACTCCATGGCATATCTGGCACACTCCATGGCACAGCTGGCACTCCATGGCACAGCTGGCACACCTGGAACACTCCATGGCACACCTGGCACAGGCATACTCCAAGGCACTCCACGGCACATCTGGCACACGTGGCACTCCATGACACACTCCATGGCACATGTGGCACATTCCATGGCACACTTCCTGGCACACCTGGCACACCTGGAACACTCCATGGCACACCTGGCACATCTGGCACTCCATGGCACACTCCATAGCACACTCCATGGCACACGTGGCACAGGCACACTCCATTTCACATCTGGCACACTCCATAGCACACTCCATGGCACTCCTGGCACATTCCAGGGCACACCTGACACACGCCATGACACTCCCTGGCACACCTGGCACACTCCATGGCACTCCATGGCACACCTGGCACACTCCATGGCACACCTGGCACACTCCCCTCCCACTCTCCCCCCAGCAGCTCCAGCCCCACACCCCTGTGCCCCTGCCGGCCTCTCCCGGTGCACCGCCGGCCCCTGGGTGCCCTCCACTCTGCCCGGGTCCGTGCCCGGGCACGCCTGGCATCAACACACGCCCGTCCTTTTCCCATGCCCGTGTCCGTGTCTGGATGGAGCCGCTTCCTCTGCCCGTGTCCGCCCTGTGTCCCCTCGTGTCCCACCCGTGTTCCCCCCGTGTCCCCCTCGTGTCCCCCCGTGTCCCCCGTGACCCCTCCGTGTCCCCCCGTGTCCCTGGGCTGTCACCTGTGACCCCCCGTGTCCCACTTGTGTCCCCCCGTGTCCCACTTGTGTTCCCCCCGTGTCTCCCCCCGTGTCCCCTCCATGTCCCCCCGTGTCCCCCCGTGTCCCCCCCGTGTTCCCCCCTGTCCCCCGTGTCCCCTCCGTGTATCCCGTGCCCCCACCGTGTCCTTCCTGTGTCCCCCCGTGTCCCCCCGTGTTCCCCCCTGTCCCCCCGTGTCCCCGCTCACTCCGGGCTGTGCCCAGCCCGTGTCCCGGGGCTCGGGGCTGTGCCGGGGCCGCGGGACGGGCGGGGGGCGGCGGTCTCAGCTCCCGCGCTCTCCCCAGGTCTGGTTCTCGAACCGCCGGGCCAAGTGGCGCCGGGAGAACAAGCAGCGGCTGGAGGCTGGCGGCGCAGGTGACACCCGGGGACCGAGGGGACGGGACCCCCGAGGAGCGGGTGGGGGTCCAGGGGCGGCCCTGGGAGGGGGCGCGGCTGAAATTCGGCGCTGGGACACCCGGGGTTGGTCCCCAGAGCCCGCCGGGAGCTGGGAAAGGGACACGGCCGCTCCCTGTGGGGCAGGGCTGGGGCCGCGCTGTGTCCGAGCCGGGACATTGTCCCCACCCGTGTCATTGTCCCACCCGTGTCACTGTCCCACCCGTGTCATTGTCCCACCCGTGTCATTGTCCCACCCGTGTCACTGTCCCACCCGTGTCACTGTCCCACCCGTGTCACTGTCCCGCCCGTGTCACTGTCCCACCCGTGTCATTGTCCCCACCCGTGTCACTGTCCCACCCGTGTCACTGTCCCACCCGTGTCATTGTCCCCACCCGTGTCATTGTCCCACCCGTGTCACTGTCCCGCCCGTGTCACTGTCCCACCCGTGTCATTGTCCCCACCCGTGTCACTGTCCCACCCGTGTCACTGTCCCACCCGTGTCATTGTCCCCACCCGTGTCATTGTCCCACCCGTGTCACTGTCCCCACCCGTGTCACTGTCCCACCCGTGTCACTGTCCCGCCCGTGTCACTGTCCCACCCGTGTCATTGTCCCCACCCGTGTCACTGTCCCACCCGTGTCACTGTCCCACCCGTGTCATTGTCCCCACCCGTGTCATTGTCCCACCCGTGTCACTATCCCCACCCGTGTCACTGTCCCACCCGTGTCACTGTCCCACCCGTGTCACTGTCCCCACCCGTGTCACTGTCCCACCCGTGTCACTGTCCCACCCGTGTCATTGTCCCCACCCGTGTCATTGTCCCACCCGTGTCACTATCCCCACCCGTGTCACTGTCCCACCCGTGTCACTGTCCCACCCGTGTCACTGTCCCACCCGTGTCATTGTCCCCACCCGTGTCATTGTCCCACCCGTGTCATTGTCCCCACCCGTGTCATTGTCCCACCCGTGTCACTATCCCCACCCGTGTCACTGTCCCCACCCGTGTCACTGTCCCACCCGTGTCATTGTCCCCACCCGTGTCACTGTCCCACCAGTGTCACTGTCCCGCCCGTGTCACTATCCCCACCCGTGTCATTGTCCCACCCGTGTCACTGTCCCAGCCCGTGTCATTGTCCCACCCGTGTCACTGTCCCGCCCGTGTCATTGTCCCCACCCGTGTCACTGTCCCACCCGTGTCACTGTCCCAGCCCGTGTCACTGTCCCGCCCGTGTCATTGTCCCACCCGTGTCACTGTCCCACCCGTGTCACTGTCCCCACCCGTGTCACTGTCCCACCCGTGTCACTGTCCCAGCCCGTGTCACTGTCCCGCCCGTGTCATTGTCCCCACCCGTGTCACTGTCCCACCCGTGTCATTGTCGGGGCACCCCAGCAACCACCGTGTCATTGTCCCACCCGTGTCATTTCCTCACTCGTGTCATTGTCCCACCCGTGTCACTGTCCCACCCGTGTCATTGTCCCCACCCGTGTCATTGTCCCACCCGTGTCACTGTCCCACCCGTGTCATTGTCCCCACCCGTGTCATTGTCCCACCCGTGTCACTGTCCCACCCGTGTCACTGTCCCACCCGTGTCATTGTCCCCACCCGTGTCACTGTCCCACCCGTGTCACTGTCCCACGCAGGCTCCTGGTGCGACTGGATCCCGCCCGCCTTCGGTGCCGCCGCCGCAGCCGCCGCACGGGTAGGAGGACATGGCGGGTCCGGGGGTGCTGGGACACCCCAAAAAGCTCCGGCACCCCCCGGAGCCCGCGCTGCCCCCGGGGAGCCCCGTCTGGAGCGTCCCCGGCCCTCTGCCTGTGCCTTCCGGGGTGCCCCGGAGCACCCCAGGGACTCCCCGTGACGTGGCGCTCTCTGGTCCCTCGCAGCCCCTCCCGGACACCCCCGCGGGCTCGGCCCAGCCCCTGCACGGCCTCGCCGCCCCCCCGCGCCCCCCGGCCACGCTGCACCTCTGCGCCTCCGTCCCCTGCGCCTGGGACGACGCGTGCTGCGGTACGAGGGGCGGCTCCCACGGGCAGGGTGGGACCCCCGGGCTTCTGCGGCTGGGGGTCCCTGGGTGTGCTGAGCCGTGCCTGAGCCCCGCGTCCTTCCCGCAGGTCTGGCTCCGGGCGGGAGCCCCGCTGCAGCGCCCTGGCAGCCCCTGGAGAGCCCCCGCTTGGCCCTGCTGCCCCCCGGGCTCACCCCGCTGCCGGCGTGGGGCCCCGAGCCCCGCTGAGCCCCTGCCCGTCCCCACGGCCCCGGCTGTCCCCAGCCCGGAGCGGCCCTGGGGGGCTCTGACAGCCCCCGAGCCGGGAATTGAGGGTGTTCCTGAAGGGCTTCGGTGGCAGCATGGCCCGCGGGAGGTCCCCAATCACCTCCAGACATTGGCGGGTCACAGAACCCAGGATCCTGCTGGATCCCAGAACCCAGGATCCTGCTGGATCACAGAACCCAGGATCCTGCTGGATCCCAGAACCCAGGATCCTGGCAGGTCATGGAACCCAGGATCCTGCTGAATCCCGGAACCCAGAATCCTGCTGGATCCCAGAACCCAGGATCCTGCTGAATCCCGGAACCCAGGATCCTGCTGAATCCCGGAACCCAGGATCCTGCTGGGTCATGGAATCCAGGATCCCGGTGTACCATGGAATCCATTGACATTGATCAGGTCACAAACACCTCCAGGCCAGCACAGTCCCTGTGCTCATCACCTGCAGGAAGTTGAGGGTTCAGGTTGGACACAGGGCCCAGGACATTGGGTGGCCCCTGCTGACCACGGCTGGGGATCCTGAGGCCCTCAGTGCCACCAGGGCAGCGTCACCTGGCCCTGGGGATGTTGGGCCACCAGCTTTGCTTGCAGCCACCACGGTGCTGTGGGCTGGCAGAGCAACCAAAGCTCGTTACTGGATTAATTGGATTGACCCAAAGAGGAGAATCTGCTCTGCCTGGACAGCGTGGCCTGACCACCCTGAACTGGTGGAGATAAAAACCAATTCCGCTCCTGCATCTTTGGAATTCTGTCACTGACACCCAGGCTCAGGTGCCAGAGCTCCAGGCTATCAAACACATCATTTTCCATTTCTGATTGGGGTTAATTATTTGTTTGTGCCGTGTGAACCGGGTGTGATTAGGAGCCCGGTGTTAATTACCACGGCTCCTTCTCCTGGCTGAACCTGTGCCCTGGGGCATCAAAACACTTCCCAAGGTCCCTGAGCTGGGGAGCTGGGCAGTAATCACCCCAAACGAGGGTGACCCCAGCCGGCTCTGAGGGCTGGTTCTGACCACCCAAATTCAGTGGTGAGGCCCCCCAAGGACCTGACTTGTCACCCACCAGCGAAATCACGATTATAGATGGGCTGGCTGTGGAATCTCAGACTGGTCTGGGCTGGAAAACACCAAGATGTGACCTTGTCCCACCCACCCCGTGGTGACACCGTGGCTGTCCCAGCCCTGGCAGAGGGAACGGGCACCGCTGGCCTCAGAATCCACCTCATCATTATTTAACAATGATGATGAGGGAGAGGAAATTAAAGGAGTTTTCCCCCAAAATCCTTCTCAGTCCAGCGTCCCCGCCCTGCTGACACGTTGGGTTTGACTCCAGGCTCACCAGACAAAAGATGGGGATGAGGAGCCAGGTGGGATCAAGGCTCCAGGGATCACCCCCATCCCAAAATAACATCGCAGCTGCACCCAGAGTTTTCTGCAGGGGACATTGGGGACCAGCCGTGTTGGAGCCCCCCCCGGGTGTGACCATCACCACCAGGCCTGCTCCCGGGGCTTTGGGGGGCTGGGCACAGCCCGGGAGGGCGGTGGGGACAATTCCTGTCACTGTCCAGCCCGGATGGAGCAGCCCTGGTCCCTCTGAGCCCCCCCGAGGGTACAGACCGAGATAAACAAGGAGAAAAATCTCCTACCCTGTGTATTACACAGACCCCTCTGCTCGGGGTTATGGGGGGCTCTGGAACCTGAGCCCCCCGTGGGTACAGACCCCACAGACCCAGTGGGTACAGACCCCTCTGCTCAGGGTTATTGGGGGGTCCGGGGGCTCTGGAACCTGAGCCCCCCCGCGGGCTGGGACTGAATTATCTCCGTGATTAATGATTTCTATTCCATAACAACTGGAGCGTGTCCAGCACGGGGAGCTGGGCCCAGCCCGGGTCCCACCCCAAAGACCCCAAAAGGGTCACGGCTGGGCTGCTGGGACCCGTGGGGACCATGGGGACACCGGGCCGGGCTGCCAGGCGGGACTGGGAGGGACGGGAGGTGCGATAATGGGTCTGGGGTCGTGGAACCCCTCAGGAGGGCTCGGTGGGGCTGGGGGCCATGGGGACACCGGGCCGGACTGGGAGGGACAGGAGGTGCGATAATGGGTCTGGGGTCGTGGAACCCCTCAGGAGGGCTCGGTGGGGCTGGGGGCCATGGGGACACCGGGCCGGACTGGGAGGGACGGGAGGTGCGATAATGGGTCTGGGGGTGTAGAGCCCCTCAGGAGGGCTCGGTGGGGCGGGGGCCATGGGAACACCGGGCCGGGCTGCCAGGCGGGACTGGGAGGTGCGATAATGGGTCTGGGGGTGTAGAGCCCCTCAGGAGGGCTCGGTGGGGCGGGGGGCCATGGGAACACCGGGCCGGGCTGCCAGGCGGGACTGGGAGGTGCGATAATGGGTCTGGGGGTGTAGAGCCCCTCAGGAGGGCTCGGTGGGGCGGGGGGCCATGGGAACACCGGGCCGGGCTGCCAGGCGGACTGGGAGGTGCGATAATGGGTCTGGGGTCGTGGAACCCCTCAGGAGGGCTCGGTGGGGCTGGGGGCCATGAGGACACCGGGCCCGCTGCGGGCGGGGCGGGGGGAGCCCTCAGGGACCGTTCACGGAGAACGGCGGAGGCGGGACCCCCGTGGGGGCTGGGGGGGTCCCCGGAGTGCTCGGGACGGGCTGAGGGGGGGCCCTGGGGGGAGGCACCGGGACCCCCGCCCCGATTTTGGGGGGGTCACGGACCCTTCCCGCCGCGTGCGCCCGGACCCCTTTGGCCGCCGCACCGCCGGAAACGCGTCCGGGCGGGGCGTGGGGGGGGGCGGTGGGACAAACCGGGTCGGGATGGGAGAGCACGGGACGGGACGCGATGGAACGGGACGGGTCGGGTCGGGATGAGATGAGACGGGAGAGGTGGAACGGGGCGGAACCGTGCGGCGGCGGGGGAGGGCGGCGGAACGGAAGGACGCGGAACGGAAGGCGCGCGGGCGCGTTTCCGGGGGCCGGCCCGGTGCGGCGGAGCGGCGATGGCGGCGGGCGGGCGGCGCTGAGGGACCGGCCATGGAGCGCGGGCCGGGCCGGCCCAGCCTGCAGCTCGTCCAGCAGGCCGTGCAGGCGCTCTACCACGACCCCGACCCCAGCGGCAAGGAGCGGGCGAGCTGCTGGCTGGGCGAGCTGCAGCGCTCGGTGAGAGCCGCGGGCGGCGGGTACCGGGCCCGGGCTCGCGGGGAGGCCTCGGGCCCCATCCGGGGTTGGGCGGGGCGGGGAGCGGCGGCCCCGTGGCGGCCCCGGGGAGCCTCCACCCTGCCGCTGCCGCTTCCCGGTGCTCTGTGGCCGCCCCATCGCTGGGAGCGCGCTGGAGAGAGACTTTGGGCAAGGCCTGGAGGGACGGGACACGGGGAATGGCTGGAATGGCTGCCACTGCCACAGGGCAGGGAGGGACCGGAGATTGGGCAGGAATTCCTGGCTGGGAGGGCGGGCAGGCCCTGGCACAGGGTGCCCAGAGCAGCTGTGGCTGCCCCTGGATCCCCGGCAGTGCCCAAGGCCAGGCTGGACACTGGGGCTGGGCTGGGGACAGTGGGAGGTGTCCCTGCCATGGCAGGGGTGGCACTGGGGGGACTTTGGGATCCCTTCCCACCCAAACCATTCCAGGGTTCCATGATTAACACCAGGAACAGGGGCTGGGACGTTTGGCACAGTCATGAGGTAGCTGGGAAGGAGGAATTGGCTCCCAGAGGGGAATTTGGGCTCTCAGAGGAAAATTTGGGCTCCCTCCGGGCTTCTCCTGCCGGCCGGGGCCTCGCTCCCCTCCCCAGAGCCCTCAGGACACCCCCCCGGCTCCTTCCCCGGGTTTTTGGGGTGTTGGTCAGTGTTTGTGGCCTCCTCTGGTCCTGCTGGAGCCGCTTTGTCCCCTCCCTCCCTCAGGGGGTGGATGTGTCCCCTCCCCAGAGCCGGGCAGTGTCCCCTGTGTGCCACCCCTGGGGCGCCTCGTGCTCCCTCCCCAGGAGCCGTGGGACGAGATTCTGTCACCCTGGGGCTGGGGAGGAGGAGCTGTGACCCTGTCCCTGCTCTGTCCCTGCTCCGTGTCCCTGTCCCTGCTCCGTGTCCCTGTCCCTGCTCCCTGTCCCTGCTCTGTGTCCCTGTCCCTGCTCCGTGTCCCTCCCTGTCCCTGCTCCATGTCCCTCCCTGTCCCTCCCTGTCCCTGCTCCGTGTCCCTGTCCCTGCTCCCTGTCCCTGCTCCATGTCCCTCCCTGTCCCTCCCTGTCCCTCCCTGTCCCTGCTCCGTGTCCCTGTCCCTGTCCCTGCTCCGTGTCCCTGCTCCGTGTCCCTGTCCCTGCCCTGTGTCCCTCCCTGTCCCTGCTCCGTGTCCCTGCTCCGTGTCCCAGCTGGGCTCTGTCCCCTTCCCACCCTTGCCCAATCCTGCCCCTCTTTATTCCCACAAACTCGTGATTTCCCCACTTTTCCCCCTAAATTCCCCCCAGTTCTCCCCCATAGCTGGGTCTGGGGGGGCTCTCCAGCTGCTCCCCCATTTCCCCCCACGGGGAATAGATATTTTATATTTACCAGAACACAGATTTACCTCTCAGGGATGGTTCCTGTGACACCCCGGGATTCCTGTGGGGTACGGGGCTGTCCCCAGGTCAGGCTGCCCCATCCCCTGGAGAGTTTGGGGCTTTGGGGGTTAATTTGTGTTCCCCAGTGCTCTGACCCTCTGCAGGGCTGGGATCTCTGCTCCAGCTTCTCTGGGATTTTCTCTGCGTTGTTTTTGATCTAATAGTGGTGGTAATAATAACAATAATAGCAATAACAATAATAATAGCAATAATAGCAATAACAATAATAATAGCAACAATAGCATTAACAATAATAGCAATAATAGCAATAACAATAATAATAGAAATAATAGCAATAACAATAATAATAGAAATAATAGCAATAACAATAATAAGAGCAATAATACTTTTCCCTGCGTTGTTTTTGATGTAATAGTAGCGATAATATCAATAATAGTAATAATAATAGCAATAATTGCAATAATGATAACAATAATAGCAATAATAATAATAATAAAAAAAAAAGGTCACTGTGGCCCTGGTGGGACATCCATGGCTTGGGGGTCACAGTGACACTGGTGGGACATCCATGGCTTGGGAGTGACAGTGACACTGGTGGGACATCCATGGCTTGGGAGTGACAGTGACACTGGTGGGACATCCATGGCTTGGGGACCACAGTGACACTGGTGGGACATCCATGGCTTGGGGACCACAGTGACACTGGTGGGACATCCATGGCTTGGGGACCACAGTGACACTGGTCGGACATCCATGGCTTGGGGACCACAGTGACACTGGTGGGACATCCATGGCTTGGGGACCACGGTGACACTGGTGGGACATCCATGGCTTGGGGACCACGGTGGCACTGGTGGGACATCCATGGCTTGGGAGTGACAGTGACACTGGTGGGACATCCATGGCTTGGGGACCACGGTGGCACTGGTGGGACATCCATGGCTTGGGGGTCTCTGTGACACTGGTGGGACATCCATGGCTTGGGGACCACAGTGACACTGGTGGGACATCCATGGCTTGGGGACCACGGTGACACTGGTGGGACATCCATGGCTTGGGGACCACAGTGACACTGGTGGGACATCCATGGCTTGGGGACCACAGTGACACTGGTGGGACATCCATGGCTTGGGGACCACAGTGACACTGGTGGGACATCCATGGCTTGGGGACCACAGTGACACTGGTGGGACATCCATGGCTTGGGGACCACGGTGACACTGGTGGGACATCCATGGCTTGGGGGTCACAGTGACACTGGTGGGACATCCATGGCTTGGGGGTCACGATGGCACTGGTGGGACATCCATGGCTTGGGGGTGACGGTGACACTGGTGGGACATCCATGGCTTGGGGACCACAGTGACACTGGTGGGACATCCATGGCTTGGGGGTCTCTGTGACACTGGTGGGACATCCATGGCTTGGGGACCACAGTGACACTGGTGGGACATCCATGGCTTGGGGGTCTCTGTGACACTGGTGGGACATCCATGGCTTGGGGACCACAGTGACACTGGTGGGACATCCATGGCTTGGGGACCACGGTGACACTGGTGGGACATCCATGGCTTGGGGGTCACAGTGACACTGGTGGGACATCCATGGCTTGGGGACCACGGTGACACTGGTGGGACATCCATGGCTTGGGGACCACAGTGACACTGGTGGGACATCCATGGCTTGGGGGTCACGGTGGTACTGGTGGGACATCCATGGCTTGGGGACCACAGTGACACTGGTGGGACATCCATGGCTTGGGGGTCACGGTGGCACTGGTGGGACATCCATGGCTTGGGGGTCACAGTGACACTGGTGGGACATCCATGGCTTGGGGACCACAGTGACACTGGTGGGACATCCATGGCTTGGGGACCACAGTGACACTGGTGGGACATCCATGGCTTGGGGACCACGGTGACACTGGTGGGACATCCATGGCTTGGGGGTCACGGTGGCACTGGTGGGACATCCATGGCTTGGGGGTCACAGTGACACTGGTGGGACATCCATGGCTTGGGGACCACAGTGACACTGGTGGGACATCCATGGCTTGGGGGTCACGGTGGTACTGGTGGGACATCCATGGCTTGGGGGTCACTGTGACACTGGTGGGACATCCATGGCTTGGGGGTCACTGTGACACTTGTGGGACATCCATGGCTTGGGGGTCACAGTGACACTGGTGGGACATCCATGGCTTGGGGGTCTCTGTGACACTGGTGGCCCTGGCTGGGGCTCAGTGTTTGTCCCTCAGGCCTCCCCGTGCCCTGCTCAGGGTGGAGGCCGGGATTGACCCCCTGAGGGACATGTGCTGGGTGTGTCACTCGGTGTCCCTGCAGTGCCACTGTCACAGGCTGTTTCCTGGCACCCCTGGGCCCCCCTGTCCCGTTTGCCTCAGCTGGGATGAGCTCTCAGGGTTGGGATCCCGCTGGTTTTTGCCTTTCTGGAGTTGTGATCACAGAATCCTGGAATGGTTTGGGTGGGAAGGGACTTCAGGGCCCCTCCAGTGCCACCCCTGCCATGGCAGGGACACCTCCCGCTGTCCCAGGGACACCTCCCACTGTCCCAGGGACACCTCCCGCTGTCCCAGGGACACCTCCCGCTGCCCCAGGGACACCTCCCGCTGTCCCAGGGACACCTCCCGCTGTCCCCAGTGTCCAGCCTGGCCTGGGACACTGCCAGGGTGCTCAGAACCATCGTGGGCAAAGCCTAAAGCTGAGTTTGGGTGCCTGGGTCACTGTGGGGATTCAAATTTGGCACTGGGGACCCCCAAACCTGAGTGAGACCCCCCCAATTCCCACCCCTGGGATCTCTGGCAGGACGTGGGGCTCACTGGGGACCCCCAAACCTGAGTGAGACCCCCCCAATTCCCACACCTGGGATCTCTGTCAGGACGTGGGGCTCACTGGGGACCCCCAAACCCGGGTGAGACCCCCACAGTTCCCATCCCTGGGATCTCTGGCAGGACGTGGGGCTCAGGTTTGGCTCTGGAGGCTCCAGGGGCTCAGGTTTGTCTGGCAGCTCCCCCAGCAGCCCCATTCCCGCCGTTCCTGCTGGGTATTCCTGGGAAATGGGGCTGGATGAGCAGAGCAGCTCTGGGTTTGCACAGCACTGAGAGCTCAGCTGAAGGTGTGAGCTGACCTAAATCCCAGAATGTGAGGATGCTTCAGGCAGCTGAGGGCTGATTCCAGCCCAGCTGGACTTTCCTGAGGCAGAGCTTGGGAATCAGGAATTGTTCCCTGGCAGAGTGGGCAGGAATTCCCTGGCACAGGTGCCCAGAGCAGCTGTGGCTGCCCCTGGATCCCTGGCAGTGTCCCAGGCCAGGCTGGAGCAGCCTGGGGCAGTGGGAGGTGGAGTTTCTCTGCACCCCTGGTGCCTGGAGAATGTTCCCTGTGGATCCATGGCTGTGGGGTTTCGGTGTGCATTGACCAGAGGTTGGTTTGGGTTTTAGTTGGGGTTCCAGGAAGGAAATCCTCTGGCATTATAGAATTCCTGAATGTGCCATGAGGAGTTTCAGGCATGGAAACAGCTCCTGGTGGCCATTGGTGCTCACAGCCCGTTGATAATTTGTGCTCTTTGCTGAGTTGGGCTCCCAGGGGGATTATCCCTGTGGGTGTGGTGGGTTTGGGAGGATCTCCCGTGTCTGCCACCGTGTCCATCCAGACTGGGAATTACAGCTCGTTAATTGAGGGGAGAAAAGTTTAATGAGGGGGTTTGGTGGGATTCTGGCTGCTGTAGGTGTTGGGTTTAAGTTTTTGTTCATTCCCAGTGTGGGGATTTCCTGTGATCAATAAATCCAGGGGGTGTTTATGGCAGCAAGGCCTGCAGGTGTTTCTCACTCCCTGCCAGAGCCATTCCAGGGGAGTTTTACACCTGGAGTAGCTGGAGATACTGAGCAGCTGTGGAGGCAGCTGGGAAAGGAGGATCAGAGCCTGGAATCAGCAAAGGAGTTTGTCTGAGAGCTCTGGAGGGGCCATCCTTGGGCACGCTGTGGTCAGGGGTGCAGCAGCATTCCATGGGGAAACTGCTGTGTCCTGGGAAGCTGCAGGGAATGGAACTGGATGTGGTCAGGGGTGCAGCAGCATTCCATGGGGAAACTGCTGTGTCCTGGGAAGCTGCAGGGAATGGAACTGGCTGTGGTCACTGGTGCACCAGCATTCCGTGGGGAAAACTGCTGTGTCCTGGGAAGCTGCAGGGAATTTCTGCCTGGCTGTGGTCAGGGGTGCAGCAGCATTCCATGGGGAAACTGCTGTGTCCTGGGAAGCTGCAGGGAATGGAACTGGCTGTGGTCAGGGGTGCAGCAGCATTCCGTGGGGAAAACTGCTGTGTCCTGGGAAGCTGCAGGGAATTTCTGCCTGGCTGGGGCAGGGATGGATCTGCTGGCCATGGGGGTTGGACCTGGAGGGATGGAGGAGCCGTGGGGATGTGGCACCTGGGGACATGGGGACATAGGGCAGTGGTGGGACCTGTTGGACCCCGTGGGCTCCAGGGGTTCCCAGCTCAGAGGATCCTGTGGAAAGGGGGAGAGGAGAGGAGAGGGAGAGGGAGAGGGAGAGGGAGAGGGAAAGGAGAGGGTCCCATCCCTCCCCAGCTTGTCTGGGCCCTCTGTAGTTGGCTCCAGCTGCACTCCAGGCTCCAGTGGCCATGGAAAGAGCTCCTGGCAGAAATTCTGGGATTGGGATCAGGAACTAGGCCCTGTGCCAACTGTAATGTTTTGCATGTTCCAGAGGCTGGGTTTTCCTGGGAATCAGCCTGGATCGTGCTGATCCTGCCTGGTGTTGCCCTCTTGTTCCCCTGTGCCATGCTGGGGAGCCCTGGGAGCCCTGGCCAGGATTGGGGTCTGCAGCATGGGTGGGGTGCAGCCTCTGGGCCCCGCTGTCCTGCCTGGGGCAGAGGTTTGGGAAGGGAATTATTTTCTCTTCCTGGCTGGGCAGGCAGTGGGATCTAACAAAGAGCTGCTCGGCTCTTGGAGTGACTGGCCAAGGGTTGGGATGGGATTGCCTTCATCAGTGAGGCTGGAACGAGGACCAGAGATGGGTTTTGGGGAAGCAGAGGTTTTATTTCACTCTGGGTTGAGCTCAGGGGAGTCCTGTGGCCCAAAGGCTGTCAGAGACAAGGGCTGTGCAGCTCGTGGGGTTGGCTCAGGTTTTGCTCCCAGGTTTCCCCATCAGCTGGATTTGGGATTTTTAACCACACTGCCCAGGGAGGTTTGGAGTTCCTGGAGGTGTCCAGGGAAGGACTGGACGTGGCACTCACTGCTCTGGGCTGGGGATGGGGCACGGGTTGGGCTCCACTGCCCTGTCCCTGTGACTGGGGGGGTGTCCCAGTGCCAGCCCCCTCCCAGTGCCCACCCTGAGCTGGGATGGCAGCACCGTGTGGGCTCTGCAGTGTCTGGGGAGTCCTGGGATGGTTTGGGTGGGAAGGGAGCTCAGAGCCCCCCCAGTGCCACCCCAGCCATGGCAGGGACACCTCCCACTGTCCCAGGCTGCTCCCAGCCCCATCCAAGAGCAATTCCAGGGATCCAGGGGCAGCCACAGCTGCTCTTGCAATTCCAGCCCAGCCAGGAATTCCTGCCCAAGATCCCATCCAGCCCTGCCCTGTGGCACTGGGAAGCCATTCCCTGTGTCCTGTCCCTCTGTCCCTTGTCCCCAGTCCCTCTGCAGCTCTCCTGGAGCCCCTGCAGGCCCTGGAATGTTCTGGAAGCTCTCCCTGGAGCCTTCCCTTCTCTAGGGGAGCACCCCCAGCTCTCCCAGCAGCTCCATGGATTCCTCTGGGCTCGCTCTGGCAGTTCAGGGCTGTGTTTCCACGGGGGAATTTGGGGTCTCTGCAGTCCCTGACCCCTCACACCGTGGTTTTCCCACAGGTCCATGCCTGGGAGATCTCAGACCAGCTGCTGCAGATCCACCAGGATGTGGAGTCCTGCTACTTCGCTGCGCAGACCATGAAGATGAAGATCCAAACTTCATTCTACGAGCTCCCCACGGACTCCCACGCCTCACTCCGGGACTCTCTGCTGTCACACATCCAGAACTTGAAGGACCTGTCCCCGGTCATTGTCACACAGGTGGGTGGTGGCAGGGGAGGGATGGAGCTGATCCTGCTCTCCCTGGGCTGGAAAACAGGGAAGGCTGATCCCTGCTCCCGGCCTGGCACAAGGTTATTTTCCCTCCTTCATCACTTGGTTCCTTTAGTTACATCCATTACTTTGTTTGGTTTGCTGTTTGGAGAGGAGGAGTAGAGGATCCTGTGGGTTTTCCCTTTGCTCTGATATGGAGATCAAACCCAGCAGTGCCCAGGGTGTTCAGGGGGTTCTCTGCACCCTTCATTCCCATTATCCAGACATTCCTGTGGCACTGGGGGGCCTGACACCCCCAGGGTGAGGCCAGGGTGCTCCTGCAGCCCCTGAATGTCCTGGCAAGGAAATGTCACCCCTTGGGGCAGCCCTGCAGCTCCCCACAGGGATGGATGGATGATGGATGGATGGATGGATTGGATGATGGATGGATGGATGGATGGATGATGGATGGATGGATGGATGATGGATGATGGATGGATGGATGATGGATGGATGGATGATGGATGGATGGATGATGGATGATGGATGGATGGATGATGGATGATGGATGATGGATGGATGATGGATGGATGATGGATGGATGATGGATGGATGGATGATGGATGATGGATGATGGATGGATGATGGATGGATGATGGATGATGGATGATGGATGATGGATGGATGATGGATGGATGATGGATGATGGATGGATGATGGATGGATGATGGATGGATGATGGATGGATGATGGATGGATGATGGATGGATGATGGATGGATGATGGATGGATGGATGATGGATGGATGATGGATGGATGGATGGATGGATGATGGATGGATGATGGATGGATGGATGATGGATGGATGGATGGATGGATGGATGATGGATGGATGATGGATGGATGATGGATGGATGGATGATGGATGGATGGATGATGGATGGATGATGGATGGATGATGGATGGGATGGATGGATGGATGGATGATGGATGGATGATGGATGGATGATGGATGGATGGATGGATGATGGATGGATGGATGATGGATGGATGGATGGATGGATGGATGATGGATGGATGGATGATGGATGGATGATGGATGGATGGATGGATGATGGATGGATGGATGATGGATGGATGAATGGATGGATATGGATGGATGATGGATGGATGGATGATGGATGGATGGATGATGGATGATGGATGGATGATGATGGATGGATGGATGATGGATGGATGATGGATGGATGGATGATGGATGGATGGATGGATGATGGATGGATGATGGATGGATGGATGGATGGATGGATGGATGGATGGATGGATGGATGGATGGATGATGGATGGATGATGGATGGATGGATGATGGATGGATGATGGATGGATGGATGATGGATGGATGGATGATGGATGGATGATGGATGGATGATGGATGGATGATGGATGGATGATGATGGATGGATGATGGATGGATGATGGATGGATGATGATGGATGGATGATGGATGATGATGGATGGATGGATGATGGATGGATGATGGATGGATGATGGATGGATGATGGATGGATGGATGGATGATGATGGATGATGGATGGATGATGGATGGATGATGGATGGATGGATGGATGGATGGATGATGGATGGATGGATGATGATGGATGATGGATGATGGATGGATGGATGATGGATGGATGGATGATGGATGGATGGATGGATGGATGATGGATGATGGATGGATGGATGGATGGATGATGGATGGATGGATGATGGATGGATGGATGGATGGATGATGGATGATGATGGATGATGGATGGATGGATGGATGATGATGGATGATGGATGGATGGATGATGGATGGATGGATGATGGATGATGGATGATGGATGGATGGATGATGGGATGGATGATGGATGGATGATGGATGATGGATGGATGGATGATGGATGATGGATGGATGGATGGATGGATGATGGATGGATGGATGGATGGATGGATGATGGATGGATGGATGGATGGATGGATGGATGATGGATGGATGGATGATGGATGGATGATGGATGGATGATGGATGATGGATGGATGGATGGATGGATGATGGATGGATGGATGATGGATGGATGATGGATGGATGATGGATGGGATGGATGATGGATGGATGATGGATGGATGATGGATGGATGATGGATGGATGGATGATGGATGGATGATGGATGGGATGGATGGATGGATGGATGGATGGATGGATGATGGATGGATGGATGGATGGATGGATGATGGATGGATGATGGATGATGGATGGATGATGGATGGATGATGGATGGATGGATGGATGGATGGATGATGGATGATGGATGGATGGATGATGGATGGATGATGGATGGATGATGGATGGATGGATGATGGATGGATGATGGATGGATGATGGATGGGATGGATGGGATGGATGGGATGGATGATGGATGCTGGATGGATGATGGATGGATGGATGATGGATGGATGATGGATGGATGGATGATGGATGGATGGATGATGGATGGATGATGGATGGATGGATGATGGATGGATGGATGATGGATGGATGATGGATGGATGGATGATGGATGGATGGATGATGGATGGATGATGGATGGATGATGGATGGATGATGGATGATGGATGGATGATGGATGGGTGGATGATGGATGGATGATGGATGGATGATGGATGGATGATGGATGGATGGATGATGGATGGATGATGGATGGATGATGGATGGATGATGGATGGATGATGGGTGGATGGATCATCATCATTCCCTCAGGAATGATTCCCGAGTTCCCTGCTGGCAGGGATGCTGGGGTGGGTTCCAGAGCTGCCTGCCAGCCCTGTCTCCTGGGCACCCCCCAGCCCTGTCTCCTGGGCACCCCCCAGCCCTGTCTGCTGGGCACACCCCAGCCCTGTCTCCTGGGCACACCCCAGCCCTGTCTCCTGGGCACCCCCCAGCCCTGTCTCCTGGGCTCACCCCAGCCCTGTCTCCTGGGCTCACCCCAGCCCTGTCTCCTGGGCACACCCCAGCCCTGTGTCCTGGGCTCACCCCAGCCCTGTCTCCTGGGCACACCCCAGCTCTCCCCACGCTGATCCCTGTGTCTCCCATTCCCTTGCAGCTGGCTCTGGCCATAGCTGACCTCGCCCTGCAGATGGCTTCGTGGAAGGGCTGCGTGCAGACGCTGGTGGAGAAGTGAGTGACTGCTCCTGTCCCTGGGCTGGGGGTGTTCCCTGGGCTGTGTCAGGCCGGGGTGGTGCAGGAAAGGGAAATTTTTCTCCTGAGATCACCGAGTTCAGGTGGCAGGGGGGGCTGTCAGCCATGCACGCCTCCCTGCTCACAGCCCAGCACTCAGCGCTTTTCCTCATCCCTCTTTTGTTTGGGATGATCCCTCTTCCCTCAGCTACATCTGTGCTGTGGAGTGGAGCAGTGAGGCTGGAGCCCCTCGCTGTTGTGTGTCCCCAGGTGTCCCCACAGGGTGCCACACGCTGCTGCACAGTGACAGCAACGTCCCCCGGGGCTGCCACCACACCGAGGTGGCCCCGAGTCCTTTGGCAGCAGGAGGGGGTGGGATTTGTCCACCCCTGGCACCTCCCAGAGCTCATGGGCTGGGAAAGCTCTGCTGGAAATCCCTGGGCTGGGCCAGCCTGGGGGCTCCTCTTGGCAGGGCTGGGGCTGGGCACTGCCTGTCCTTGAGGTGGGACTGCTGCTGAATCCGTGGAAAATGGAATATGGAATATGGAACCAAGCCCACCCAGTCCCTCTTGGCAGGGCTGGGGTTGGACACTGCCCGTCCTTGAGGTGGGACTGCTGCTGAATCCATGGAATATGGAATATGGAATATGGAATATGGAACCAAGCCCACCCAGTCCCTCTTGGCAGGGCTGGGGCTGAGCACTGCCTGTCCTTGGGGCAGGACTGCTGCTGAATCCATGGAACCAAGGGCTGGGAAGGGACCTTAAAACCCACCCAGTCCCTCTTGGCAGGGCTGGGGTTGGACACTGCCTGAATCCATGGAATATGGAATCATGGGCTGGGAATAGACCCTACAGCCACCCAGTCCCTCTTGGCAGGGCTGGGGCTGAGCACTGCCTGTCCTTGGGGCAGGACTGCTGCTGAATCCATGGAATATGGAATCAAGGGCTGGGAATAGACCCTACAGCCACCCAGTCCCTCTTGGCAGGGCTGGGGCTGAGCACTGCCTGTCCTTGGGGCAGGACTGCTGCTGAATCCATGGAGTATGGAATCATGGGCTGGGAATAGACCCTAAAACCCACCCAGTGCCAGGCCCTGCTGCAGCCTGGGGTGCCCCTGCAGCTCTGTCTGTGCTGTTCCCCTCTCCGTTCTGGGCTGACAACCCTCCCAGAATGTTGTTAAAAGTCCTTCTCCCAACCCTGGTGCCAGAAGAGAGAGTCAGGATGTGTCTGTCTCAGTCTCCAAGGATGTTTGTTATTTCTTATCTGGTACATTCTGTTCTCACCCTGCTAACTACAGTGCTGGTCCACCCTGACTGCCCACCCCGAGGGCAGCTGTGATCTTTTATACTCTGTACTACGTGTCCTGTGTTTACAGATAAATACCAACACCTCTCACCTGTGTTAGACACTGCACTGCTGTGCTAAACCAACCCAAAAGTGCCACCACCACAGCAGAAAATGGAGGGTGAGAGGGAGCAGAGGGACAGGGACACACCCAAATTCCTCCATCTTGCCTTCTTGAACCCCCATTCTAAAACCCCAAAATTCTACATCTACACCCGGTGATAAATTAATATTATACCAATCAAACTCTCGTGGCTTGTACACCCAGTGATAAATTAATGTTATACCAATCAAACTCTCGTGGCTTGTACACCCAGTGATAAATTAACGTGGTACCATTCTAAACCCCAAAATTCTACATCTAGACACAGAGATAAATTAATGTTATACTAATCAAACTCTCGTGGCTTGTACACCCGGTGATAAATTAACGTGGTACCATTCTAAAACCCCAAAATTCTACATCTAGACACAGAGATAAATTAATATTATACCAATCAAACTCTTGTGACTTGTACACCCAGAGATAAATTAATATTATACCAAACTCTAGTGGCTTGTACACCTGGTGATAAATTAACGTGGTACCATTCTAAACCCCCAAAATTCTACATCTACACCTGGTGATAAATTAACATGATACCAATCAAACTCATGGCTTGTACACCCAATGATAAATTAACTTGACACCAATCAAACTCTTGTGGCTTGTACACTCAATGATAAATTAACACGATACCATTCTAAAACCCCAAAATTCTACATCTACACCTGGTGATAAATTAACAGGATACCAATCACACTCACAGCTTGTCTCTGTACCCCCTGCCACCCCGAGGGATGTCCTGGGGGTGTCACTGAGGTGTCCCTGTCCCCCAGGTACAGCACAGATGTGACATCACTGCCCTTCCATAAATAACCAAACTCACGGTTTGTCTCTGTACCTGTTGCCACCCCGAGGGATGTCCTGGGCTGTGACACTCCCCATCACTGAGGTGTCCCCCTGTCCCCCAGGTACAGCACAGACGTGACGTCGCTGCCCTTCCATAAATAACCAAACTCACGGTTTGTCTCTGTACCCCCTGCCACCCCAAGGGATATCCTGGATTCCAACATTCCCCATCACTGAGGTGTCCCCCTGTCCCCCAGGTACAGCACAGACGTGACGTCGCTGCCCTTCCATAAATAACCAAACTCACGGTTTGTCTCTGGATCTGTTGCCACCCAGGGGGATGTCCTGGGCTCTGACATTCCCTGTCACCGAGGTGTCCCTGTCCCCCAGGTACAGCACAGACGTGACGTCCCTGCCCTTCCTGCTGGAGATCCTGACGGTGCTGCCCGAGGAGGTGCACAGCCGCTCGCTGCGCATCGGCGCCAACCGCCGCACCGAGATCATCGAGGACCTGGCCTACTACTCCAGCACCGTGGTGTCCCTGCTGGTGAGCTCGGCCTGCAGCTGCCTCACTGCAACCAGCCTGGGACAGGGGAGCAGGGAATTGTTTGGGTTGGAAAAACCTCAGAGCCCACCTGTGCAACCGCACCCCAGCACTGCCAGGGGTCCCCTTGGCCACATCCCCTTGTCCCCAAGGGCCACATCCACACGGGTTTGAAATCCCTGCAGGGATGGGGACTCCTGCCCTGCCCTGGGCAGCTGTGCCAGGGATGGACAGCCCGTTACAGGAAGGGATTTTTCCAGTATCCAACCTGAGCCTCCCCCGGCACAACTCGAGGCTGCTTCCCCTTATCCTGTACCAGGAGGTGGAGCTGGGCTGTGTCTGCTCAGCAGCTCAGGTGCTGCTGGGGGGGCCTCTTCCCCCATTCCATGGTTGTCCTGGCAGAGTTCCCTGGCAGCTGTCAGGGCAGCCCAGCTCCCCCTGTTTACTCTGAAATTCCTTCACCTTTCCAAGTCCTCATCCAGTGTCACCCTGCCCAGCCAGCCCCAGCTTTTCCAGGGAGATCCTGGATGGTGGATCAGGAGGAGTTCCCACACTGGGCTGTTCTCTCCAGCCCCAGCTTTTCCAGGGAGATCCTGGATGGTGGATCAGGAGGAGTTCCCACACTGGGCTGTTCTCTCCAGCCCCAGCTTTTCCAGGGAGATCCTGGATGGTGGATCAGGAGTTCCCACACTGGGCTGTTCTCTCCAGCCCCAGCTTTTCCAGGGACACCTGGGACATCCCAGCTGACACATCCCTGCACTGGGCTGTCCCTTCAAGCCATGTCCAGTCCCAGCTTTCCTGGAATCCCTGGGACATCCCAGCTGACACATCCCTGCACTGGGCTGTCCCCTCCAGCCGTGTCCAGTCCCAGCTTTTCCCAGGATCCCTGGGATATCCCTGCACTGGGCTGTCCCCTCCAGCCATGTCCAGTCCCAGCTTTTCCCAGGATCCCTGGGACATCCCAGCTGGCACTCTGGGGACACAGGCAGTGTCACCTCGCTCTGGTGCTCGTGGCTGCTCAGAGCTGGCACAGGATCAGCAAGGGCCAGCCCTGTCCCTGCACATTCCTGCTCCCTCTGCACCTGCCTGGAGCTTTCCTGAGCTTCCCCTGTTGGTGCCAGCACGGGCATTTCCACCACCTACCTGAAGAGCCAAATTTGTGTTTTCTCTGAGGGATTTAAATGCCAAATTCCCATTCCAGCATGGCTGGGAATGAGCTGCTGCTGTCCCACATCTTGGCACATCCTGGCTTGGACCCTGGGATGGCACATTTGGAATGTCCCTGGGGACAGGTCTGGCTGTCAGCACCAGCTTCTCTCTGCAGGGGTGGGAATGTGGGGAGAAGAGTTAAACTGGGATTTGTCAGGTGTGAACCTCCCTGGTGGCTGTGCTCTGCTGGCCTGACATGGATCCTGCAGGAGTGGTTTGTGGGGACAAGGATTAAACTGGGATTTGTCAGGTGTGAACATCCCCTCAGGCTGTGCTCCCCTGGCCCAATGGGATCCTGCAGGGATGGTTTGTGGGGACAAGGATTAAATTGGGATTTGTCAGGTGTGAACCTCCCTGATGTCTGTGCCCCCTGGCCCAATGGGATCCTGCAGGAGTGGGAATGAGAGAGGATTAAACTGGGATTTCTCAGGTGTGAACCTCCCCTCAGGCTGTGCTCCCTGGCCCAATGGGATCCTGCAGGAGTGGTTTTTGGGGACAAGGATTAGCTGGGATTTGTCAGGTGTGAACATCCCTGATGGCTGTGCCCCCTGGCCCAATGGGATCCTGCAGGGGTGGGAATGAGGGAGGATTAAATTGGGATTTCTCAGGTGTGAACATCCCTGATGTCTGTGCCCCCTGACCCAACACAGGATCCAGCAGGAGTGGGAATGAGGGAGCCACTCCAGCTGCTCTCCCTGCTCCCGTGGCAGCAGCTGGAGCTGACAGAGAGGGTCTGGGCTCTGTCCCTGGAATGTTCTGTGGCCTCCAGAGGACGTTCCTGGTTATTTCTCACGGATCACCCCTGCAGTCAGCACTCCCGTGTCCCCACAGGTGACGTGTGTGGAGAAGGCAGGCAATGAGGAGAAGATGCTCATCAAAATCTTCAGGTGCCTGGGCAGCTGGTTCAACCTGGGTGTCCTGGACAGCACCTTCATGGCCAACAGCAAACTGCTGTCCCTGCTCTTCGAGGTGCTGGTGAGTGTTCCCAGGGTGCCAGGTGGGGTTTGTCACCCCCGGGGGTGCCAGGTGAGGTTTGTCACACCTGTGCCAGGTGAGGTTTGTCACACCCAGGGGGTGCCAGGTGAGGTTTGTCACACCTGTGCCAGGTGAGGTTTGTCACACCCAGGGGGTGCCAGGTGAGGTTTGTCACACCTGTGCCAGGTGAGGTTTGTCACACCCAGGGGTGCCAGGTGAGGTTTTTCATGCCCAGAGGGTGCCTCCCACTGACCCCCCAGACCATCCCTGGTCAGTCTCTCCCACTGACCCCCCAGACCATCCCTGGTCAATATTCCACTCACGTTTTTGAGAAACCTCATCTCCGTCCCACCAAGGGCTCCCCATTTCCCACCTCTCTGTGCAGCCAGGTGATGAGCAGCCTGGTGCTTTCCTTCCCTCCGAGCTGCCCTGGATTCCAGCTTGGAATTCCAGCTGGTGTTTTCCCTCCTGTGTTTGCCAGGGTCCCTTGGGGAAGGGTCAGTTTGCCCTGGAGTGTCCAGGGAAGCAGGGTACGAGGCTGGTGGGCTGTAGTGGGGGCTGTGGCTGTGCAGGACCCCTACAAAATGTTTCCACTGAATTCTTTGGGTTGGAATAGATCTCCAAGATCAAATTGTGGGAAGAAGAACAAAAACCTGGTGGTTTCATTACTGATTGTGTGATGTAGTTGGGGCAGCTCCCATCTCTGCTCTGTGACCAGGTACAGACCCAGGGAATGGCTGAGCTGTGCCAGGGTAGGGATAAGATGGAGAGCAGGAAAAGTTCTTCATTCCCAGAGGTGCTGGGCAGGGAACGGGCACAGCCCCAGAGCTCTCCAGGGATGCCAGGCTGGGATTTGGGGTGTCAGTGCAGACCCATGATCCCTGTGGGGAATCCAGCTCAGGAGATTCTTTGATAATTGCTGGGATTTTTTTGCCTCGCAGCAACAGGACAAGACCTCGTCCAACCTGCACGAGGCGGCGTCGGACTGCGTGTGCTCGGCCCTGTACGCCATCGAGAACGTGGAGACCAACCTGCCCCTGGCCCTGCAGCTCTTCCAGGGCGTGCTCACCCTCGAGAGTGCCTACCACATGGCTGTGGCACGGGAGGACCTGGACAAGTGAGGGACAGGGAGCTGGGAGGGACAGGCAGGACAGATGGTGCCGTGCCAGCCTCCAAATGGAGATACCAGTGCTGGGAGTGTCAGCAGTGCTGGGGGCACTGGGGTGGGCACTCGTGGAGTCACACAAAATCCTGGGCGTGAGTCTGAGCCCCTCAGAGAGGTGGAGGGGCTGGAGCTGTGCCCTCACACCTGGCACTGGGGTTTTGGAGAAGTTTGAGCTGAGTTTTTCAGCAGATTTGTTTATTGGAACAGTGTTTGCACCCACTTCCCCTGCTCAGCGTCTCACAGCTGCTGGCAAAGCACAAGTTGGGGTTTCTCTCTCTCCCCGAGGCTCTGGGCACATTTTGCACTGGGGTGAAGCCCGTGGGGCTGATCCCACCCCTGTCCCTCCTCAGGGTGCTCAACTACTGCCGTGTGTTCACCGAGCTGTGCGAGACCTTCCTGGACAAGATCGTGTGCACGCCGGGCCAGGGCCTGGGCGACCTGCGCACGCTGGAGCTGCTGCTCATCTGTGCAGGGCACCCGCAGTACGAGGTGAGCTGCACCCAAATCCTGTCCTGCAGAGCCTGGGCACAGGGCAGGGCTCTCCTGGGCAGCCTGGCCTTGTTCCCTGCGTGTTAAAGTGGAGCTCAGTGGGGATTTGTGGTTCCTGGGAGTTTTGTCCCAGGCTCTCCTGGGCAGCCTGGCCTTGTTCCCTGTGAGCTGCTGGCTCTGGAATTTCTGCTCTGCACTCACAGGCAGGACTCTGGGTCCGTTAAAGTTGGGCTCAGTGGGGATTTGTGGTTCCTGGGAATTTTGCCCTGTGGGTGACTGAAGTGCTGGTTCACATCAAAGCTCCTGCCCACCTGCCTTAGGAGCAGAACTTGTCATTGTTTTGGTCTCTTTTTATCCTTTATTTCATTCTTTATCCTTTTACTCTCCCCAAACCATTAATTAATTGCAGTGGCTGATCCCTGCCTGTGTTCAGTGGATGGAAGCTGCTGCCTGGGAGCTGCAGAGCTGCTGTGCTCTACTCTCTTTTTATCCTTTATTTCATTCTTTATCCTTTTACTCTCCCCAAACCATTAATTAAGTGCCAGTGGCTGATCCCTGCCTGTGTTCAGTGGATGCTGCCTGGGAGCTGCAGAGCTGCTGTGCTCCAGCAGACCCCACTGCACCCTGGGGTCCCTGGGACCCTTTTCCTCCCTCCCCAGGTCTGTTAAGCTCAGTTTTCCTTGGCCACGACCTCATCCTGTGCCATCAGTGCTGAGGGGGTCATGGAGCTCTGCAGCTGCTCCTGACCAAATCCTCACTTGTGGTTTTTGTACAGTAACCACACAATAAATAAAAGAACCCACAAATGTCTGTGTCCACTTCCAGCCCGAGCTGCCCCCAGAGCCCCGGCCCCGCTCTGGGGAGGTTCTGGGCTGGAGATGCTTTGGCTGCCAAGGGCTGGGGCAGGAATTCAGGGTCACTGGGGGGTCCCAAGCCCTTAATTCAGTGTCAGGCAGAGAAATTGGTGGATCTGGGGCACCAGTCCCTGTGTCACCACTGTGTGAGACAGCAGCTCTGACACAGACCTGTGGTGCCACCTCTGCTGGCACCCAGGGGTGGTTTCTGTTTCTCCATCAGGACCACTGAAAGGGTGGAGAAAAAAGTTCTGCTGGTAACAAAATCCTGCATTTTTTTCTTCCCAAACAGGTGGTAGAAATTTCCTTTAACTTCTGGTACAGACTGGGGGAGCACCTGTACAAGACAGACGATGCCATGATCCACAGCATCTTCAAAGCCTACATCCAGCGCCTGCTGCACGCGCTGGCCCGGCACTGCCAGCTGGACTCGGACCACGTAAGGGCCCCCGGAGCTGCTGGGGAACTGGGATGTGTCTGTGTGTCCTTATGGAGCAGTGGGATGTGTCTGTGTGTCCCTATGGAGCTGCTGGGGACCTCGGATGTGTCTGTGTCTCTATGGAACAGCTGGGGCTCTGGGATGTGTCTGTGTCCCTATGGAGCTGCTGGGGCTCTGGGATGTGTCTGTTTGTCCTTATGGAGCAATGGGATGTGTCTGTGTGTCCTTATGGAGCTGCTGGGATGTGTCTGTGTGTCCTTATGGAGCTGCTGGGGACCTGGGATGTGTCTGTGTGTCCTTATGGAGCTGCTGGGGCTCTGGGATGTGTCTGTGTGTCCTTATGGAGCTGCTGAGGACCTGGGATGTGTCTGTGTGTCCCTGTGGAACACTGGGATGTGTCTGTGTGTCCCTGTGGAACACTGGGATGTGTCTGTGTGTCCTTATGGAACAGCTGGGGCTCTGGGATGTGTCTGTGTGTCCCTGTGGAGCTGCTGGGGAACTGGGATGTGTCTGTGTGTGCTTATGGAGCAATGGGATGTGTCTGTGTGTCCGTGTGGAGCTGCTGGAGCTCTGGGATGTGTGTGTGTGTCCCTATGGAGCTGCTGGGGAACTGGGATGTGTGTGTGTGTCCCTATGGAACACTGGGATGTGTGTGTGTCCCTATGGAACACTGGGATGTGTGTGTGTGTCCCTGTGGAACACTGGGATGTGTGTGTGTGTCCCTATGGAGCTGCTGGGGCTCTGGGATGTGTCTGTGTGTCCCTATGGAACACTGGGATGTGTGTGTGTGTCCCTATGGAGCACTGGGATGTGTGTGTGTCCCTGTGGAACACTGGGATGTGTGTGTGTCCCTGTGGAACACTGGGATGTGTCTGTGTGTCCCTATGGAGCACTGGGATGTGTGTGTGTCCCTATGGAACACTGGGATGTGTGTATGTCCTTGTGGAACACTGGGATGTGTGTGTGTCCCTGTGGAACACTGGGATGTGTGTGTGTCCCTATGGAACAGTGGGATGTGTCTGTGTGTCCCTATGGAACACTGGGATGTGTGTGTGTCCCTATGGAACAGTGGGATGTGTGTGTGTCCCTATGGAACACTGGGATGTGTGTGTGTGTCCCTATGGAACACTGGGATGTCTGTGTGTCCCTATGGAGCACTGGGATGTGTGTGTGTGTCCCTATGGAACACTGGGATGTGTGTGTGTCCCTATGGAACAGCTGGGGCTCTGGGATGTGTCTGTGTGTCCCTATGGAACACTGGGATGTGTGTGTGTCCCTATGGAACAGCTGGGGCTCTGGGATGTGTCTGTGTGTCCCTATGGAACACTGGGATGTCTGTGTGTCCCTATGGAGCACTGGGATGTGTGTGTGTGTCCCTATGGAACACTGGGATGTGTGTGTGTCCCTATGGAACAGCTGGGGCTCTGGGATGTGTCTGTGTGTCCCTATGGAACACTGGGATGTGTGTGTGTCCCTATGGAACAGCTGGGGCTCTGGGATGTGTCTGTGTCCCTATGGAACAGTGGGATGTGCATGTCCTTATGAATGCACTGGGATTTGTGTGTGTGTGTCCCTATGGAACACTGGGATGTCTGTGTGTCCCTATGGAACACTGGGATGTGTGTGTGTATCCCTGTGGAACAGTGGGATGTGCGTGTCCTTATGAATGCACTGGGATTTGTGTGTCCCCATGCAGAGCTCTGCTGTCCCAGCCTGAGGCAGTTTTGTTGCTTTTTCCGTGCACTCTGGGATGTTTTATTCTGTCCTCCCCTTCTCATCCCCTTGTTTCCCATCCCTTCCTCCCTTGTTGGAGCAGGAATCCCCAGTGTGTGCCCAGACCGGTCACGTTTTCCTCGGGCACAGCTCTCCAGTCCCTCCAGCAGCCTGGTCTGGACCAGGAGGGCAGGAATGCTTTAAGGAATTCCTTAAAACAGAATCCCTGGTGTTCCCCTGGCTGTGGCTGAGTGGGAACAGAAATTCCCCTGAGCTCTCCCTCCCCTCCCTCAGGAGGGGGTCCCGGAGGAGACCGATGACTTCGGGGAGTTCCGGATGCGTGTCTCGGACCTGGTCAAAGATCTGATCTTCCTGGTGGGCTCCGTGGAGTGCTTTGCTCAGGTGGGTTTGTGGGAGTGCAGTGAGGTGGAGACAAATGCCAGGGGAGGTCACCGAGCCCTGGTGGCCTTGGGGACTGCAGGAGGTCACACACATCTCGTACATGAGGATGTGATGGTGGGAGCTGATGTGAGAGCAGTAGGAGATGGGGGAGCAGCAGGAGATGGAGCAGCAGGAGATGGGGGAGCAGCAGGAGATGGAGCAGCAGGAGATGGGGGAGCAGCAGGAGATGGAGCAGCAGGAGATGGGGGAGCAGCAGGAGATGGAGCAGCAGGAGATGGGGGAGCAGCAGGAGATGGAGCAGCAGGAGATGGAGCAGCAGGAGATGGGGGAGCAGCAGGAGATGGAGCAGCAGGAGATGGGGGAGCAGCAGGAGATGGGAGAGCAGCAGGAGATGGAGCAGCAGGAGATGGGGGAACAGCAGGAGATGGGAGAGCAGCAGGAGATGGAGCAGCAGGAGATGGGGGAGCAGCAGGAGATGGGGGAGCAGCAGGAGATGTGGGAGCAGCAGGAGCTGTAGGAGCAGCAGGAGATGGAGCAGCAGGAGATGGGAGAGCAGCAGGAGATGGGAGAGCAGCAGGAGATGGGAGAGCAGCAGGAGCTGTAGGAGCAGCAGGAGATGGGAGAGCAGCAGGAGATGGGAGAGCAGCAGGAGCTGTAGGAGCAGCAGGAGATGGGGGAGCAGCAGGAGATGTGGGAGCAGCAGGAGATGTGGGAGCAGCAGGAGATGGAGCAGCAGGAGATGGAGCAGCAGGAGATGGGAGAGCAGCAGGAGATGGGAGAGCAGCAGGAGCTGTAGGAGCAGCAGGAGATGGGGGAGCAGCAGGAGATGTGGGAGCAGCAGGAGATGTGGGAGCAGCAGGAGATGGAGCAGCAGGAGATGGAGCAGCAGGAGATGGGGGAGCAGCAGGAGATGGGGGAGCAGCAGGAGATGGAGCAGCAGGAGATGGAGCAGCAGGAGATGGGAGAGCAGCAGGAGATGGAGCAGCAGGAGATGGAGCAGCAGGAGATGGAGCAGCAGGAGATGGGAGAGCAGCAGGAGATGGAGCAGCAGGAGATGGAGCAGCAGGAGCTGTAGGAGCAGCAGGAGATGGAGCAGCAGGAGATGGAGCAGCAGGAGATGGGAGAGCAGCAGGAGATGGGGGAGCAGCAGGAGATGTGGGAGCAGCAGGAGATGGAGCAGCAGGAGATGGGAGACCAGCAGGACGTTTCTGACATTTTGGGGATGGCTGCTGTGCTCCCACAATGTCAGGGTGGCCTGTGGAGTGTGGGGTTTCTGCAGGCCACAGCTGGGGCGGGATTTTGGATGTGGGATGGATGAGGGGTGGCAGTTTGGGGACAGGAAGGGTCAGGAGCAGAGCCTTGGGGACAGGAGTTGGTGGCCCCTCGGTGACTGTCCCCTCCTGCAGCTCTACGCCACGCTCAAGGATGGGAACCCGCCCTGGGAGGTGACAGAAGCCGTGCTCTTCATCATGGCCTCCATCGCCAAGAGCGTCGATCAGTGAGTGCTGGCAGTGCCCAGGGGGGCTGGGGGGACAGGGCTGCCTCCGTGTGACACAGACACCACAAATACCCCAAGGACATTCCCATCCTGGCAGTGCCCAGGGGGGCTGGGGGGACAGGGCTGGGGGGACAGGGCTGCCTCTGTGTGACACAGACACCACAAATACCCCAAGGACATTCCCATCCCTGGCAGTGTCCAAGGCCAGAACAGCCTGGGACAATTTAAGGTGTCCCTGCCCATGGCAGGGGTGGCACTGGAGGGGTTTAAGGTCTGTTCACACCCAAACCATTCATTGGGGATCCTTCCACATCCAGGAAGTTTTCCTAGGTATCCTTAGGGAAGCTTAAATCACTGGAAGTGTTTCCTCCTGTGTGACAGTGGAAGCAGGGACAGGTGACACCCAGGGCAGTGAGGCCACAGTGCCCTGTGCACTGCCAGCAGTGGGACAGCCCAGCTGACCTTCCCTGGGCTGGGAATGCTGTCCCTCCCACCCCTGGGACACTGTGATTCCATCCCTGCATTCCCTGGGACACTGTGATCCCATCCCTGCATTCCCTGGGACACTGTGATCCCTGCATTCCCTGGGACACTGTGATCCCTGTATTCCCTGGGACACTGTGATCCCTGTATTCCCTGGGACACTGTGATCCCATCCCTGCATTCCCTGGGACACTGTGATCCCTGCATTCCCTGGGACACTGTGATCCCATCCCTGCATTCCCTGGGACACTGTGATCCCTGTATTCCCTGGGACACTGTGATCCCTGTATTCCCTGGGACACTGTGATCCCATCCCTGCATTCCCTGGGACACTGTGATCCCTGCATTCCCTGGGACACTGTGATCCCATCCCTGCATTCCCTGGGACACTGTGATCCCATCCCTGCATTCCCTGGGACACTGTGATCCCATCCCTGCATTCCCTGGGACACTGTGATCCCATCCCTGCATTCCCTGGGACACTGTGATCCCATCCCTGTATTCCCTGGGACACTGTGATCCCATCCCTGTATTCCCTGGGACACTGTGATCCCATCCCTGCATTCCCTGGGACACTGTGATCCCATCCCTGCATTCCCTGGGACACTGTGATCCCATCCCTGTATTCCCTGGGACACTGTGATCCATCCCTGTATTCCCTGGGACACTGTGATCCCATCCCTGTATTCCCTGGGACACTGTGATCCCTGTATTCCCTGGGACACTGTGATCCCTGTATTCCCTGGGACACTGTGATCCCTGTATTCCCTGGGACACTGTGATCCCTGTATTCCCTGGGACACTGTGATCCCTGTATTCCCTGGGACACTGTGATCCCCATCCCTGCATTCCCTGGGACACTGTGATCCCTGCATTCCCTGGGACACTGTGATCCCTGTATTCCCTGGGACACTGTGATCCCATCCCTGCATTCCCTGGGACACTGTGATCCATCCCTGCATTCCCTGGGACACTGTGATCCCTGCATTCCCTGGGACACTGTGATCCCATCCCTGCATTCCCTGGGACACTGTGATCCCATCCCTGCATTCCCTGGGACACTGTGATCCCTGTATTCCCTGGGACACTGTGATCCCTGTATTCCCTGGGACACTGTGATCCCTGTATTCCCTGGGACACTGTGATCCCATCCCTGCATTCCCTGGGACACTGTGATCCCATCCCTGCATTCCCTGGGACACTGTGATCCCATCCCTGCATTCCCTGGGACACTGTGATCCCATCCCTGCATTCCCTGGGACACTGTGATTGCTGTCACTCCTTTCCCAAGCAGGCTGGTAACTCCATCCCTCCTTTCCTTGTGAATCTGGGAATCCCATCCCGCTGCTCCCCCGGCGCCTGGAGGAGTCACCTCAGTCCCTTCTGGCCACCAACTCCTGTTATCCGTGCTGGGGCTGCTCCTGCTCCTTTTTCCAATGTCCTGTTCTTGGGATCACCCATCACACCGGGGCAGGAACCAGTGTCCTGTTCCTGGGATCACCCAGCACACCAGGGCAGGATCCAGTGTTCTGTTCCTGGGATCAGCACCACACTGGGGCAGGCAGTTCCCAATGATCCTCGTGTCCCCCTGGTGTTGGTGGGGCTCTCCCTGGAGGTTTTACCTCTGGGATCTGAGGGGTTATCCGGGGGATCTGCCAGGGCACCCATGGCGATCTGTCCATTCCCTGGGATCCGTGGGGCTGAGCCCCGTCCCCACAGGGTTTGTCCCAGTGTCACATTGCACACTCAGAGCGCGGTGTGGGGCAGTGGGGCCGGCTCCTGGCTCTGACAGCCCCTGCCAGCCCCTGCCAGCCCCCGGGGAGGCTCTGACAGCCCCCGGGGAGGCCCTGCAGGCCCTGCCAGCCCCCGGGGAGGCCCTGCAGGCCCTGAGCCCGTCCCTGTCCCGCAGGGAGAACAACCCGACGCTGGTGGAGGTGCTGGAGGGCGTGGTGAGGCTGCCCGAGTCGGTGCACACGGCCGTGCGCTACACCAGCATCGAGCTGGTGGGCGAGATGAGCGAGGTGGTGGACAGGAACCCTCAGTTCCTGGGTGAGTCCTGCGCCCCTGACCCCCCTGTGTCTGTCTGTCTGTCTGTCCGTGCAGCCCCACGGTGCCCCTGACCCCCTGTGTCTGCCTGTCTGTCTGTCCGTGCAGCCCCTGAGCAGCCCCACGGTGCCCCTGACCCCCTGTGTCTGTCTGTCTGTCCGTGCAGCCCCACGGTGCCCCCTGACCCCCTGTCTGTCTGTCTGTCTGTCCGTGCAGCCCCACGGTGCTCCTGACCCCCCTGTGTCTGTCTGTCTGTCTGTCCGTGCAGCCCCACGGTGCCCCCTGACCCCCCTGTGTCTGTCTGTCTGTCTGTGCAGCCCCCACAGATCACCCCCAGACCCCCCAGATCACCCCCCAAACCCCACAGATCATCCCCAGACCCCCCAGATCACCCCCCAGACCCCACAGATCATCCCCAGAGCCCCCAGATCACCCCCAGACCCCACAGATCATCCCCAGAGCCCCCAGATCACCCCCAGACCCCACAGATAACTGCTCAGACCCCCCAGATCACCCCCAGACCCCACAGATAACTGCTCAGACCCCCCAGATCACCCCCAGACCCCACAGATCACCCCCAGACCCCACAGATCACCTGTCTGTCTGTCTGTCTGTCCGTGCAGCCCCACAGTGCCCCTGACCCCCCTGTCTGTCTGTCTGTCTGTGCAGCCCCCACAGATCACCCCCAGACCCCCCAGATCACCCCCAGACCCCCCCAGATCACCCCCAGACCCCACAGATCACCTGTCTGTCTGTCTGTCTGTCCGTGCAGCCCCACAGTGCCCCTGACCCCCCTGTCTGTCTGTCTGTCTGTGCAGCCCCCACAGATCACCCCCAGACCCCCCAGATCACCCCCAGACCCCACAGATCACCCCCAGAGCCCCCAGATCACCCCCAGACCCCACAGATCACCTGTCTGTCTGTCTGTCTGTGCAGCCCCCACAGATCACCCCAGACCCCACAGATCACCTGTCTGTCTGTCTGTCTGTCCGTGCAGACCCCGTGCTGGGGTACCTGATGAAGGGGCTCTGTGACCGGCGCCTGGCGTCGGCCGCGGCCAAGGCCATCCACAACATCTGCTCCGTGTGCCGGGACCACATGGCCCAGCACTTCTCGGGGCTGCTGGAGATCGCCCGCGCCCTCGACTCCTTCGCCCTGTCCCCGAGGCCGCCGTGGGGCTGCTCAAGGGTGGGTGTCCGTGGGGTCTGGGGGTGATCTGGGGGGGCTAGGGGTGATCTGTGGGGTCTGGGGGGTTATCTGTGGGGTCTGGGGGGTTATCTGTGGGGTCTGGGGGTGATCTGGGGGGGCTAGGGGTGATCTGTGGGGTCTGGGGGTGATCTGGGGGGGCTGGGGGTGATCTGTGGGGTCTGGGGGTGATCTGGGGGGGCTGGGGGTGATCTGGGGGGGCTGGGGGTGATTTGTGAGGTGATCTGTGGGGTCTGGGGGTGATCTGTGGGGTCTGGGGGTGGTCTGAGGGGTCTGGGGGTGGTCTGGGGGGGCTGGGGGTGATCTGTGGGATCTGCCAGGATATCCATGGAAACTGCTGGGGTGTCTGTGGGAATTGCTGAGGTGTCCATGGGGTCTGTGAGGTATCCATGGGGTCTGTGAGGTGTCCATGGGGTCTATGAGGTATCCATGGGGTCTGTGAGGTGTCCATGGGGTCTGTGAGGTGTCCATGGGGTCTGTGAGGTGTCCATGGGAATTGCTGAGGTATCCATGGGGTCTGTGAGGTGTCCATGGGAATTGCTGATGTGTCCATGGGGTCTGTGAGGTGTCCATGGGAATTGCTGAGGTGTCCATGGGGTCTGTGAGGTATCCATGGGGTCTGTGAGGTGTCCATGGGAATTGCTGAGGTGTCCATGGGGTCTGTGAGGTGTCCATGGGGTCTGTGAGGTGTCCATGGGAATTGCTGAGGTGTCCATGGGGTCTGTGAGGTGTCCATGGGGTCTGTGAGGTGTCCATGGCAGTTTCTCCCCAGGGTGCTGAGCCCCATCCCCACGGGGTTTGTCCTGATGTGCCCCAAGTCCCATTCCACACCCAGGGAATCCTCAGGAGTTCCCTGGGGCTGGAGGCAGAAATAAATCCTGGATTTGTGACTTTGTGACTGTTCCCATCCCTGAGGCAGCTCGGGGACTGCCCTGGATGTGTGGGAGGAACTTTGGGAAATGCTGAGAGCCAGGCTGGCAGTCACTGCCCCATCCAAACTCTGGGAATCACCTGCTGGACACAGAGGGTGGAAATCTGGGAGTGTTGGTCATTTTAGAGAGTTTGGGCTCAGGAAGGAGATTTTTAACTCCAGTTCACACTCCAGTGTTGGTGTCTCACTGGACTCTTGGGCACCTTTTCAGCCAGGGCTGGTTTGGGGTGAGCCTGGAGATTTCCAATGAATTCCAGCACTGCTGGAGCCTTTACCCCAGAGCCAGGGATCCTTCCCTGCAGTCCTGTGCTGCCATGGGGGACAAAACTCCCCTTGTTCCATGGGATGGGCTGAGCTGCTCCTTTCCCCCTCCCTTGGAACAGGCCAGGGATTCCCCAGCCAGGGAGGTTTTCACAACCAGAGCCGGGCAGTGCTGTGTCACTGCTGCCTGTGGCAGTGGGAACAGCCCAACACTCCTCGACCTCCATGGCTGGGAGCCCTGGGGCACCTTCACCGGAGCTTCCCAAAATCTCCTGGTGCTGCTGGCCCAGGACAGGGACACTGGGGACACACGGGGGGCTCAGATTCACTTGTGGCACCCCTGTCCCTGTCCCCGATGCCAGCGCTGCTCCCTGCTGGGACTGAAGCGTTTTGGTGTCTGCCTCCACTGCAGGGAGACCCTCCCAGGTGCCACCCTTGTCCCACAGCCATTCCATCTGGGAATGTCACCGTCCCTGTGCCCTCCCTGAGCCGTGTGTGTGTGTCCTTGTAGGGACAGCGCTGGTGCTGGCCCGGCTGCCCCTGGAGAAGATCTCGGAGTGCCTGAGCGAGCTCTGCGCTGTGCAGGTGCTGGCGCTCAAGAAGGTGTGTCTGGGAGGGGGGACACTGGGGACACTGGGGACACTGGGGACACTGGGCAGGCCCCAGCCCTGCTACAGCAACCTCAGGGCCAGAGGTGTATCCTGGAGGAATGGAATTGTTGGGGTTGGAGAAGCCCCTGGAGCCCCTTGAGTCCAACCAGCCCCAGCACTGCCAAGGCCACCACTGCCCGTGTCCCCAAGTGCCACATCCACAGGGCTTTGAAATCCCTTCAGAGATGGAGACTCCCCTGCCCAGCCATGCCAAAGCCACCACTGCCCGTGTCCCCAAGTGCCACATCCACAGGGCTTTGAAATCCCTTCAGAGATGGGGACCCAACTCCTGCCCAGCACTGCCAAGGCCACCACTGCCCGTGTCCCCAAGTGCCACATCCACAGGGCTTTGAAATCCCTTCAGAGATGGAGACTCCCCTGCCCAGCCCTGCCAAAGCCACCACTGCCCATGTCCCCAAGTGCCACATCCACACAGCTTTGAAATCCCTTCAGGCCTGCCCAGCCATGCCAGGGCCAAGAAGAATTTTCCCCAAATTTCCAAGAATTTCCCCTCCCCTGGCACAGCTCGAGGCCGTTCCCTCTCATCCTGTCACTTGTTCCATGGGGACAGAGCCCAGCACCCCACAGGACACGTCCAGGACTGAGCCCTGCCCTGAGTGCCACCTCAGGGGTGCAGAGGTGCTGCTGGTGGGGTCGCTGTCCTGGGCACGGTGCCACCTGTGCTCCTGACATCCTGTCCTTTGCCCTCGTTTTCCAGCTGCTCTCCCAGGAGCCAAGCAATGGCCTCTCCTCAGACCCCACAGTGCCCCTGGATCGACTCGCCGTCATCTTCAGGTGAGGGAGGAGCTGGGGCACTGCTGCTCCCCCAGGGCACTGCCTCCTTCTCCCCATCCTGTGGGGAATGGGCTGGAGGTCTCTGCTCCCCCAGCTCCCAGCTCCCGAGGTGCCCCCCAAGCCAATTCCTGGTCCCCTTCCCACAGCTCCGACCCTTTTCCTTGGCTTCAATCCCAAACCCCCCTGAACCCTTGGCTGTTCCCACAGACACACCAACCCCATTGTGGAGAACGGCCAGGTCCACCCGTGCCAAAAAGTCATTCAGGAGGTGCGTGGGAGAGGGCTGGGATTGGGGAGGGGGTCCTGGTGGGGGGCTGTGGGGTGGGGGTTCCCAGGTCTGGGGGTACCTGGGGTGTTGTACAGGTAAATCCAGCAGATCCACGGGTCTGCCCAGGGCTGTGGAGCCCCCTCCTGTCCCTCCTGGAAGCTGGGATTGGGGTGTGGAGGGGGAAATTTGCAGGTTCAACACCCTGGAAGGGGCCCTGGCTCTGGGAATGTCCCAGGTGTTTGATTTCCCTGCCCGTGCCCCATTTTCCACACTGCCCTGGAGGGGATAAACTACTCCAGGTTCCTCCAGAAAGCTTTTCTCCCTCATCTGGAGGGGAGGAACACTGGAGTGTGGGTGTTTGGGGCCTGGAAAGGAGTGGGGACTGTCCCAGGGTGGGTGAGGTGTCACACTTGCCCCTGTCCTGCCCCATTTTCCACGCTGCACTGGAGTGGATAAACTACTCCGGGCTCCTCCAGAGGCTTTTCTCCCTCATCTGGAGAGGAGGAACACGGGGAGAAACACGCTGGGTGTGGGTGTTTGGGGCCTGGGAAGGAGCGGGGACTGTCCCAGGGTGGGTGGGGTGTCACCCTTGCCCCTGTCCTGCCCAGATCTGGCCAGTGCTGTCGGAGACCCTGAACAAGCACAGCGCTGACAACCGGATCGTGGAGCGCTGCTGCCGCTGCCTGCGCTTCGCCGTGCGCTGCGTGGGCAAGGGCTCGGCCGCCCTGCTGCAGCCCCTCGTCACCCAGGTGGGGCTGGGACACCTGCTGGGGGCTCCAGGGGACGCTGCTGGGCTGGGGGGGACCTCAGGGGGCTCACCGGGGTCGCTGTGGCTGCTGTGAGTGTCTCGGGTGGGAAGTGAATCCTGGCAGCCTCAGGAATTCCAGCATAAAGGGAGGAGAGGCTTTGGGAGAGGTGGAGGATGCCAGGAGCCCCGTGTGTGTGATTTGGGAGGAGTGTGTGAAACCCTGCATGGTGCAGCTCCAGCCTGAGGGCAGGATCCATGAATCCCAGAGCTGGGTGTTCCCTGCTCCGCTCAGAGAAGCTTCCATGGAGAAGCGGTGCCAGATCAGGGAGCCCCAGCACAGAGATGCCCCCAGGACCTGAGCGAGTCCATGGGGTGTCCCTGCCCACGTGGGACAGGCTGGGAGCTGGCACAGGGTGGGCTCGGAGGGATGTGGGGCCAGGGCAGATCCAGCAGCGCCCCTGCAGCGTTCCTGTCTCCCCAGATGGTGAATGTGTACCGGGAACACCAGCACTCCTGTTTCCTCTACCTGGGCAGCATCCTGGTGGATGAGTACGGCATGGAGGAGGGCTGCAGGCAGGGCCTGCTGGACATGCTGCAGGTGGGGCCCTCCTGCCCAGCCACGGCCTCACCCGGGCTGCAAAACCCCTCAGACCCTCCCAGCACTGCCAGGGCCACCACTGACCCTGTCCCCGAGTGCCACAGCCACAGAGCTTTTAAATCCCTCCAGGGGTGGAGGCTGCAAAACCCCTCAGACCGTCCCAGCACTGCCAAGGCCACCACTGACCCTGTCCCTGAGTGGCACAGCCACAGAGCTTTTAAATCCCTCCAGGGGTGGGGACTCCAGCCCTGTCCCGGGCAGCTGTGCCAGGGCTGGGGGCTGCAAAACCCCTCAGACCCTCCCAGCACTGCCAAGGCCTCCACTGACCCTGTCCCTGAGTGCCACAGCCACAGAGCTTTTAAATCCCTCCAGGACTGGGGGCTCCAGCCCTGTCCTGGGCAGCTGTGCCAGGGCTGGGGGCTGCAAGACCCCTCAGACCATCCCAGCACTGCCAAGGCCACCACTGACCCTGTCCCCAAGTGCCACAGCCACAGAGCTTTTAAATCCCTGCAGGGCTGGGGGCTGCAAAACCCCTCAGACCCTCCCAGCACTGCCAAGGCCACCACTGACCCTGTCCCTGAGTGCCACAGCCATGCAGCTTTTAAATCCCTCCAAGAGTGGGGGCTCCAGCCCTGTCCTGGGCAGCTGTGCCAGGGCTGGGGGCTGCAAGACCCCTCAGACCCTCCCAGCACTGCCAGGGCCACCACTGACCCAGTGCCACTTGTCCCCAGCTGCCACCTCCACACAGCTTTTAAATCCCTCCAAGAGTGGGGACTCCAGCCCTGTCCTGGGCAGCTGTTCCAGGGCTGGGGGCTGCAAGACCCCTCAGACCATCCCAGCACTACCAGGGCCACCACTGACCCTGTCCCTGAGTGCCACCTCCACGCAGCTTTTAAATCCCTGCAGGGGTGGGGGCTCCAGCCCTGTCCTGGGCAGCTGTGCCAGGGCTGGGGGCTGCAAAACCCCTCAGACCATCCCAGCACTGCCAAGGCCACCACTGACCCTGTCCCTGAGTGCCACAGCCACAGAGCTTTTAAATCCCTGCAGGGGTGGGGGCTCCAGCCCTGTCCTGGGCAGCTGTGCCCTTTCCAGGAGGGATTTTCCCTTATATCCAATCTGTATAGAATCTCAAACTGGTTTGGGTGAGAAGGGACCTTGCAGCCCATCCATGGGCAGCTTCCACTATCCCAGGTTGTCCCAATCCCCCTCCAGCCTGTCCTGGGGCACTCCCAGGGACGGGGCAGCCCCAGTCCCGGGCAGTTTGAGGAGTGACCCCAGGCAGTTGCTGATGGCTCCCTGTTCTCCCCAGGCTCTCTGCATCCCCACCTTCCAGCTCCTGGAGCAACCCAACGGCCTCCAGAACCACCCGGACACCGTGGATGACCTTTTCCGCCTGGCAGCCAGGTGCCACCACGCCCCTGTCCCCTCGTGAGGGTCCCCATGGGAGCGGGGAGGAGGTAGGACGTGCCCCTGACATCCGTCCGTCTGTCTGTCTGTGTGTCAGGTTCATCCAGCGCAGCCCCGTCACCCTCCTGCGCAGCCAGGTGATGATCCCCATCCTGCAGTGGGCCATCGCTGCCACCACCCTGGACCACCGGGACGCCAACTGCAGCGTCATGAAATTCCTGCGGGATCTGATCCACACGGGCGTGGCCAACGACGTGAGTGACACACACGGGACGTTCCTCAGGGGGGTGGCACCTTGGAATGGTTTGGGTGGGGAGGGACCTCAGAGCCCGTCCAGTGCCACTGCCAGGGGAAGGGACACCTGCCACTGTCCCAGGGTGCCCCAAACCCCGTCAGCCCTGTCCTGTTGTCCCCACAAGCCACCCTGGTTTCTCCATCACTGCTGGCAGAGAAGCTCTGGGAGTTGAGCAGGGAGCTTTTCCCTGTCCCCAGGCCCAGCGTGTCCCTGTCCCCAGCGTGTCCCTGTCCCCAGGGTGTCCCTGTCCCCAGCATGTCCCTGTCCCCAGCGTGTCCCTGTCCCTGTCCCCAGTGTGTCCCTGTCCCCAGGCCCAGCGTGTCCCTGTCCCCAGTGTGTCCCTGTCCCCAGCGTGTCCCTGTCCCCGGGCCCAGGGTGTCCCTGTCCCCAGTGTGTCCCTGTCCCCAGTGTGTCCCTGTCCCCAGCGTGTCCCTGTCCCCAGCCCCAGCATGTCCTTGTCCCCAGTGTGTCCCTGTCCCCAGCGTGTCCCTGTCCCCAGCCCCAGCATGTCCCTGTCCCCAGCGTGTCCCTGTCCCCAGCGTGTCCCTGTCCCCAGGCCCCAGTGTGTCCCTGTCCCTGTCCCCAGGCCCAGTGTGTCCCTGTCCCCATGCCCAGCGTGTCCCTGTCCCCAGGCCCTGTGTGTCCCTGTCCGTGTCCCCAGGCCCTGCCCAGCCCGTTCCCCTCTCTCCCCCAGCACGAGGAGGACTTTGAGGTGAGGAAGGAGCTCATTAACCAGGTGATGACCCAGCTGGGGCAGCAGCTCGTGAACCAGCTGCTGCAGACCTGCTGCTTCTGCCTGCCGCCCTACACCCTGCCCGACGTGGCCGAGGTGCTCTGGGAGATCATGCAGATCGACCGCCCGGTGAGGGACGGGGGGACCCCTGAGGGACAGCAGGGACACCCAGAGGGATGGGAGGGACCCCTAGAGGGGCGGGAGGGACCCCCAGAGGGACGGGAGGGACCCCCGAGGGGCGGGAGGGACCCCCAGAGGGATGGGAGGGACCCTCTGAGGGATGGGAGGGACCCCCCGAGGGACAGCAGAGACCCCCGAGGGGCAGGAGGGACCCCCTGAGGGGCAGGAGGGACCCCCAGAGGGACAGGAGGGACCCCCAGAGGGACGGGAGGGACCCCGAGGGACAGGAGGGACCCCCGAGGGACCCCCAGAGGGGCAGCAGGGACTCCTGAGGGACGGGAGGGACCCCCAGAGGAGGGGCAGGAGGGACCCCTCGAGGGACCCCCAGAGGCACAGGAGGGACACCCAGAGGGTGGGGTGGGGTGGACCCGTGGGACCCTGAATTTGTGCCAAGCTGTGCTGCACGTTCCGAGCTCTCCCTTTCCCTGGCACAGACGTTCTGCCGCTGGCTGGAGAGCTCCCTGAAGGGGTTGCCAAAGGAAACCACGGGCGGAGCCATCCAGGTGACACACAAACAGCTCACCGACTTCCACAAGCAGGTCACCAGGTGAGTGCCACCGGCTGCCTCCCTCAGGCCTCCAGCAGCCCCAGCCCTGCCTGGCTCCCTCCCTCAGGCTGACCTCCAGCAGCCCCAGCCCTGCCCGGCTGCCTCCCTCAGGCCTCCAGCAGCCTCAGCCCTGCCCGGCTCCCTCCCTCAGACCTCCAGCAGCCCCAGCCCTGCCCGGCTGCCTCCCTCAGGCCTCCAGGAACCCCCAGCCCTGCCCGGCTCCCTCCCTCAGGCCTCCAGCAGCCCCAGCCCTGCCCGGCTGCCTCCCTCAGGCCTCCAGCAGCCCCAGCCCTGCCTGGCTCCCTCCCTCAGGCCTCCAGCAGCCCCAGCCCCAGCCCTGCCCGGCTCCCTCCCTCAGACCTCCAGCAGCCCCAGCCCTGCCCGGCTCCCTCCCTGAGGCCTCCAGCAGCCCCAGCCCTGCCCGGCTGCCTCGCTCAGGCCTCCAGCAGCCCCAGCCCTGCCCGGCTGCCTCCCTCAGGCCTCCAGCAGCCCCAGCCCTGCCCGGCTCCCTCCCTCAGGCCTCCAGCAGCCCCAGCCCTGCCCGGCTCCCTCCCTCAGGCCTCCAGCAGCCCCAGCCCTGCCCGGCTCCCTCCCTCAGGCCTCCAGCAGCCCCAGCCCTGCCCGGCTGCCTCCCTCAGGCCTCCAGCAGCCCCAGCCCTGCCCGGCTCCCTCCCTCAGGCCTCCAGCAGCCCCAGCCCTGCCCGGCTGCCTCCCTCAGGCCTCCAGCAGCCCCAGCCCTGCCCGGCTCCCTCCCTCAGGCCTCCAGCAGCCCCAGCCCTGCCCGGCTGCCTCGCTCAGGCCTCCAGCAGCCCCAGCCCTGCCCGGCTGCCTCCCTCAGGCCTCCAGCAGCCCCAGCCCTGCCCGGCTCCCTCCCTCAGGCCTCCAGCAGCCCCAGCCCTGCCCGGCTGCCTCCCTCAGGCCTCCAGCAGCCCCAGCCCTGCCCGGCTGCCTCCCTCAGGCCTCCAGCAGCCCCCAGCCCTGCCCGTGCTGTTCCTGCTGGGCTGTGCCAGCTGCCTCGGGCACACGGGGCCCTGAGGGGCCTTTGCTGTCACCCAACGGGTTTTTCTGCCTGCCTTGATCCCTGTGGAGCTGCCGGCTCTTCCCGAGCCACCTCCTCATCCCCGTGAGTCACTGGTGCCACCTGCCAGGCCCTGCCCAGGCCTGTCCCTTCCCAGGGCCACCGGCTGCTTTGGGAGCATCAATTCCCCTGCCTGGCTCCATCTCATCCCTGGACACATCCCAGGGGCCGAGTGCCCGGGGACAGCTGGGGACAGCTGCATCCTTCCCCCAGCCACCACCGTGGTGGGACACTGGTGTCCTCTGGGGACACTCCTGGGGCTGCTGACCTCGTTGTGCCCTGATCATTGTCCCTTTGAGGATTGTCCCTTTGTCACTCCAGCCACCACCGTGGTGGGACACTGGTGTCCTCTGGGGACAGTCCTGGGGGCTGCTAGCCTCGTTCTGCCCTGAGGATTGTCCCTTTGAGGATTGTCCCTTTGTCACTCGATTGTCCCTTTGTCACTCCAGCCACCACCGTGGTGGCATAGGGGTGTCCTCTGGGGACACTCCTGGGGCTGCTGGCCTCGTTCTGCCCTGAGGATTGTCCCTTTGAGGATTGTCCCTTTGAGGATTGTCCCTTTGTCACTCCAGCCACCACCACCGTGGTGGGACACTGGTGTCCTCTGGGGACACTCCTGGGGGCTGCTGGCCTCGTTCTGCCCTGAGGATTGTCCCTTTGAGGATTGTCCCTTTGAGGATTGTCCCTTTGTCACTCCCAGCCCCCTGGAGCCCAGCTCCCGTCCCTCAGCAGGACACCTTCCCCGGGTGTCCCAAACGTCCCCTCGGGGTCCCCGCTGATGTCCCCCTTGCCTTGCAGTGCTGAGGAATGTAAACAAGTGTGCTGGGCCCTGAGGGACTTCACCCGCCTGTTCCGATAGCTCCGGCTCCACGTGGCTCCTGTCTCCCAGGTAAGGGCTGGCCCCGGGCTGCCCCGCCCCGCAGGACACCGGGGACAGAGGGCTGAGCTCCCTCCCTCCTCCCAGGAATGTCTTTGAGGAGAAGACAGGAAACGGCAACCCAAGAATGTGTCCCACAATCAGCCGAGGGCTCGCAGCGCGTCCCGGAGCCGCGGGAGGGAGGGAGGGAGGGAGGAGGGCCCGGGGGATCCCGCCCGCCTCGGGGGATCCCGCCCGGAGCTCGGCCCACCGGGAACGCCCTCCCCACCCAGCTGCAAACCCACCGGAGCCACGCGGGTCCTCAAGGATTCGCCCGGCAGCAAAAGAAGTAGAAAAACTTTCTGTGAAATGGAGACGACAAAAAGAAAAAAAAAAAAAAAAAAAGAGAAGGAAAAGAAACGAAACAAAAAAACAAACAATACAAATTGTTTAGGAAGATGGGGGGTCCTGGGGCGCTGCCCCCCCTGAGCCCACCGTGGCCTGCCTGGTGCTGACTCCCAGAGACGACACAGGCGGGACGGACTCTGCAAATAGAGATTTATATTTTATTTTGTTCTGCCTTTTTTTTTTTTAAGTTTGTTTTCTTGTTTGGTTTTTTTTCTTCTTCTTTTCTTTTTTTTTTCCCTTTTTTGGGGTTTTCTTTGGTTTGATTTCGGGGTAGGAGGCGGTGGCTCGAGTGCGGGCAGGGCGGGCGGGCGCATGCGGTTCCCTCCGGGGGTGTGTAGCCATCTCGAGACAATAAAAAAACATCAAAAAACTGAAAAAATAAATTAAAAACCTCCCAAGGTCCCTCTGGTTCCTCTCCCAGGGCTGGGGCTGCTTTGTGCCCCCGCCATCCCTGGGGGCTCCAGGGCTGAGGTGGCCCCAGGCCATTTCCTTGCTGTTTTCCCCCAAAACTCCAGTGGGATTATCCTTGGGGGATGCAGGGAGGGGTCCGGCTGCTCTGCTCCGGTAGAGCCACCGCAGGGTGGGTGGTGACAGTCCCCTTCCCCTGCAGAGCACCCCTGGGTGCTGGCCACTGGCAGCTCTGGGGACACAGGGGAGGGGACAGGGGTGGGGATGGTGCTGGGTGGCCCCGGCCCGCCCAGCCGAGATGGCCACGGAGTGACTCACCCCGGCCGGCAGTGCCACCAGCGCTGTCCCCGTGTCACTGGGGCAGGGGCCTGGCAGTGCCATCACCGCTGTCCCCGTGTCACTGGGGCAGGGGCCGGCAGTGCCACCGCTGTCCCCGTGTCACTGGGGCAGGGGCCGGCAGTGCCACCGCTGTCCCCGTGTCGCTGTCACTGGGGCAGGGGCCCGGGCGGCAGCGCCCAGGAGGGGCCGGGCAGGGGCTGCGCCGGCGGCAGCCGCTGGTGGCTCTGCCAGAGCTGGTGCAGCTCCTTGAACTGCTCCACCATCCTGTCCTTGAGGTCGGGGTGCGAGATCTGCAGCGGGATGCTGTCGGCCGACCAGGACAGCTCCCCGGAGAACATCTCCAGCAGCAGCCGCGCCGCCACCGGCACCACCTGCGGGAGCCCCGGGGCGTCACCGCGGGCGGGGACAGCCGCCCGTGTCCCCTCCCGGGACAGCCCAGCCGCGGGGCCCGGCCCCTCACCTGCACCGTGATCAGCTTCTTCTCCTTGGGCTTCTGGTCCGGCCACTCCTCGCCGAAGCACAGGAAGATCTCAAAGGGGGGCGGGGTGGGGGTCTGCCCCTTCTGGAACTGGATGAGGCCTGCGGGGCCGAGGCCGGGTCAGGAACGGGACGGGGCCACCACCAGCCCAGCCAGGACAGCTGAGGGCAACCCCGGGGCCACCTGGTGTCCCCACCATCCCAGCTCTGTCCCCACCATCCCAGCTCTGTCCCCCCATCCCAGCTCTGTCCCCCATTCCGCCAGGTTTCCGTGTGCCACCTGGTGTCCCTCCATCCTACCTGGTGTCCCCACCATTCCAGCTGGTGTCCCCATTACACCTCTGTCACACCTCTGTCCCCCTCATGCCACCAGGTGCTGTCCCCCCACCCCAGCTGACCTCTCCATCCCAATCCATCACCCTGGAGGGGCACAGGGCCACCCCTCCTTCCCCTCTGACCGTTGAGGAAGCCCTCGAGGCTGAAGAGTTTGGTCCTTCTCTCCCTCTGGATGGGGTTGGGGCCGGGCCGGGGGGTGGCGCAGGGCCCTGTCCAGAAAACCTTGCACTGGCACAGGCGGAGGGCGAAGAGATCCTGGCCCTGGAGCTCCAGGATGAGCCCTCGGTCCAGCACGTCCAGCAGCTGGTGGGTGTAGAAGCGCTGCTTCTCGTTGGGAATGGCGTCGGGAGCAGGGAAGGGCACCTGCTCCAGCGTCAGGGGCCCGAAGAGCTCCTCCTGCTCCCGCGTGGGCTCCAGGCTGCTGTGGAACAGCCGGCAGCCGTGCGGGTTGCTGACGGTGCGGGCACACACCTGGCGGCCCCGGTACTGGAACTTCAGCTCCAGGTCGGTCACTGCCGGACGGCCACGGGGTCAGCGGGGCCAGGGAGCGCCCCAGGGCTGCTCCAGCTGGCCGCCCTCATCCATCCCACGGCCACTCTGCACCCACGGTCACCCCAGTCCAGCCACCCTCATCCATCCCACGGCCACTCTGCACCCACGGTCACCCCAGTCCAGCCACCCTCATCCATCCCACGGCCACTCTGCACCCACGGTCACCCCAGTCCGGCCACCCCACGGCCATCCCATGGTCACCCTCACCCAGTGACCCTGCGGCCACTCCCATCCATCCCACGGCCACTCTGTACCCACGGCCACCCCAGTCCAGCCACCCCACGGCCACCCTGACCCAGTGACCCTGTGGTCACTCCCATCCACCCCACAGCCACGGCCACCTCTGTCCCACCACCCCATGGCCACCCCACACCCACGGCCACCTCTGTCCCACCACCCCATGGCCACCCCACAGCCACGGCCACCTCTGTCCCACCACCCCATGGCCACCCCACAGCCACGGCCACCTCTGTCCCACCACCCCATGGCCACCTCTGTCCCCCACACCCACAGCCACCTCTGTCCCCCACACCCACGGTCACCTCTGTCCCACCACCCCACACCCACAGCCACCACTGTCCCACCACCCCACAGCCACCCCAATCCTTGCAGCCACCCCCGTGACCACCCCGCCCAGCGTCCCCCGCTCACGTGGCAGCATGTGGGGGCTGACGAGCAGGTCGGGGATCAGGTGCTCCGTCGGTGCCACCGGGCAGGTGGACGAGGGCCCCGGGGGCTCCAGGGGGGGCCCCGTCTCAGCCAGGGCCCCAGGGAGCAGCTCAGGGCCCCCATGGGCGCCCCCTGCCTCCCCCTGGAGCAGAGCCGGGGGGGGAGGCCCAAAGGGCCCCCCCGGGGGGCAGCAGGTGGCAAAGGGGGGGGGCTCCTCCTTGGCCCAGGGGTAGGGGGGCAGCAGGTCCCCCCCGTGCTGCGTGTCTGGAGCAGAGAGGGGGGGTCAGAGGGTGCAACCCAACCCCCCTGAGCACCCCCACCCACCCGGCGCCCCCCACTCACCATCGATGCTCAGGGACGTCATTTTCTGGAGCTGCAGGGCAGAGTGGGCGTTACAGAGACCCCCTGACCCCCCGAGGTGTCCCTGGTTTGGGGATCCCCCACCCCGAGCCCCCCCAGGTACCTGGCTGACATCTTCCTCCCCGCTGCAGCCGTAGTCATCGTCATCCCCCCCGTCTGCAAGGCAGAGAGGGGCTGGGAAGTGCCGAGGGAACTGGGGGTGCTGGGGTGGGCATTGAGGGGCACCGGGGACTCTTGGGGCACCGAGGCTTCACAGGGGGGTGGGTCCAGGTCTGGGGGGGCGCCGGGTCCTTGTGGGGTCTGGGGTGCTGGGACCTCATGGGGTGCTGGGGCTTGTGGGACGTCGGGTCCTTGTGGGGTGCTGGAACTTCGGGGCTGCTGGGGGTCCTCCCCGAAGCCCCCCCGTACCTGCGCCGCCGGGGGGCTCCTCGCAGAGCTCGTAGATGCGGAAGGGCTGGGCCGGGGACCCGCGGGGCCCGTCCATCAGCAGCCGGAACTCGCGGCTCTTGTTGAGGGCGCAGCGCAGCGTGGCTTTCCAGCGCGGCGGGTCCGGCGGGTCCCCGGCGCGGAACCGGCCCGTCTCCTGCGCCCACGCCTGCGGGGGGGTCAGCGCCCCGCACCCCCAGTCCCGCCATCCCATGGTCCCCGTGTCCCCCTTGCGGCTCCACCCCACTGACACCACCCATCCCGTGTCCCCCATCATCCTTGTCACCTCCGTCCTGTGTCCCTTGTCACCTCCACCCTGTGTCCCTTGTCACCCATCAGCATCACTCCTGTCCCTTGTCCCCCATTGTCACCCATCCCACGTCCCCCTTGTCACCCCATCACCCTGTCACCCCCATCCCATGTCCCCCATGTCTGCATTGTCCCCACACCGTGTCCCCCTTGTCACCCTATCACACATCACCCCCATGTCCCCCATGTCCTCATTGTCCCCATCCCATGTCCCTATGGTCACCCCATCACACATCACCGCCATCCCATGTCCCCCATGTCCACATTGTCCCCATCCCGTGTCCCCATGGTCACCCCATCACACATCACCGCCATCCCATGTCCCCCATGTCCACATTGTCCACACACTGTGTCCCCCTTGTCACCCCATCACCCCATCACTCCCATCCCATGTCCCCCGTGTCCGCACTGTCCCCATCCCACGTCCCCACGGTCACTCCCACGCCGTGTCCCCCGGTGTCACCTTGAAGATGGTGTCGTGGTCCTGCGGCCCCGGGGGGTTCCTGGTGGCGTGTCCCCAGGGGATGACGAAGCGGCGGCGCTCGGGGTCGAGCCAGTGGAGCCCCGGGAAGCGGCGGCTGCTCACCTGGGCCACCAGCCAGGGCTTGAGGCGCACCCGCCGCGGGGGGTCCATGGCCTGGGGACACCGGCGGCCACCTCGTCACCCCGCCCTCGGTCCGGAAAGAGGAACGGGGCCCGCCCCGAGGGGCCGAGCGGGGCCCCGGTTCCGCTTTCGGGGCCGGCAGGGCGGGTGAGCCCCCCCGAGCTCTGCCTCCCCCGGGGGCGTTGGGGGGCGTCACCCACGCCCCGAAAGGAGAAGCTGCGGTGGCTGCAGGGAAAGAAAAGTGGGGCTGAGAAGGGGAGGGGACAGCAGGGACAGGGGGGACAGGGGGACACAGGGACATGAGGGACAAGGGGAGGACACAGGATGGGGAACAGGGGGACACGGAGTGGACAAGGGGGGTACACAGGGGACAGGGGACACAGGAGACACAGGGGGACAGGGGACACACCAGGGATGGGGGACACATGTAGCGACATGAGAGGACACAGTGAGGACATGGGGGGACATGGGAAACGGGAGACGGGGGACATGGAGAAGGGAGGAGGGACACCGGGGTGACACGAGGAGAGAGGGGATAGGGGATGGGGAGGACACGGTCATGGGATGAGAGGGGACGGGAGACACAGACAGGGGCGACACACGGGGGATCGGGGCACACGGGGACACATGGGGGACACGGGGGACACATGGGGGACACGGGGACACGTGAAGTCCCGACCGCGGTCCCTGTGCAGTCACAGGAGCCGCACGAGGGGACACCACCCCCGCTCCCCTCGGGCCGGGTGTCCCCGCCTGTCCCCCCACGCGTGGCGTTGGGCACGGCGTGTCCGGGGCTGCCGCGAGTCCCGGGGGTGGCCCGAGCTGCCGCCCCCACTCACGGACAGGGCACTGTCCCCGCGTGTCCCCGAGGCCACCTCAGCATCGCCCCGCGCTCCCGCGGCCCCCTCCCCACGGGGTCCCTCCCCACGGGGTCCCACCGGGAGCGGCCCCGGCTCTCACCTGCGCTCGGGGCCGGTCCCGGGGCCGCCGCCCGGAGTTTCCGCACGCGGGGCCGGGCGTGGGCGTGGGGCGAGACCGGCCGGGACCGCCCCGGGACCGCCGCGCCTGGGGCGGGGACCGGGCCCCCCGTGTCCCCACGGGACCCCCCACCCCGTGTCACCCCTCCCGTGTCCCTCCGTGCCCTCGCTCCCCCTGCGGCCCCCGTGGCCCCCACGTGTTTGCCCCAGTCCCCCCCCTTGTTCCCCTGTGTCCTCTCCGTGTCCCCACCTCGTGTCCCCCTCCCCGGCTGTCACTGCTGGCAGACCCCTCATTAACATACGCTTTGCATCTCATTTGCATACACTGTGCCCATTTCCCAATCCACGTGACGCGCGGGGATCTCCGCGGTGGGCGGGAACACCGGAGGGCCTCTGCGGGCTTTGATTGGCCTTAGTAGCTGTCACTCATCTGTGGGTGCCCCGCCCCCGGGGCGCCGCCCCGCCCCCGGGGCAGCTGTCCGTCAATGAGGGGGCGTGGTCTGTGGTGGGCGTGGCTGACGGCTGTAACGAGGCGCCGGGCGGGGCCTGTGGCGGGGGCGGGGCTGCCTCATGGAGCCGGGCGGGGCCTGCCGCGGGGCGGGGCCTGTCCCGGGGGCGGGGCTGCGCTCATGGCGCCCGGCGCCCCCCGCCGCACACCGGGACCCCCCGGTGCCCCCCGCGCCCCCCCGGTGCCCCCGCCCCGCCCCGGGAGGAAGAACCGAAGGAGGTATCGGGACCCCCCCTGCCCTGGTGCCCGCCGCTGAACGGGACCCTAAAATGCTGCCACGCGGGGGCGGGGGGTGCGGATGTGTCCCCGGCGTTACCGGTGTCGGGGTGTCCCCGGGGGGACGGAGGGGACTCGGGGGTCCCGGCGGGTTTGGGCCAGCCTGGCCCCGTTTAACTTGCAGATTTCAGGAGTTTCATGTTATTTTTCGCTTCGATGCCGGTGCGACCGGGATCGGGAACGGGACCGGGAACGGGATCGGGAACGGGACCGGGAACGGGACCGGGAACGGGACCGGGAAACGGGACCGGGAACGGGACCGGGGGAGGGGAGCGCAGATCCCGGGGGTTGTTTGAGAGCGGAGCTCCGTACTCAGATCCCGGATCCCTCCGCATTCAGGTGGTGCGGGAGCAGAGCCCAGCGCATTCCTGGGAGAAGGGCAGATCAGATCCCGGTGGATTTCCCGGGAAAGAGGCTCAGATCCCTGTGGGTAGGGGGGCAGGAGCAGATCCCAGTGGATCCCCGGGGAGAGGAGCAGGTGTATTCCCAGCTGGATCACTGCTCGGCAGCTTATCCCACCGCTGCTCTTGCCCTGTCCATGCTTTTCCAGGATCCCGGCTGATCCCCAGGGACAGCTGCAGCCTGTGTGGGTCTGGCCGCAGGCCAGGGCCGGTCCCAGGTGGGGAAAGGCACCAAAGGCACAGTTCCGATGCTGAAGGGATATTTATTTCCCCAAGGATCCCCCCCTGGTGCCTGCTCAGGCCTCACTGGGGCTTCTCCACAGTGGGATCCGGGGTGGGTGAGCGCCAGCATCGAGCATCTCTGCTGGGATTCTGGGAAATGGGAGATTTGGTCACGGGGACAAAATGGGTGAAACCCTCAGGGTTTGGGTCCATCCTGCGGTCCCTCCTTCCCTCCCGAACCGGTGCTGCTGCCGTCGCATTCCCGGGCACGCCGGTGCTCGGTGGGTTGGGGTTCCTCCCAGCCTGGCACAATCCACCCCTGCATTTTTCTGGAAAGAGAAACCGAACCAAATCCCCCGGATCGCCTCGTGGCGGTGGCCATGAGAGGGAGCCTCAGCACTGCCCACACCGGGGCTGCTCCCGGGTGGTGCTGGACGGGATTTCCCGGAACTGGGCTGGTGCTTGCCGGGCTCCGGGCCAGCCGCTGCTCCGGTGCCATCCCGATGGACCGGGGTTTGGGGCTGCTTCAGTGGGGTTTGGGCAATATAGGGAAACATGTGGAAACATGTGGAAACATGTGGAAACATGTGGAAACATGTGGAAACATGTGGAAACACAGCTCCAGCGCTTTCTCATCCCTGATTTGGTGGCTGTGGGGCTGGGATGTGCTGCCAAGGAACTGCCTGGGATGGGGATCCATCCCCTCGGCGGGTCGGGCCGGCTCTCTGGCTCTGACATTCCCGTTTCTCCGTGGCAGCTCCGAGTGGACGATCCAGCGGAGGCTGCGGGAATTCTTTGCCATCCCGCGGTGCCTGGTCAGCGTGTTCAGCCTCTTCCTCGTGGAGCTGATCCGCTTCCTTGGCGAGGCCGTGGTCCAGGTGAGCTGGGAACGGGGGTCTCCTGTTCCCGCAGAGCCACGGCCGGAGCAGCTGCTGAGGGTGCCAAGGTCCTCCAGCACCGGGAGAAGGCACTTCCATTTCCCACTGTTGCACATTTCCTCTCCCGGGGTAGAATTTTTGTGTCCCAGCCCGTTTTTGGTGACTCCTGCTGGCAAGAATCCCTCAAACACAGGATCTCATCCCCAATCCAGGCGCTGCTGGTGGGTGTCCTGACAGCCATCGGTGACCACGTCCTGAAGCCCTTCCTGGCGGCAGCGTTTCACAGCCTGCTGCAGCCGCTCCTGCTCTTCCTGCTGAAGGTGCTGGGCGGTGTGAGGGACCTGACAGACCCTGTGCTGGACGTGGTGGCCCGGGTGTGCTCCCAGCTGGCCGTGCTGCTCCGCGCTGTCCGGCTGGTGGAGATCCGCCTGCGCCCCGACCTGCGGGCCGGCCCTGGGGACACCTGAGGACAGGCTCTGGGTGGCCAGATAAGATAAGGAGGATGAATTCCTGGGAATTGTGGAGGAGTGGGGCTGGTGCAGCCCAGGAGGGACTGTTGTCTCCACGTGTATCCAGGGGAGCAAGGAGCAGCACGTGGTGTGCTGGGAGAGGGGTTTGGATCTTCTAGTTTTGCAAATATCTCCTTAACTTAATTAAATTCCAATTTTATCCATTGGACCATTGCTCCAGTGAGGTGTTTTTCCTCTTCCTGCCTGGAAAACTCGCTTCTCACTGAGAGGGACTTCCCTGTGCAGTCTCTTGCAGCCAGGTGGGTTCCACTGCTGAGGTGGAGTGAGGGCCTGTGCTGGGAGGGAACAGCTTCTGGCAGCTCCCCAGCACTCTGGAATGGTCTCCAGAGCCGGTGGTATGGGATAGACTGGGGTTTGGGGGCAATCAAAGAATAGGGACCACAGTATAACGGAATAACCACTTGTGTGTTCCTAACAACTGGTTCTGGTGCGTGATTTGGGTCACGTATTCCCATCGGGATGGGGTGGCCAAGGAGCCAAATGGCAGCAGCGAAGCCCTGGGCGTGTTTTACAAACCTTGGAGGGGTCAGGGCAGGACTGAGCTGTGTTTTGGGGCTCCCCTGGCCCCCAGCCTCAGCTCCCTCTGCCCTCTCGCCCTTCCAACAACGCTGCCTCCCGGGAGCGTCTCCCCCGGCTGGCGCAATCCCCGTGTTCCCGATGATTCCATGCCCAAAGCCCTTTGCTTTTTATGGGCAGGAGCAGCATGTTTGGAGCTTCCCAGGCTGTAAGATCATCCGCAGGCCAGCGCTGGGGCCGGAGCGCTCCTGCTGGGGGCCAGGCTGGGCTATTTGGGGGGTGCTGAGTTCACGGGGCCGTGACGGGATGTTCCCTCGGGCGCTGCGAGGAGCTGCGAGCCAGCACAGAGGAGTTCTCCGGGCTCGGGTGACCAAGGGCAGCGTGGGAATGAGCCCTGGGGAAGCAGCCTGGCTCTCTGGGACAGGCAGAGCCGCACGTGGACAAACAGGACCCGGGCACAGCGATGGAATCCGGGACGTCCTGCAGCAAAGGCGCCGTGCCAGGACAGCCACACACAGGGTCCGGAGCCCCGCAGGACACTGGGGACACACCACTGACCGTCCCTGGGTGCTTCCACCCTTGCTGGGGTGGGGGCCCGGCCTGACCGCTGTTCCCGTGACCTTTCCCTGAGGAAACAAACCCGAGGAGGGAGGGGCAGGACAGAGGGGAGGTTTCTCATTGCGTTGGTTTAGTTGGCGAATCACTTTAACGATTGAAGTGGTTTTAATTAAATTCGGCTGTTCCGGAACCAGGAATTCCCCGTTACAGTTTCTCGTTTTTGGCTCAAGCTCTCGCAATCAAAGGCCCGGTAGATGGAGAGAGCTGGGAAACCCCCGGGGCCGGGAGCTGCCGCCTCCCCCGCAGCCCCATCCCGCCGCGGGATCCCGGGAGCTCCGAACGCGGCGGAGCAGCCGCGTGGAATTCGGGTTGTACATCCCACGGGAGTGTGTGACCCAGAGAAACCCACGGGATTTTGGGGTGCAAAGCGGGGGAGCGGCAGCTCCGGACCGCCGGCTCAGCAGGAACAAAAACCTCTTTTCTTCCTCAAAACACACCCGAGCGTGCCCGGAGCCGCTCCGCCCGCTGGGTGCCGGGGGACGGCGGCGGTGTCCCGGGGCTGGCAGGACAATGCGGGGTGACCCGTGCGCTGGCAGCGCCGTGCCGGGACAAGGACATTTCTGGGCTGGTACTGCCGGCAGCCGGGCTGGCAGCGCCCCCGCATTGCTGCTCCCTGAGATCACGGCTCCCTCCCAGCGCTCGATCCAGCTCCGAGCGCCCAGCCCGGCTCAGCACACCCGGGCCGGCCCGGGCAGCGGCCGCTCGCCTCTCCGGGGCTCGGTGCCGCCGCAGCGGGGCCGGGAGCGCTGCGGGGCGGGGGCACCGCGGTCCCCAGCCCGCCCCGGGGCTGCTCGGCCGAGGGCCGGCCCGGAGCGCGGGGAGGAGGGGACGTGGGGCCGGGGATTCGGCCAGCTGGAGCGGGAGGGGAGCCAGGAGCTGAGCGCGGCCGCCTTGGTTCTTCCCTAAATAGCCGGCGGCGGGCAGGAGGATTAACGGGGCATTCCTCGGCCCATCCAGCCTCCCACAGCTCCTGAGCTCCCCCGGCCTTGGGATTCCTCCTCCTCCTCCTCCTCCTCCTGCCTCACGCCGCCCTTCCAAAGCACCGCGGGGGCACCCGCAGCCACCCGAGCCCGGCTGGGTTTGTTCCGCCTGCGTTTGGCAGCGGCCTTTGGGCTTTTCCCGGTGACACCGCGGCCCCGCCGGTGCGGCGGGAGGGCCTGCAGAGCCACGGCCTGGCCCCAAGGGTCACGGCCCGGCCCCAAGGGTCACGGCCCGGCCCCAAGGGTCACGGCGGTGCCGGCCCGGGACAGGGCAGAGCTGACCCGGGGACAGGGCACGGCCAGCACCAGGTGGGGCCCCGGCCCTGGGTTCTGTGGAATTTGGCCCAGGCCTGGCTCTGGTTCTGTAGGATTGGGCCCAGGCCCGGCTCTGGTTCTGTGGGATTGGGCCCAGGCCCGGCTCTGGTTCTGTGGGATTTGCCCAGGCCCGGCCCTGGTTCTGTGGAATTTGGCCCAGGCCTGGCTCTGGTTCTGTAGGATTGGGCCCAGGCCCGGCTCTGGTTCTGTGGGATTGGCCCAGGCCCGGCCCTGGTTCTGTGGGATTTGGCCCAGGCCCAGCTCTGGTTCTGTGGGATTGGACCCAGGCCTGGCTTTGGGTTCTGTGGGATTGGGTCCAGGCCCGGCTCTGGTTCTGTGGGATTGGTCCCAGGCCTGGCTCTGGTTCTGTGGGATTGGTCCCAGGCCTGGCTCTGGTTCTGTGGGATTGGGCCCAGGCCTGGCTCTGGTTCTGTGGGATTGGACCCAGGCCTGGCCCTGGTTCTGTGGGATTGGGTCCAGGCCCAGCTCTGGTTCTGTGGGATTGGACCCAGGCCTGGCTCTGGTTCTGTGGGATTGAGCCCAGTCCTGGCTCTGGTTCTGTGGGATTGGACCCAGGCCTGGCTCTGGTTCTGTGGGATTGGGCCCAGGCCCGGCTCTGGTTCTGTGGGATTGGGCCCAGTCCTGGGTCTGGTTCCGTGGGATTGGGCCCAGTCCTGGGTCTGGTTCTGTGGGATTGGGCCTGTGGTGCTCTGCTCTGGAGTGTGGGATGAGGCTGTGAGGGAATCCCTGGCTGTGTCCCCAGTGGGTGCCACAGAGGGTCACACCACGGCACAAGAGCGTTGGGATAACGGGGAATGAGCCATTGGAAGCAGCTGGGAACAGCTCAGTGGTTTGGGTTTCCTTCCCATGGGCTGAGGGAAACTGAAGCAGAGCATGAGTCAGCCTTTCCCATCGGGATGCACCTCCCAGGCCTCCTGGTGGAGGTTCTGCATCCCGGGTTCTCCATCCCAGGTTCTCCATCCCTCCTTCTCTGTCTCTTCCATCCAAACTCTCTCACCACAGTCCCTGTGCTGGACCCGGACTATCCACACCCTCATCCTCCACCCAGACGTGCCCAGATGGCTCTGCCTTGCTCCCAGATTGCTCAAACATTTCCATATATCCTCTTTTCCCCCCATTTCAAGCGCAGGTTTCCCCTCCTCTCCTCACATACGACACTCCAGGACCTCTGGGGGCTGTTCCCATTCCCCTCATGTTTTGTCTCTCCCCAGACCATCCCAGCTCCTCCTCCAGGGGTTTCTCAGGGAATTCACAGAGGTAAAGCCAGCGTGGAATTGGTGTCCAGGGCCCTGCTGTGGCTGTGGTGGGTGGAAGGGGATTTATATCGCCCACAGACCAATAAAAATCCCTCTCCTTTGCCCAAATCCGAGGCCATCCTCCCTGGAGCTCTGCTGGCTGGGCACAGCTTTGCTGTGTGACAATGAGGCAAACGTGGCTGCAGCCAAAGAGCTGGTTAATAAATAACATGCTTTCCTAAATTCTGGGATTTGGAAATGTCTGAGGGTCCCATTAATAAATATCCAGCTGGGAAGTGTGTGAAAATCAGAATTTTTACCCAATTTGGGAGCTGCTCTCACTGACAGCTGGGAGTGGGACGAGACCACTGGGGAAGGGAAATGTCTGTCAGCAGTGCCTGAGCTGAGAAACCCCCAAATGTTCATAGTTGGGGCAAAACCAGCAGGACTGAGAGATTGGGGAGGTCAAGAGAGGAAAACTGGGATTGGGAGTGGGTTTTGCCTTATGCTAAATACTGAGAGAGAAGAAGATCCAGCTGCAACGTGTCAATGGCTTTTAAAGACTGAGAAACTGGAAGAACTGAAAAAAGAAACAATGGGAATGGTCTGAGGTGTGGGAAAAAGGGGATTTGTGTGGGGCTTGGAGCTCGGAGGTCCTTCAGCTCCTCTGCAAGGGGAGGAAAAGGGATTTCCATGAGCACTTCCGTGAGGAAATGCAATAAATCACTCCCAGAGCAGCGGAGAGCCTCGGGGCTCAGTTAACACAGAAAAGGCAGCTGCGGAGTGAAAAGGTGAACGGATCAAATGGGATTTGGTCAGAGCAGGCTGTGCGGGAAGAGGTGAATCATCCCCTGCCATGGGGAAAGCTGATGGAGAGCACACAAAGGGCCTCAAATTCCCCTCAGTCCTCCTGGTTTTGGTGGGTGTTGTTGGACCGTGGAGCTGCTCCTGGGAATGTCCCTGGGATTGGGCAGGAATATCCACCCCGGAGCCTCCTGACTCCCAATTCCAAACTGTATTTTATTAAAAAAAACCCCTCACATTTCAACCTCCTAAGGCATTTTTATTTAAAAAAAACCCCAAATTACCCTAGAACCATTTTTAAAAAAAATTTAAAAACCCATCTAAACCTCCTTATCTTACATTTTAATAAAAATTTAAACATTTCAACCTTCCTGAGCCACCTTTTGTTCAAAAAAAATCTCAATCTCCAAGACATATTTTATTAATGAGATTTTTAAAAAATCTCATGCTTTCAGTGCCCGTTCCCCATATCTGGGATCATTTTTCCCTCAAGACCGTGCGATTCCAGCACCAAGGGAGATTTAACGAGGGGAAAAACGCGGCGGGAGGTTTTCCAAGGAATTTTGGGCCGAGCTTTTTCAGCCTGTGACTTCACCGCGGGGCCGTGCCCGAGTGTCAGCGCTGGCACGGCTCCCGGCGAGGCCGAGGGTGGGAATTATCTCATTGACTGTAAATATCTGCCGGGAGCCTCTGCCCCGGCGCGGCTCCCTCGGAGCGGGAGAGCCGCAGCCCCAGGATGCTCCCGCTGCCCTAATTTAGGCATTTCTGCAGGATGGGATGAATCACGGCCCTGGAAGCGCCGGTTTGTCCGCGGTGACTCTGCGGGGAGCTGGGCGGACGTGTCCGTGTCCGCAGGGCTCATCCCGCGGGGTCGAGCTGAGCTCAGCCTGGTGTGTCACGGGCCAGAGGCAGCGCGGGTTAAATAGAACCTGACGCTGCCGGGAGCCCGTAAAGCGGGATTTGGGTCCTGGGAGACATTCCCGGCTGATGGGATCACACCTTGTGCAAAGGGAGCCTTGCACTGGGTGTATTTATAGCCGGGCCGTCACTTGGGACGCGGAGCCCTGGGGCTATTTTGGGATTGGTGCGGTCATGGCTTGGGGCACCTCTGCAGTGTGGCTGGGACCTGAATGGAGAGAGGGGCTGGAGCGTGTCCGGGGCAGGGAATGGAGCTGGGAAAGGGCTGGAGCCCCAGGAGGGGCTGAGGGAGCTGGGAAAGGGGCTGGAGAATTCCTGAGGGAGCTGGGAAAGGGGCTGGAGAATTCCTGAGGGAGCTGGAAAGGGGCTGGAGAATTCCTGAGGGAGCTGGGAAGGGGCTGAGCCTGGAGAAAAGGGGGCTCAGGGGGGCCCTTGTGGCTCTGCACAACTCCCTGACAGGAGGGGACAGCCGGGGGGTCGGGCTGTGCTGCCAGGGAACAGGGACAGGGACAGGAGAAGGAATGGCCTTGGGGAGGCTCAGGTTGGATTTTAGGGAATTCCCTCCTGGGAAGGGTGGTGCAGCCCTGGCACAGGGATGGGCTCCCCATCCCTGCAGGGATTTCAGATCCGTGTGGATCTGGCACTTGGGGACTTGGGTCAGTGGTGGCCTTGGCAGTGCTGGGGGGATCTGATGGTTGTGGAGGCTTTTCCAACCAGAATTTAACTGGAAGCTGGCAAAAGTTATCCCAGTTTTCAAGGTGGGCCAGAGGCACAACCTGTGAGCCCCAGGCCTGTTGTTATCCCTTTGGTGCCCTGTACAATCTTGGAATAGATTCCTCGGGGAGTTACTGAGAGGGCTGCAGCCACGGGGTCACCAGAGAACATCCTGGTTGCAAAACTTCTTTGCCTTGTACCACAAGGTCCTCCTGAACTGATCCAAGGAAGCCAGAAAAAATCGGTTTGGGTCTCAGTAAAGCTTTTCCAGAATCTCAGAATCATTGAGCTTGGAAAAGACCCCCAAGACCACCAAGTCCAAGCTGTGTCCGATCCCCACCTTGTTCCCAGCCCAGAGCACTGAGTGACACATCCAGGAATTCCTTGGACACCTCCAGGGATGGGGACTCCAAACATCCCTGGGCAGTTCCCATTCCTGACCACCCCTTTCCATGAGGAAATTCATGCTGCTGTCCCACCCTGAGCCTCCCCTGGCCCAGCCTGAGGCCGTTCCCTCTCCTCCTGTCCCTGTCCCTGGGATCAGATCCCAAATCCCCCCCTGGCTGTCCCCTCCTGTCAGGGAGTTGTGCAGAGCCACCAGGGCCCCCCTGAGCCTCCTTTGCTCCAGGCTCAGCCCCTTCCCAGCTCCCTCAGCCCCTCCTGGGGCTCCAGACCCTCAGGGTCTTTCTTGAAGTTTGAGATACTTCAATTCTGTCTCTCTCCAGATCTTTCTGGACAAACTGCCCAGCTCAGTCGTATAAACACCTCAGGACAATGGGAAGGGCTGGGGCTGTGCCAGGGCAGGCTCAGGCTGTAGATCAGGGAAAGATTCTCCCCCAGGGGGTGCTGGGCACTGCCCAGGCTCCCCAGGGAATGGTCCCGGCCCCGAGGCTGCCAGAGCTCCAGGAGGTTTGGACAACACTCCCAGGGATGCCCGGGTGGGATTGTTGGTGACAGGAGATATCTGTGCTAATGTCTTTACAAACAATTCTGTGGTTAACATCTTTGAAATGGGTGTTAATGTCTGTACCAGCCTCAAGCAGCAGGTTTGTTACCGAGCCCAGACAGCTCCGACTCCTGAAACAAACAAGGGTCTGCACAAACCTGAACTTCTGAATTTTGGGGTAAAATCCCGGGTTCAAGGAGGAACATGCGCTAGGTGAGAAGGCTCCACCTTCCCGGTACCTCAGCCAATGGGGAAGGGAGGGAATTTGGGATAAAGGGGCTGTGCCCTCAAAGCCCCCAGGGTGGAAACCCCACGGGTGTGTGCTCCAGTGGGAGCTGTTCCTGTGGGTGAAGATGCAGGACTCCTCTGTCTCCAGCGCTTTTCACAGCGGGATTTTCTGTACTTTGTGGGGTCTGTGTAGGGCCAGCAGCTGCATCTGTGATCCCTGCGGGTCCAGTTCAGGGGAGTCTGTCAGCGGGCACGTGAAACTGATTCTGCGGCTCCATGGCAGCCTGGCCCCTCAGCTGAGTCACACCGACCGGCTGGGAGTGACCGGGAGTGACCAGGGAGTGGCCGGAGGTGACCACGAGTGGCCCAGGAGTGGCTGGGAGTGACCAAGAGTGCCCAGGGAGTGGCCAGGAGTGACCAGGGGTGACAGGCAGTGGCAGGAGGTGAACAAGAGTGGCCCGGGAGTGGCCAGGAGTGACCAGGGAGTGGCTGGGAGTGACCCGAGAGTGACCAGGGAGTGGCTGGGAGTGACCAGGGGTGACAGGGAGTGGCTGGGAGTGACCCAAGAGTGACGGGGAGTGACCAAGAGTGACCAGGGAGTGGCTGGGAGGGACCAAGAGTGACCAGGGAGTGGCTGGGAGTGACCAGGGGTGACAGGGAGTGGCAGGAGGTGAACAAGAGTGGCCCAGGAGTGGCTGGGAGTGACCGGGGTGACAGGGAGTGACCAGGGAGTGGCCGGAGGTGACCACGAATGACCAAGAGTGACCCATGAGTGGCTGGGAGTGACCAGGGAGTGGCCAGGAGGGACCAAGGGTGACCGAGAGTGACCGGGAGTGACAGGGAGTGTCTGGGAGGGGACACCCAGGTGACACCCAGGGGACACCCACGTGACACAATGTCCTGGTGCCCCACCCCTGCCTCGGCTTTCCCGCCTTTTCCACGCACGTGACTCTGGCGGTCCCGCAGGCGCATGCGCGGTGCGGCGCGGGGCGCCCCGGTGGGAGGGGCCGGCGGCCGGCGCGCGCCTGAGGACGTGGCGCTTTCCAGCCAATCAGCGCCCGCGTCCCCGGCAGGGTGGGCGGGGCCGGAGGGAGCGGGGCCGGAGGAGGGCGCGGGAGGCGGGACACGAGGGGAGGGCGGGCAGAGGGGCGGAGTGGCGGCAGAAGGGACCAATCGAAACGCGTAACGGCGCGGAGTGGGAGGCGCGGCCCGCCCGTGATTGGTGGGCGGGGAGGGCGCGCGGGGGGCCGTGCGGCGTGGCGCGGCGCCGACTTCCGGTGCGCGGAGCGGCGGCGGCAGCGGCGGCGGCAGTGGGGACGGTGAGGGCCGGGAAGGGACCGGGATGGGCACCGGGGCCGGGGCTTGGGGGCCGGAGAAGCAGTGCGAGCGGCTCTGCGGGGCCGCTGCGGTGCGGCGGTAATGCGGCGGCGGCAGCGCCGGGCCCGGTCTCCATGGGAACGGGCGGGAGCGGCGGCGCCACCGCGTCCTGCGGTCGGTCCCGCTGCGCGACTCGTGCGGTGCTGAGTCCCAGGGCCGCCCGTGCGCCGGGCCCGGGGCGGGTGGGGACGCCGGTGGCGGGGATGGAGCCCCGTCCGCATCCCGCGAGGCGGGCGGGACCGGCCCGCGGGGATCCATCGACTCCCCCGGGATAACGGGCTGTGGGACCCGGGATAAGGGGCTGTGAGACCCCCGGGACTCCAGGATAACGGGTGCGCCCTCGAGGCTGCCCTGCGCGGGGGCTCCGGGCCGGGGCGGTGTCACCCAGAGCCGGGTTCCTCTCCCGCAGCTCCCGGTGACCGCAGAACTTGGGGCTGGCTGGGGCAGGACCGGCCCGTTTCCATCCCGGGATCGGTTTCGGCTCCCCCGCATCCATAAATCTTTCTCAGGGCCGGAATTCCCCGAACCCGCTCCCCTCACCCTCGCTGTGCCCCAGTTAATTGTTCCAATGGGATCAATCCCGTAAAAAGCCGAATCAGAGGCTGATTCCCAGACCTGAACAAATTGTGTTGCCTTTGTGGGGTTTTATGGGATCCTGTTCGCCTCCCCCATGGGAAATGTGTGTCCAGAGGGGCTTTGTCCCATCAATTTCCTCCAAATGTCACCGCAGTTCAGGATCCCGAGTTCCTCTGACAGTATCCCAGCAAACCCAATGGGAATCCTGGGTTTCTCCATCAAAATTACAGCAAAGCCACCTGGAATCCCAAGTTCCTCCATCAAACCCACCTGAAATCCCGAGTTTTTCCATTTTCCTTGGAATCTCAGGGTTCTCCACCAGTATCCCATCTAGCCCTGCTGGAATTCTGAGTTCCTCATCCCCAGCTGAGGGTCTGGGCCCCCATTCTGACCTCCAAATCTTCCCACCCCTGGTTCCTGTTCCCTGTGGCTCACCCACAAAACCCCTTTATTCAGGAGAAAAGGGATCTGCTTCTCCCTCAGTCTGGGATCTCCACAGAAGGCCCAGGAGCTGCTGGTGCTGCCAGGTTCTGATGGATGATGGTTTTTGGATAATGGTTTATGGTTTTTGGATAACTGTTGGTTTGTGGGTTTTGGTCTCTCTGAGCACCTTTCCCACCCTGCTCCCGGCTGGAGGTTGGGTTGTCCCTCTCTAATCACTCCCAAGTGCCTCCCGGGCGCTCTGTGGACACTGGGAGATAAAATCGGGGTGTTTGACCCGTCCCAGGTCACTCTGTGCTCCGGGCTGGGCTGATCCTGGCATCCCTGGCCGCTGGGATGTGCTCCAGCAGGAATCAGCTCCTGGGGACAGGGATATCCAGGGCTCCAGTTACCCCTGGAACTGCCTCTCCCTCCTGGAATGTTTTTCCTCCCTAGAATTACTAAAAAAGTGGCTTTTACTCTGTATAGCCAAGGAGTTGAAATTTGTGGATTTTCTGAATGGTCTGATAAATCCTCATTAAAAAAAAAAAGGAAGGAAAAAAAAAAAAGGAAGGAAAGGGTTTTTCCTTGTCCTTCCCCCATGTCCTGCCACCACTGCCTTGGTTTGACGTGGGAGCAGTCCCAGGTCACTCCTGGTCATTCCCGGGTCACTCCCAGGGCAGAATTCCTTGGTGTGAGTTCAGGTTAAAGGGGAGTTCCTGGATTTTAAAGATTTAAAGAGCTAAGGAATGGGAATAGCTGGGCTTACATTTATGTTTAAGAGCTCTGGATGTAAATTTAAAGGGGAAATATCTTGGGTTTAAATTTAGATTGGAGCAATAAGGATGGGGAATATGTTGGACTAAATTTGCATTGAAGAGCTCTGGGTAGGGAATATCTGGAATAAATTCAGAGTGAAAGAGTTAAAAATCTTGATTGAAATTTGAGGCTAAATACAAAGTATTTAGTACAAGTATTTAGTATTTAAATGAGTACCTGGACTGAAATTTAAAGGGATCAGGAGGGGAGCACCTGGATCTATGATGGGATCCAAGTTGGGATCTCAGTGACAAGCATGGGAGCACTTGAGTTTCTGTTGGGATTTAAAGGGATCAGCCTCTGGAATCCTTCCAGAGCCTCCATCCGTCCCGGGCACATATGGGTGGTTTGATCAGGAGGGTCCCAGCCCCGGTGGGGCAGGATTGCACCGGCAGCGTCGGGAGGAGCACGAGGGCCTGGGGAGGGAATTTTGGGAGGAGGGAGAGCAGAGGGGGCGTGTGCTGCACGTCCTTCACATTCCTCCCAATTCCTCCCATCTGGATCCATTTCCTTCCTTCCTTCCCGCCAGGACCCCTTTCCCCACCCCCGGATCCCTGCCCAGCCCCATCCAGGGAAACGGGACCACAGGGCTTGGAATTCCCTGTGCCCTGATAATTCATCCCTGTGCCCTGATGATCTGTGTTAATTCATCCCTGTGCCATGATGATCTGTGTTAATTAATCCCTGTGCCATGATGATCTGTGTTAATTAATCCCTTGATAAAGTGTTAATTAGTGCCTGTGCCCTGATAATCTGTGTTAATTCATCCCTGTGCCATGATTATCTATGTTAATTAATCCCTGTGCCGTGATAATTTGTGTTAATTAATCCCTATGCCTTGATAATTTGTGTTAATTCATCCCTGTGCCCTGATGATCTCTGTTATTCATCCCTTGATATCTGTGTTAATTCATCCCTGTGCCCTGATAATTTGTGTTAATTCATCCCTTGATGATCTGTGTTAATTAATCCCTATGCCTTGATATCTGTGTTAATTCATCCCTGTGCCCTGATGATCGGTGTTAATTCATCCCTGTGCCTTGATAATTTGTGTTTATTCTTTCCTGTGCCCTGATAATTTGTGTTAATTCATCTCTTGATGATCTGTGTTAATTAATCCCTGTGCCCTGATAATCTGTGTTAATTAATCCCTGTGCCCTGATAATCCATGCCAGTGAATCACTTTTGCCCAGATAACCTGTATCAGTTCATTACAGTGCCCTGATAATTGGGATCAGTTAATCAATTTGCCCTGAGAATATGCAGGAATTATTTTTTAATATTTATTAAAATATATAAATATTTAGAATATAGAAAATATTTATTAAAATACATATTATTTTTAATTAATTAATTAATTTTCCCAGATAATTTGCACTTATTAGTAATTTGTACCCACATAATCTGCACTAAGTCTCCATTTTCCCAGATAATGTGCAGTAATTCCCCATTTTCCCCAGACAATCTGCATTAGTTCATCACCTTTGCCCAGATAATCTGTATTTATCATTTTATCCAGATCATCTGGATTAATTAATCATTTTTGCTCCCATAATCTGTCATTATTAATCTGGTTTTTCCAATAACATGCCCTAATCCCCATTTTTCCCAGATAATTTGCTCTAATCCCCAAATTTTCCTGGATAACTGTCCCTAAACCCTTATTCTTCCCAAACAACCTGCCCTGATCCCCATTTTTCCCAGATACCTGGCCCTGACCCCCATTTTTCCTTGACAACATTCCCTAGTCCTGTCCCATCCCATTCCAGCCCTGGCGCTGCCCAGTGCCTGTCCTGGTGTCACTGTGCCATCATTTTGTACCTGTCCCCGTGTCCCTGTCCCCCAGCAGTGTCCCTGTCCCAATGTGATGTCCTTGTCCCCCAGCAGTGTCCCTGTCCCAATGTGATGTCCCCCAGCAGTGTCCCTGTCCCCAGCAGTGTCCCTGTCCCCATGTCCTTGTCCCCCAGCAGTGTCCTTGTCCCCCAGCAGTGTCCCCAGCAGTGTCCCTGTCCCCGCAGGCCCAGCACGATGCGCTTCCTGCGGCTGTCCCGTGGCAATGTCCCTGTCCCCACGGCAGTGTCCCTGTCCCCGTGTCCCTGTCCCATGACCATGTCCCTGTCCCCAGCAGTGTCCCCAGCAATGTCCCTGTCCCCAGCAGTGTCCCTGTCTGTCCCCGCAGGCCCGGCACGATGCGCTTCCCGTGGCTGTCCCACAGCAGTGTCCGTGTCCCACAGCAGTGTCCCTATCCCTGTGTCCCTGTCCCCGCAGGCCCGGCAGGATGCGCTTCCCGCACCTGTCCCCCGGCAGTGTCCCTGTCCCCCAGCAGTGTCCCTGTCCCCCGGCAGTGTCCCTGTCCCCCGGCAGTGTCCCTGTCCCCTGGCAGTGTCCCTGTCCCCAGCAGTGTCCCCAGCAGTGTCCCTGTCCCCGCAGGCCCGGCACGATGCGCTTCCCGCGGCTGCCCCATGGCAGTGTCCCTGTCCCATGGCAGTGTCCCCCGGCAGTGTCCCTGTCCCCCAGCAGTGTCCCTGTCCCACAGCAATGTCCCTGTCCCACAGCAATGTCCCTGTCCCCAGCAGTGTCCCTGACCCCAGCAGTGTCCCATGACAATGTCCCTGTCCCCGCAGGCCCGGCACGATGCGCTTCCTGCGGCTGCCCCCCAGCAGTGTCCCTGTCCCCCAGCAGTGTCCCCCGGCAGTGTCCCTGTCCCCCGGCAGTGTCCCTGTCCCCCAGCAGTGTCCCTGTCCCACAGCAGTGTCCCTGTCCCATGACAGTGTCCCTGTCCCCGCAGGCCCGGCACGATGCGCTTCCCGCGGCTGCTGCTGTGCCTGGGGGTGTGGGCGCTGTGCGGCTCGGCCAAGCCCACGGAGCGCAAGGAGCGCGTGGTGCGCGAGGCCCCGCTCAGCACCCGCGAGCACGACGACGCCCAGAGCTTCGACTACGACCACGACGCCTTCCTGGGCGCCGACGAGGCCAAGAGCTTCGACCAGCTCACGCCAGAGGAGAGCAAGGAGCGCCTGGGGTAAGGAGAGACCCCAGCCCTTCCCGAGGGAATGCAGTGACCGCCCCCGTGGGGACCGTTCCACCTGTGGGAGGTCCTGTTCCCTGCCCAGCACCAGGCATGCCCCAAAAAGTCACCCGGAGCCAATTCCAGTGCCAGGCATTCCCCAAAACTCCAGAGCGGGCAGTGGGGTCTGCACTGTGCTGTGCTCGCTCTGTGTTCTTTGGGTGCCACTGGAGTCCCTGGGATCGCTGGCATTTCACAGCTGGAAGGAGTTGGGAGAACAGAGCCTGTGTGGAGATTCCTCCTCCAGCATCTCTGCTGGGACCCCAGGATGCACCGTGCCTCCCTCAGATCCAGGATGGCCGTGCCCTCCCCTGGGATGTGGCTGTGGCTCCCTGGGATGTGGCCGTGCCCTCCCCTGGGATGTGGCCGTGCCCTCCCCTGGGATGTGGCCGTGCCCTCCCCTGTGCCTGCCCAGCCCCGCTGGCCCTGGGATGTGGCTGTGGCTCCCTGGGATGTGGCTGTGCCTCCCCTGGGATGTGGTCGTGCCCTCCCCTGGGATGTGGCTGTGCCTCCCCTGGGATGTGGCTGTGCCCTCCCCTGTGCCTGCCCAGCCCCGCTGGCCCTGGGATGTGGCTGTGGCTCCCTGGGATGTGGCTGTGCCTCCCCTGGGATGTGGCCGTGCCCTCCCCTGTGCCTGCCCAGCCCCGCTGGCCCCGGGGTGGTTCCCGGGCTCAGCTCGGGCCGGGTGCCCCCGCAGCAGCTGCTGCCGCAGTTGTTCTGGGGCTGCGGGCGGCTCAGACCTGGGAGCTGCAGCCTCCAGCAGGGGCGGGGCAGGGACAGAGCTCGGGACACTCCTCAGGATTGCTGGGCTGCAATCACCTTGGGAATGAGTGCCTTTGGCTGGGTTTTCATGGAATGGTTGGGTGGGAAGGGACCTTAAATCCCCCTCAGTGCCACCCCTGCCATGGCAGGGACACCTCCCACTGTCCCCAGCCCAGCCCCAGTGCCCAGCCTGGCCTTGGGCACTGCCAGGGATCCAGGGGCAGCCACAGCTGCTCTGGGAACCTGTGCCAGGGCCTGCCCACCCTGCCAGCCAGGAATTCCTTCCCAATATCTCACCTGAATCTCCTTTTTTGGTCAGACTCGATTTTTTCAGCCAAGCATCCCAACCTTGCTGGAGCAGCCCCTACCACACCCACGGTTAATTTTGGGCTGTTTTTTGGGAATGGGGCTCCCTGATGGGAAAGAAAAGCTCAGCCACGTGTGGGTGCTGGGGAAATTTCCAGATTGAGCCAATTGCCCCAGATACAGCGGGATGTGCAGGGCAGGGGACGCCAGGTTCCATCCATCCCTGTGGATCATCCATCCTCCCCAGGAAGGAGGTGCTGGCCTCTCTCTTCCCTCCAGGGACAATTCAAACTGGAAAACCCAGATCCCTTGGAGCCAGGCTCTGGTTGCTCCAAAATACAGATCCAGGAGGCTTTTTTACCTCCTGGCAAAATCAGAGTGAATCCCTCGGTGCCCCTGGAGCAGGTCAGATTCCGAGGGAGGCCGGGCCTGTGTCCCAGTCCCAGGGCTCGGCTCCCAGGGCTCGGTCACGGCTCAATCCCATTGTTCTGCCGAGTTATGGCCGGAACGCCGGCAGCGCCGCCTTTCCCTCGGCACCGAACGGCCTCGGGCTCACCCGAGGGGCCGATCCGTGCCGTGCCGAGCTGGGATTGCTTTGATAAACGCCGTGCTGCCGGGGTTGTGCTGCAGGAACGGCCCAGTTTGCTGCGGGAAAACTCCGGTTCCTTGGTGCCCTGCTCACCCCTAATGCCTTTGGGGCTGTGGGCAGTGGGATTGCTGCCTGGGCTGGACCCCATTGTGTCCTGGTGGCAGCAGTGCCATTCCCTGACCCTTTGGGGCTGTGGGCATTGGGATCACTGCCCAGACCAGACCCTGCTGTGTCCCTGGCCCTTTGGGGCCGTGGGCAGTGGGATCCCTGCCTGGGCCAGACCCTGCTGTGTCCCTGACCCTTTGGGGCCATGGGCAGTGGAATCACTGCCCAGGCCAGACCCTGCTGTGTCCCTGGCCCTTTGGGGCATTGGGATCACTGCTTGGGTTGGACCCTGCTGTTCCCTGACCCTTCGGGGCTGTGGGCAGTGGGATCACTGCCCGGGCCAGACTCCATTGTGTCCTGGTGGCAGCAGTGCCATTCCCTGTCCCTTTGGGGCCGTGGACATTGGGATCGCTGCCCAGACCAGACTCCGCTGTGTCCCTGGCCCTTTGGGGCCGTGGGCTTTGGGATCACTGCCCGGGCCGGACCCTGCTGTGTCCTGGTGGCAGCAGTGCCATTCCCTGTCCCTTTGGGGCCGTGGGCAGTGGGATCCCTGCGTGGGCCAGACCCCATTGTGTCCTGGTGGCAGTGCCATTCCCTGGCCCTTTGGGGCTGTGGGTTTTGGGATCACTGCCCAGACCAGACCCTGCTGTGTCCCTGGCCCTCTGGGGCCGTGGGTTTTGGGATCCCTGCCCAGACCAGACCCCGCTGTGTCCTGGCAGCAGCACCGGGCACACAGATCCATCCCCTTGGAGCAGGGAGTGGGAACAGGGAGCAGCTGCCGGCCCTTCCCAACATCTGCTGCCCGCCCTCGCAGGGGGGTTTGGGAAAGGGTCAGGGTTTGGTGGCTCCTGCCCTGGGAAAGCAGCCGGGAGCAGCTGGTGCGGCCCCGGGCACGGGATCGGGCTGGGGAGGAGGTTTGGGAGCTTCCTGAGTGCCCGGCTCGGGGCTGGAGAGGGTTTGGCTTCCCTGGGAAGCTGTTCCCTGATTAACCCTTTGGAAACTGCCCTGGAAAAACCTCGGCCATCAACCCCTGCCTGCTCCTCCATTCCAGGGATTTTCCCTAGTAAATCCCTTTGCTGGTGGTGTGCCTTCTTGGGAAAGGAAAACTGGAATTCTTTTCCCTGAAATAGGAAGGATTTGACAGATTTATTTGTGGTTTATATATTTACATGGACAAGTGTTTAATACTCACGTGGTACTTTACGTAATTCTATGCAGAATTTATAGTATTGATTGACTTGTTATATATTTATATGGAAATTTCTGAGTATTTATGTGGCATTTTTCATATTTCTCCATTTGATCAGGAATATTGGAAGGGACACTTTGCATGTTGATATATAAAATTCTGAAATATTCCTATTATATTTTACATATTTTTGCATAACTTTGGACACTATTGATGAGCTTTTTTTTAATATTTACGTATTTATTTTATATATTTCTATAAAATCACTCAGGTCTCCAAGCCCTGCCCACTGCCCCCACTCTGGCACCTCAGTGTCAGAATTGAATTCCACATTTTTCCCCTTTTTCCTCCAGTCTCTCTCCAGCTTCCCATTGCCAGGAACACGTTTTGTGCCACTGAGGAATTCCTGATTTTCCTAGACCAAGGCAATTCTGAAACACAGAAACCTGGGTGTGAGCACGGGTGGTGTCTGGGTTTCCCTTTGTGTCAGTGTTTTTGGAATTAATAGTCCTAGTGGTGATCTAAAAATTTAAAATTCTGTGTTTTCCACCTGTCTTCTAAAATTCCTCAAATACCTGGGCTGGAGCTCAGGATTCCTGAACTGGTTTTTGTTAAACATGTCAAAGGGAAAAAAACCCAAGATCCTCCTTCACTGGACAAAGGATTTTGGGGCTGTTCTCCCTGATTTTCACCCGAGGAGCCCCAAACGTTCCCAGCACGGAGCTGCTGCGGTGCGGATCAAACAGCCCCCACCCCCCGGCTCCATCTGCCCCTGGATCCTGCATTCCTGCCGGCCTTTCCTACAGCTGCTGCTAAAAATAACGGAGGCACGCGGCGCTGGGGCTGCGGCAGAGGCTCCGGTTGCTCCCCGGGGCAGGGCAGGGGAGCAGGGCAGCGGGCGGGACCGGTACCGCTGCTCCGGGGCTGCTCCGGGGCTGTTCTGCTGCCCCAGGGCTGCTCCGGGGCTGCTCTGCTCCAGGGCTGTTCTACTGCTTCACCAGGGCTGCTCTGCTGCTCCGGGGCTACTCCGGGGCTGCTCCGGGGCTGCTCCGGGGCTGCTCCGGGGCTGTTCCGGGGCTGTTCTGCTGCTCCAGGGCTGCTCCAGGGCTGCTCCAGGGCTGCTCCAGGGCTGTTCTGCTGCTCCAGGGCTGCTCCAGGGCTGCTCTGCTGCTTCACCAGGGCTGCTCTGCTGCTCTGGGGCTACTCCAGGGCCGCTCTGGGGCCGCTCTGCTGCTCCAGGGCCGCTCTGCTGCTCCAGGGCTGTTCTACTGCTTCACCAGGGCTGCTCTGCTGCTGCCCCAGGGCTGCTCTGCTGCTGCAGGGCTGTTCTGCTGCTCTACTGCTTCACCAGGGCTGCTCTGCTGCTCTGGGGCTACTCCAGGGCTGCTCCAGGGCTGCTCTGCTGCTGCCCCAGGGCTGCTCTGTTGCTGCTCCAGGGCTGCTCTGCTGCTGCAGGGCTGTTCTGCTGCTCTGCTGCTTCACCAGGGCTGCTCTGTTGCTGCTCCAGGGCTGCTCTGCTGCTGCCCCAGGGCTGCTCTGCTCCGCTGGGCTTGGGCGGCTCCGGTTCCTCCTGCAGAGCCAAACTCTCAGAGTTTAGCAGAAATTTGCCTCCGTGCTCCTCGCCCGGCGCCGTCGAGGCAGGAGGACACACAGATGGAGTTTTCCTAAGATTTATCAGGGAAGGTTTCCCCCTGAAATTCATAATTCTTGAAGGAACCAAAGCCTGGGTGGTTCAAGAGTGGCCAAGCTGGTGATTTCCATGTCTGAGCCAGGGTTTTCTGTGTCCAAGACAGAGTTTTGGCAGCTTTTCAGCAGCTAACCCAAATGTTGGTTTAAAAGATAAATTCTTCAAGCAGTTGAATTTGCACATTCCGTAACCACCTCAACTTTCTCCTGGCATCACCAGGAGAGGCAGAGCCAATATTCCCATTTTTAATATAAATATGGGTCAGTGCTCATCACCTGGCACTGTTGTGGTCAAAGGTCCATGGATGGGCTTTTCCCAGGTGCTTAAAAGGAAGTTTTCCCCCTAAAACTCAAAATTTCTGAAGAAACCCAAACCTGAGTGGTCCAAAAGTGGCGTAGCCAGTGATTTTCATGTCTGATCCCTATGCTGTTTTTAAGGATAAACTTTCCAAATGGTTGAATTCCCAAATTCTGTAATGACCTTGATTTGCCCCCTCTGCCCCTTCCCATTCCCTCCCTGCTAACCCCTCATTTTTTTAAACTTTTTCTGGTTTTCTCTTCGTTTCCCACAGGAAGATTGTAGGGAAAATAGATGAGGATGGAGACGGATTCGTGACAGTGGAGGAGCTGAAGGCCTGGATCAAGTTTGCCCAAAAGCGCTGGATTTACGAGGACGTGGAGCGCCAGTGGAAGGGCCATGACCTCAATGAGGACGGCCTTGTTTCCTGGGAGGAGTACAAAAATGCCACCTATGGATATATCCTGGGTAGGTCCTGGCTCCTGGGATGAGCCTTTCCTGGGGCCAGCAGTTGGGACGTCCTGCTCTGCTTTGGGTCACCAAGGGTCAGTGGGGTGGACGCGGGTCCGGATGGGCTCATGGCACAGTGGTCAGTGAGTGCTCATGGATCAGGGTGGGCACATGGCACAGTGGTCAGTGGGTGGGCATGGATCAGGATGGGCACATGGCACAGTGGTCAGTGGGTGGGCATGGCACAGTGGTCAGTGGGTGGGCATGGATTGGGATGGGCTCATGGCACAGTGGTCAGTGGGTGCTCATGGCACAGTGGTCAGTGGGTGCTCATGGCACAGTGGTCAGTGGGTGGGCGTGGATCGGGATGGGCACATGGCACAGTGGTCAGTGGTTGGGCATGGATCAGGATGGGCACATGGCACAGTGGTCAGTGGGTGCTCATGGCACAGTGGTCAGTGGGTGCTCATGGATCAGGGTGGGCACATGGCACAGTGGTCAGTGAGTGCTCATGGATCAGGATGGGCACATGGCACAGTGGTCAGTGGGTGCTCATGGCACAGTGGTCAGTGAGTGCTCATGGATCAGGATGGGCACATGGCACAGTGGTCAGTGGGTGCTCATGGCACAGTGGTCAGTGAGTGCTCATGGATCAGGATGGGCACATGGCACAGTGGTCAGTGGGTGCTCATGGCACAGTGGTCAGTGAGTGCTCATGGATCAGGATGGGCACATGGCACAGTGGTCAGTGGGTGCTCATGGCACAGTGGTCAGTGAGTGCTCATGGATCAGGATGGGCACATGGCACAGTGGTCAGTGGTTGGGCATGGATCAGGATGGGCACATGGCACAGTGGTCAGTGGGTGCTCATGGCACAGTGGTCAGTGGGTGCTCATGGATCAGGATGGGCACATGGCACAGTGGTCAGTGGGTGCTCATGGCACAGTGGTCAGTGGGAGGGCACGGATCAGGATGGCCTTGCAGAGCGATGGTCAGTGGGATGGACGCGGATCCTGATTGTGGTGCAGGGGGAATTTGGGGCCTGGATGAAGCAGGCCCAGAGGGGAACTCCGTGGTTGGGAGTGTGGAGCTGTGGTGGGCTGGTGTTTGGCTGACCTGAGATGGATTTGTCCCCTGGGATAAGCACAGGGATATGATGTAGGGCATGGCCTTGGTATACATGGGGCCAGCCGGAGCCCATGTCCCCAAGATGTTACACATTAAAACCTCCAAAACTCTCCAAATTGATCTCCTGGTGGCATTAACAAAGAGCAGTCCAAGGAAAAGAACCAAAATACATGGAAATATCCCCAGGGGAATGTTTACATGCCCCACACTCCCTTTTCCCCTCTGCAGCCACACTTGGGCATTATTAATGTCCCTGGTGACAAATGCAGCTCTGGGCTGAATCCAGGTGATTTTGGGATTAATGGCATGTGGGAATGGGGTTTTCTGGCCCTTTGGAATTCCTGGCTTTTGGGGGAATTTGGGAGCTGCAGGTGGAACCCACTGATCTGCAGCTGTGGTGTGTCCATTGTGTCCCTAAACCCACAAAAACCATTAGCAGAGATCTCAGTCACTTCCATTGTGTCCCTAAACCCACAAAAACCATTAGCAGAGATCTCAGTCACTTCCATCGTGTCCCTAAACCCACAAAAACCATTAGCAGAGATCTCAGTCACTTCCATTGTGTCCCTAAACCCACAAAAACCATTAGCAGAGATCTCAGTCACTTCCATTGTGTCCCTAAACCCACAAAAACCATTAGCTGAGATTTCAGTCGCTTTCCCCTGTCCTGGGAGCAGTGCTAGACCCCAGAACTTTGGGATTTTGTGCTGGGCCAGCAGCGTGGCTTCAGACATCCCTGGGAGTGAGGGAAGCCACAGCTCTTTTGGGGTTAAAGCCTTAAAGCCTCGAGCCCTGTGCCAGCTCTGGCCTCCAGCACTGTAGACTGGCCCGGGTGGAGGAGCTGCAGCTCTGGAGTGTTGAATCCACTCTTAATTTCCTAAATATTGCCAAAAATAGTCAAACTGCTCCACGGGATGCACAGAGGGGGAGCTGCAGCATGGGAGGTTCATCCATCTCCCTTGGGATCGGGGAGGATCTGGATTTGCTGTGCTGGTGGCCAGGGGAGTCCCTGTGACACCCCCAGGCTGGGGCAGCACCTCCCAAACCTCCCTTTGCCATGGATTTCTGGGGTCTGGGCTAACCTGCCTGTGTAAATCCAGCCTGGAAGGGGGCAGAGAGTTCTTGGGAAGGGTTTGAGCACTGCTTGAGGAGTCTGGGGTGGCATTTAGGACCTGCAGGTGTTGGATAGGGAAAAAATCCGAACATTGATGAGGAAAAGCCTTAATGAGCAAACCCCGAGTTGATGTCACGCCCTTAATGAGCTCTAGGAGAAGTTCCTCCCCGCCGTTGGAGCAGTGTGGGGAGTGCCCAGCCCCCGGCAGGGCCGGTTCCAAAGCTGGAGCAGGGCTGGAGGCCGAGTGCCCTTGGCAGGCCCCGGTGGAGCCTCGACTGGTGCTGCTCCCACATACTTGTATCCTTACGGAGCGCCGGGAGGATCCTGCCTCACGCTCTGGCTCCGGCTCCTCTCAGCAGGAATGACTTTTCCACAGCTCCTTGCTGCTGAAATGTTCCCCCGTCTCACTCCCCTCCCTGGCCAGAGTGGGGCTGGAATTTCTCTGGAAGTGCCTCCTGAGTGTTGATCCAAGGGGCGCGCGGGGCCAGGCGTCGCCCTCAGCAGCTCCGGAGGGTACAGAATGTGGTGTTTTGTCAGCAAAACGAGGTGCTGGGAGTGCTTTTATTAATTAATTAATTACACACCAGGATGAGTCACCGGGTGGCCCCCAGAAGTGTCACGGAGCAGTGTGGGGTTCTGCTGGGGGGAGTCCTGGAAGGAGGGAATATCAAGGGATAAATGTCCAAGAGCTTCATCTGAGACTGGAAATTCTTTTGAAACTCCCTTCAAAATCAGAATATCATCATCATCATCCTCATCATCATCCCTATTTTTGTTGATTCCTCGATCCCGTGGTGGGATCCAAAACCAGGAATGCTTGTCCCAGGAGACAAGATGTTGGGCTGAGTTTGTGGCTTTGCTGCCATACTCTGAGCAATACCCTGGCTCTGTCTCCTTCCCCTCCCTGTGCTCCCCCAAACCTCTCACAGGGACCAAGACAGGAGGTGACTTTGGGGGCTTTGGGTGGGTTTAACCCTTTTTTCCCTACCTGCCTCCCCCACCACTCAAACCCATTAATTAGCCCAACAGCAATTAAGGAATTGTCTGTTAATGGTGCTGCTCCCAAAGATTTCCTTGTTTGGGGCTATGCCGCTTCTCAAGGCAAAACCTTGGGAACAGAATGGGGAATTTGTGGTTCATTCTGCCTAGAGCTGCCTTAAAGCCAAAATCTTTAGATATTTAATGGATGCTCCAGAGCTCCTTAATCCCAAACCCTTTATCCAGGGCTCCCCAATGCCTGCCTTGTGTCCCAGGTAACAGAGCAGGGACACAGGCACTTTTGGACCCTGTTATTAGATGGGGCCTGGCTCTGGTTTAGCTTAAGCAGAGCGTGGCAGTGTCCCCCAGGGTCCCCTGGGCTGCTGGACGCTGCTGGCCCCGTGTCCCGGAACTGCTGTCCTGCTGCTGGCGGGGCCGTGCCACGCGTGCCCCGCGGTCACACCCGGCCGATTCCTCCTGGCCCCGCCACCGCCCCGGCGGCCAGCGAGATCCCCTTACACATTCCCCTCCCAAAATAGTTCAGGTTGAGCCTCTGGCTGTGCCGGCCAAACCCCCCGAGCTCTGTCTTTTGGGGCCTCTCTCTGGGAATGTCATGATCCCAGGGCTTCTGCAGCTCCTCCTCCTCCTCCTGGGAGTGAGCACAGGAGAGAATTGAGATTTGTTGGCAAAGCGTTGGCGTTGGGAGGTTGTGCTGAGAGGGAGGAAGTTGAGTTGAGGGGTTTGAGGTTGGGTGGAGGATGCTGAGGTTGCGTTGAGGAAGTTGAGGATGAGAAAGTTATGTTCAGGAGGCTGAGGTTGAAGTTGAGAGGAAGTTGAGGTTCAGTTGAGTTTGAGTTGAGGTTGAATTGAGAATGTTGAGTTGAGGTTGAATTGAGAATGTTGAGTGGGGTTGAGGTTGAATTGAGAATGTTGGGTTGGGTTGAGGTTGAATTGAGAATGTTGGGTTGGATTGAGGTTGAATTGGGAATGTTGGGTTGGGTTGAGGTTGAATTGAGAATGTTGAGTTGGGTTGAGGTTGAATTGGGAATGTTGGGTTGGGTTGAGGTTGAATTGGGAATGTTGGGTTGGGTTGAGGGCTTGAGGTTGAATTGAGAATGTTGGGTTGGGTTGAGGTTGAATTGGGAATGTTGAGTTGGGTTGAGGTTGAATTGAGAATGTTGGGTTGGGTTGAGGTTGAATTGGGAATGTTGAGTTGGGTTGAGGTTGAATTGGGAATGTTGAGTTGGGTTGAGGTTGAATTGAGAATGTTGGGTTGGATTGAGGTTGAATTGAGAATGTTGGGTTGGGTTGAGGTTGAATTGGGAGTGTTGGGTTGAGGTTGAATTGGGAATGTTGAGTTGGGTTGAGGTTGAATTGGGAATGTTGAGTTGGGTTGAGGTTGAATTGGGAATGTTGAGTTGGGTTGAGGTTGAATTGAGAATGTTGGGTTGGGTTGAGGTTGAATTGAGAATGTTGGGTTGGGTTGAGGTTGGGTTGGGTTGGTGGTTGCCATGCTCCTTGCCCTGCTGAGCTGACCCCAGCACTCCCTGTTCTCCCCCCCAGACGATCCGGACCCTGACGATGGCTTCAACTACAAACAGATGATGGTGCGGGACGAGCGGCGCTTCAAGATGGCCGACAAGGACGGGGACCTGGCAGCCACCAAGGAGGAGTTCACGGCCTTCCTGCACCCCGAGGAGTACGACTACATGAAGGACATCGTTGTGCAGGTGGGGCCAGCACAGAGGCGTTTTGGGAGGCTCTGGTGACGGGTTGGGAGGCTTGGGTGGTCACTGAGGGGCAGGAATTGCTCCGGGCCCGGCTCACACCGGAATCTTCTTGCAGGAAACCATGGAGGACATTGACAAGAACGGCGATGGTTTCATTGACCTGGAGGAGTACATTGGTGAGACACTGGTGCTGCTGCTCCTTGTCCTGTCCATGTCCCCTCAGTGTCCCTGTCCACTGGGAGCCACTGCCACCATGTCCTTCCCAGCCCTGCCCCTCACAGAATTCTCCCTCTCAAACTCCCACCTGCCCCCACGCCTCCATCGAGGATTTTTGGGTGTAATCACGACCCAGGTGGTGCTTTGGGATTTTGGGGATGGCTTTAGGGAACTCAAGGTTTTGGGTCAATCCCTGGGATGGGGACGGGGCGGTGGGGCTGATCCTGACCGTGCTGTCCCCACAGGTGACATGTACAGCCAGGACGGTGACGCCGATGAGCCCGAGTGGGTGAAGACGGAGCGGGAACAGTTTGTGGAATTCCGGGACAAGAACCGGGATGGGAAGATGGACAAGGAGGAGACCAAGGACTGGATCCTGCCCTCGGACTACGACCACGCCGAGGCCGAGGCCCGGCACCTCGTCTACGAGTCCGACCAGGACAAGGTGGGCCAGCAGCTCCGGGGGGATTTTGGGAGCAGGGTGGGAGGAGCAAGGGAAACAGCGGGACAGGGAAAAATAGCGGGATGTGGCGTTCCCTGCAGGACGGGAAGCTGACGCGGGAGGAGATCGTGGACAAGTCAGACCTGTTCGTGGGCAGCCAGGCCACGGACTTCGGGGAGGCGCTGGTGCGGCACGACGAGTTCTAGGCTCACGCCACACCTATTTATGGGCTCCGTCCCTGCCGAGGCCGCTCCTGCCGCGGAGAAACCCCACCCCGGCCCCCGGGGGCGGGGCTCGGGAAAGGCACCACGCTCCCCAGGCACTCGGGGCTCGTCTCGTTGTGGGTTTTCCCCGGATTTTAATGACTTTTGGGTTATTTTTGTATGTTTTGGTTTTACCGCGTGTGGAAACAGCTCCCCTGGCGTAGGGGCAGCGATGGGGCCGCCCTGGGCTGCGGGGGCCTGGGGGGGGATTCACAGAGGGGATTGGGGTTGGAATTGCAGTCGGGATAAAAATTAGGGTTGGGATTGGGATTAAAGTTGAAATTGGAATTGGAATTTGAATTGGATTGAAATTTGGGTTAAAAGTGGAATTGGAATTAAACGTTGAAATCAAAATTGAAAATTGAAATTGAAACGGAATTGGAACCAAAGAAGTCAAATTGAATTAAATGGAAATTACTGATGTGGAATTGGAATAAAAAGTGAACGTTGAAATGAAAATTCAAACTCTAGAAAAGCCCAAAACCCATCAGAGCAGCAGCAGGACCCGGGGGTGACCTGGAGGTGACCCCAGGGAGGTTGGACCCTCCTCCCCTGTCGCTGCCCTGTGGGATCTGGGCAAGACTCTTCCCCCCAGCCCTGCTCCAAGTGCCTTGAACCCCCCAAACCTCTGGGGGAGGGCCTCATCCCACCATCCCACCCCACTCTGGGACAATTCCCAAAATTTTCTGTATTGTTAGTCCCCCTGCAGCTGCCAGAGCTGCGTGGAATCGGGCCCGGCCATCTCCAAATTCCCAGGGTTTCCCTTAAATCCTTCCCCAAAGGTTTCCAAGGGCTGACTGGATCCTCCCATCTCCTCCTCCTCCTCCTCCTTCTACCCCTCCTTTTCCTCCCCTCCCTAAATCCAGTGGTAAGTGGGTCGGGAATATGGCCCCACGCAGGGCTTGGGAGTCTGGGAATGCTGGGGATGACCTGGGAATGTCGGGGTTGGTTTGGGACACCGGGGATGATTTGGGACAGTGGAAGTGATTTTGGGAACCCTGGGAAAGCCTCTGGTGCAGCCACCCAGGGCAGCAACAGCCCCTCTCCTAACACCCCCCTCTCCCATCCGTGGGGGTCTGGGCCCTGTGACAGCTCCGGACACGGAATTTTCACCTCCTCCGGGTTTATTCCTCAGTTTTCTCCTCGGGCTGATTGAAGGGATCCGCATCGGTTGGAACTCAATAAACCTGTTCACCCCCCGATGGGCCGAGGGGGACGGACCCCAATTCCCTGTTTCTCCCTAAAATGGGATCTGGGGGAGCCCCCTTGGGCTGAGCCAGAAGCGTTCAGGCAGTGGGGGGCCCTGAGGAGGGGAGTGGGGCTGTGGGGGGACATGAGGCCTGTGGGAGTCCTGCCCCTGGGGACTGGGGGGCTCAGCCCCACAGAGGGAATCCAGCCCCATGGATGGGGGGGCTCAGTCCCACCCCCACCCCACAGATGGGGGGCCCAGCCCCATGGATGGGGGGCCCAGCCCCACAGAGGGAATCCAGCCCCACAGATGGGGGCCCAGCCCCATGGATGGGGGGCTCAGCCCCACAGATGGAGACGGGCAGCAGCATCCCACCTCCCTGCCCTCCCTGTGTGTGTGAGGCCTATGGGGACAAGGGAGCAGAGTCCCATCACGGCATCACCGTGGAGCAGAGCCACCTCTGGGCCCCCCTCCTGCCCCACTGTGGGGCACAGTTTTCCCTGGGACCCACCCTCCCTCCGTGCCATGGGGCACAGCCATTCCCAGGACCTGTCCTGCCCTGCGGTGGGGCACAGATACCCCTGGGACCCCCATGGGGCACAGCCACCACCAGGACCTCCATCCCATCCCATCCCATCCCAGCCAGCCCCAGGCTCCCCCATTCCCACCCTGCTGTGGGGCACAGCTGCCCCCAGGATGGGGGGTCCCCTGTCCTATGGGGCACAGCTGCCCCCAGGATGCCCGTGCCTTGGGTCCCCTGTCCCATGGGGCACAGCTGCCCCTAGGATGGGGGGTCCCCTGTCCTGTGGGGCACAGCTGCCCCTAGGGTGCCTGTGTCATGGGTCCCCTGTCCCGTGGGGCACTGCTGCCCCTAGGATGGGGGGTCCCCTGTCCTGTGGGGCACAGCTGCCCCCAGGATGCCCGTGCCTTGGGTCCCCTATCCCATGGGGCACAGCTGCCCCTAGGATACCCATGCCATGGGTCCCCTATCCCATGGGGCACAGCTGCCCCCAGGATGCCCGTGCCATGGGGCACAGCTGCCCCCAGGATGCCCGTGCCATGGGTCCCCTGTCCCATGGGGCACAGCCGCCCCTAGGATGCCCGTGCCATGGGGTACAGCTGCCCCTAGGATGCCCATGCCATGGGGCACAGCTGCCCCCAGGATGCCCGTGCCGTGGGTCCCCTGTCCTGTGGGGCACAGCTGCCCCCAGGATGCCCGTGCCATGGGGTACAGCTGCCCCCAGGATGCCCGTGCCATGGGTCCCCTATCCCATGGGGCACAGCTGCCCCCAGGATGCCCGTGCCATGGGTCCCCTGTCCTGTGGGGCACAGCTGCCCCCAGGATGCCCATGCCATGGGGCACAGCTGCCCCCAGGATGCCCGTGCCGTGGGTCCCCTGTCCTGTGGGGCACAGCTGCCCCCAGGATGCCCGTGCCATGGGTCCCCTATCCCATGGGGCACAGCTGCCCCCAGGATGCCCGTGCCGTGGGTCCCCTGTCCCCTGGGTCCCAGGTGCTCAGCGTGTCCCCGTTGCGCTCAGACCGCGGCCATGGTTTATTGTCCCACCCGCGCTACATCCTAGGCTGCCCCCAGGGCGGTGCCGGCCCCACAGGGGGGCAGCTGGGGGGCAGCCGGGGGTCCTGGGGGCTGGGGCGGTGCCAGAGCCCCTCAGCTGGGGCCCACCTGGCTGGAGGACACGGAGGAGACCTCGGTGCGCTGGGCCGAGCTGGACACATCAGAGTCGTCGGACATGGGCCGCCCGCACACCGTCTCCATGATGCAGGCGCGGAACTGCGGGGACACAGACGGGTGGCACGGGGTCACAGGAGAGGGGACGGCTCAGCCTGGGGGTCCTGCTGGTCCTGTGTCCAGCCCTGGCACTGTCCTCACATCCTGAGATGCCACACTGGCCCCATCTCCTGTCCCTGGGGTCACCGCCAGCCATGCAGGTGGTCCTGGATGCCCCTTACACCCCGCATGGGCCATCCCCAGGTGGCCCCAGTGTCTTGATGTCCTTGGGCACCCCTGCATGTCCCCATTGCCCCAATGTCCTGGGGCGTCCCCATCTTCTCTGTGTCCCCCTTGCCAATGTATTCCCCTCATCTGAGTGTCCTGAGGTGTCCCCTCACACGGGTATCCCTGGGTGTTCCCATGTTTGGCTCTCCCTGAGTGTCCCTGGCCCTCAGATACCCTTGGGCACCCCTGGGTGCCCCCATCACCAGCTGTCCCTGCGTGTCCCCCTTGCCCACATGTCCTGGGTGTCCTGGTGTCACCTGTTTGTTCATGAAGCAGTAGATGATGGGGTTGTAGACGCAGGAGCTCTTGGAGAAGAAGGCAGGGACGGTGACGAGGCGCAGGTCGATGCCGTGCTCGCGGTTGTTCACCATGTACATGGCCAGCGCCGCGTAGGGGACGTAGCACAGGCAGAAGGACCCCACCATCACCACCACCATGCGGGACACCTCCCGCTCCGCCTTCTGCGTCGTGGCAGACTCCTGCTGCTGCGCTGCCACCTGTGCCGGGGACGGGGACACCTTGGGGCTGCCCGGGCTGCTGGCCCCCTGACCCTGCCCAGTCCCCTGCCTGTGCCCCTCTGTCCCCTGCCCTTCCTCCTGCCTGTGCTCCAGCCCAACCTTCTGTCCAAGCAGCCTCCCCTTCCTTCCTTCCTGCATCCCTTCACCTCTCCAGTCACCCTCCCTCCCTCCCGCTCCCCATCCTGCCCTCTCTCCCTCCCTGCTCCCAGTCGGTTTTCCCTCCCCCCCTCCCTCCCTCCCCCCCTCTCCATCCCTCCCTGACCCCAATGCCCCCCATGTCCCCCGTGCCCCCGGGACTCACGGCCCGCAGGGCGCTGAGCAGCTGGGAGTAGGAGAAGATGATGAGGGAGAGGGGGATGATGAAGCAGAAGACGAACAGGAACCAGGTGTAGTACTCGCTCTTGTACTTGGTGCCCACCGTGTACCAGTCGGGGCCGCAGGAGCACTGCAGCCCCTCGGGGACGTACCTGCAGCACCCACACTCAGCCTCTGCTCCGCGCCGTGTGGCACCCCCGGTGCCCCCACAGCACTTCAGGTGCCTCAAGCACTCACCTGGCACCCCTGGTGCCCCCACAGCTCCCCGTGGCACTTTGGGTGCCTCAAGCACTCACCTGGCACCCCCGGTGCCCCCACAGCACTTCAGGTGCCTCAAGCACTCACCTGCCACCCCCGGTGCCCCCACAGCGCCCCGTGGCACTTCGGGTGCCTCAAGCACTCAGCTGGCACCCCCATGACCCCCCCTGGAGCTGTTCCACCCCCTGCCCACCCCGTGCCCGCTGTGTCCCCACCTGCTCCAGCCGAAGAAGGGTGGGATGGCCACGCTGATGCCGATGATCCAGGTGGCCGCCACCACCAGCAGCGCGTGGCGCGAGTTGAAGCGGAAGTTGCCGAAGGGTTTGCAGATGACGATGTAGCGCTCGAAGGCCAGGAAGGCCAAGGACCACCCTGTCACCATCCCTGGGGGAACAAGGCCGCTGGCCTCACACAGCCCCCCGTGGCCACCAGGGCTATAGGTCACCCCAATTCCCATAGCCCCTCAGGCCACTGGGTCACCCCAAGTGCTACGACCCCAGTAGAATGTAGTAATCACCCCTACCACCTTCAGGCCTCAGTGGTCACCCCAGCTCCTCCAGCCACAACAGATCACAGGGCTCAACCCTTACCCATTTTGTCACCTTCAGCCCCACCAGACCACAATGACCACCCCACCTCCCCCAGCCCTAGAAGAAAATCATTGTCACCCCCACTTCCAGCTCCACCAGACCCCAGTGGTCACCCCAACTCCTATAGTCCCACCAGACTACAGTGGTCAACTCCTAAAGGTCCAGAAGGTCACCCCAATGCCTGCAACCCCAGCAGCCCATGGTGGTCACCCCAGCTCCTAAAGCCTTAGCAGAATGCAGCAGTCAACGTTCCCTACCAGCCCGTGGTGGTCACCCCAACTCCTAAAGCCTTAGCAGAATGTGGCGGCCAACAATCCCTCAAGCCCTACCAGCCCATGGTGGTCACCCCAACTCCCACAGCCCCAGGAGATCACTGTGGCCACCTCTGGCCCCAGTGGCCACTCCATCATCTCTGGCCCCAGCAGCCTGAGTGCCCCCACGGTCCCCTGGTACCTCCGGTGGCCCCTGCAAAGCCCTCAAAGGCACACATGTGCTTCCCGAAGACGAAGTATCCCTGGGAGCTGGAGACGAAGACGGTGAAGATGCAGAAGATGCACATCATGAGGCCGCTGACGGAGATGTTCACCAGGATGTAGTTGAGCGGCTGCCGCAGCTTCTTGTACTTGACGGTGACGATGAGGACGATGGCGTTCAGGGGCGTGCCCGCCACGAACACCAAGCCCATGAAGATGGTCTGCAGGTAGAAGGTCCACATGGGCGCGATGTGGTACTGGGGCCCATCCCAGGGCCCCACCGTCGACAGGTTCTTGAACAGGTAGAACTCGTCCTCGTCCATGGTGGCGGTGGCGGGGGGGGGCAGCCCGCCCCCCTGATATACCCTGCGCCCCCAAAGCTGCTTAGGGGGGGATCAGGGCTCAGCCCGGCCAAACTTGGGGATTAGGGTGGGCTAAACCGGGCTCAGCGCCTAATCGGGCCCCTGAGCCGGGCCGAGCCGATTACCGGTGCTCTGGGGGATTTGGGGGGGGGCAGGAGGGCTCCCCCCAACACCTGGGCATGGGGAGGGTCCCCAAGGGTCTCCAGGCGTGATCCTGCTCCTCCTGGGATGTTCAGGTGTTCCCAAGCCCGTTCTTGGTCCCACCGTGACAGCCAGAAGTCCCCAGCCTTAGTCCTGGTCCCACCAGGGTCCTCAGTGAGCCCCAAAAGGCCCCAGGCTCAGTCCTGCCCCCCCAGTATGGCCAGGTGTCCCCAGGTGTTCCCAAGCCCATTCTTGGTCCCACTGTGACAGCCAGAAGTCCCCAGCCTTAGTCCTGGTCCCACCAGGGTCCTCAGTGAGCCCCAGGAGTCCCCAGGCTCGGTCCTGCCCCCACCCAGTATGGCCAGGTGTCCCCAGGGATCCCCAGAGGTGTCCCCAGGCTTGATCCTGCTCCCCCAGGATGGCCCAGCCCTGGATGCCTGGGGAAGAACTTGGGAGTTTCCCTCATGAGGTCACCCACTGCCCCCCACCCCAGGGTGCCCCCCCAAGTGTGCCCCCCTCAAGCGATTGTCCCCAGTTCTGGGCTTGGGGGGATCCTGTGCTGGGGAGATCCCAACTGAGGTGGGGGGAGTCTGGGGGTATCACGGGGTGGGGGGAAAGACTGGGGGGGCACTGCTTGAGGTGGGGTGTCTGAGAGGGGGTGTTCATTTTGGGGGGGCACTGCTTGAGGTGGGGTGTCTGAGAGGGGTTGTTCATTTTGGGGGGGCACTGCTTGAGGTGGGGTGTCTGAGAGGGGTTGTTCATTTTGGGGGGGCACTGCTTGAGGTGGGGTGTCTGAGAGGGGGTGTTCATTTTGGGGGGGCACTGCTTGAGGTGGGGTGTCTGAGAGGGGGTGTTCATTTTGGGGGGGCACTGCTTGAGGTGGGGTGTCTGAGAGGGGGTGTTCATTTTGGGGGGGCACTGCTTGAGGTGGGGTGTCTGAGAGGGGGTGTTCATTTTGGGGGGGCACTGCTTGAGGTGGGGTGTCTGAGAGGGGGTGTTCATTTTGGGGGGGCACTGCTTGAGGTGGGGTGTCTGAGAGGGGGTGTTCATTTTGGGGGGGCACTGCTTGAGGTGGGGTGTCTGAGAGGGGGTGCTCATTTTGGGGGTGCAGTGCTTGAGGTGGGGTGTCTGAGAGGGGGTGCTCATTTTGGGGGTGCAGTGCCGGGGGGTCATTGATGGGGGGTCACTTTGGGGGTGCGCTGCAGGGACTCAAATCCCAGAGGAGTCCCAGCGTTTCCTGCCCTCCCCCTTTCCCTCCCCCAGGCCGTGGCACCCCCGGGGAACAGGAAGGATGTGCAGAAGCTGCTTAGGGGGGGATTACAGGTGCTGCTGGGGCCCCCCCGGGCTGGGGGCGCCTATAAAGGCCGGGGCAGGGACCGTGCTGTGGCACCCTGGGACCCCCAGGGAAGGGGGAGCCTGGGGGGGGGACACCCCCAGGGGAAGCTGTGCCCCTGGGGAGCGTGTGTGGGGTGCCCACCCTGGGGATGCCCACCCTGGGGGTGCCCACCCTGGGGTTCTGTCCAGCTCTGGGGCAGAGGTGGGGCCAGGGGCCTCAGGGACAAGCCAGGGATGGGGTCAGGGGAGGAACAGGGGGGTTGTGTGGGCTGAACTTCCAGCCCATGTTTTACTGGGTCATACTGGGCTGTACTGGATCATACTGACCTGTACGGAACTGGCCTGTACTGGTTTGTACTGGGGTTACTGGACTACAATAGGCTGTACTGCACTGTGTTGTGTCATGTGATTGTTCTGTGTCCTGTTGGGTTGTACTGGGTTTGGTCACACTGTACCAGGATGTACTGGGCTGAACAGGGCTGTACTGGGCTGTACTGGGCTGAACAGGGCTGTACTGGGCTGTACTGGATCGGGTGAGCTCTGCTGGTGCTGCACTGGGCATCCCCATGGAGGGGCACCCCCTAAAGGGGCATCCCCCAGATGGGTGCCCCAGGGTGGGGATCAGGGGACAGACACCCCACAAAGGGTCCCCATGTGGGGTCCCTCCCCGTGTGCTCCCCATGTCCCTCCCATGTGCTCCCCTTGTCCCATGTCCCCGTGTGCTGGCCATGTCCCTCCCCATGTGCTCCCCATGTCCCTACCCTTGTGCTGGCCGTGTCCCTTCCTGTGTGCTCCCCCTGTCCCTCCCCGTGTGCTCCCCATGTCCCCGTGTGCTCTCCCTGTCCCTCTCCATGTGCTCCCCACGTCCCACCCCGTGTGCTCCCCCTGTCCCTCCCTGTGTGCTCCCCTGTCCCATGTCCCCATGTACTGGATGTGTCCCTTCCTGTGTGCTCCCCCTGTCCCTTCCCTTGTGCTCCCCCTGTCCCTCCCCATGTCCCTCCTGTGTGCTCCCCTGTCCCATGTCCCCGTGAGCTCCCCATGTCCCTTCCCTTGTGCTCCCCCTGTCCCCCCCTTTTGTGCTCCCCGTGTCCCTCCCTGTGTGCTCCCCTGTCCCCCCCTGTGTGCTCCCCATGTCCCATGTCCCCATGTGCTGGCCGTGTCCTTTCCTGTGTGCTCCCCCTGTCCCTTCCCGTGTGGTCCCCGTGTCCCTTCCCTTGTGCTCCCCTGTTCCATGTCCCCGGTGGTCCCCGTGTCCCCTGTGTGCTCCCCCTGTCCCATGTCCCCATGCGCTGGCCGTGTCCCTCCCTGTGTGCTCCCCCTGTCCCTCCCATGTGCTCCCCCTGTCCCTCCCGTGTGCTCCCCTGTCCCATGTCCCCGGTGGTCCCCGTGTCCCCTGTGTGCTCCCCCTGTCCCATGTCCCCGTGTGCTCCCCCTGTCCCTCCCCGTGTGCTCCCCTGTCCCCATGTGGTCCCCGTGTCCCCTGCGGAGCCGCGGTCACTGCGGGCACTGAGGCCGGGGCTGCCGAGGGGGGGACACAGCGCAGGGGGAGCGGGGGCTGCAGCCGGGCTGGGGCACCATGGGGAACAGCCAGGCCTCGGCAGGGGCTGCCCGGGGAGATTTGGAGTCCCCAGCCCTGCAGGTGTCCCAGGAAGGCCCGGAGGTGGCACTCAGGGCTCTGGGACAAGGTGGGGACAGGCACAGCTTGGGCTCGATGGCCCTGGAGGCTTTTCCAGCCTCGGGGATTGTGTGGGTCTGTGATTCTGGGGTGGAGTGGGGAGGGGGCTCCCAGGGCAGCAGGAGGTGCTGAGTGTGGATCTGGGGGGGCTGCAGCACCCCCAGCCCTGCCAGGACCCCCAGCACCCACCAGCACAGGCACCACCAGCACCCACTGGCACCGGCAGCACCACCTCCACACGGGACCCCTGGACCCCCAGGCCCCTCAGGGCCTCCAGGGACTCCCAGGGCCTCCCTGTCACTGCTCCTGTGCCCTCCTGGCTGTGGCCCCACACATGTCCCCACTGTCCCCATGGCCGTGTTCCCTGTGTCCCACTGTCCACGTACCCCTTGTTCCCCTGTCCCTTATGCCCTCCAGCCCTTGCCCCCATGGCCATGTCCCCAGTGTCCCCCTGTTCCCCTCTCTGTGCCCCCACTCTGCCAGTGGTCCCCTCCCCGTGTCACCCCACCCTGGGGACCCTGAGTGCCCAGGGAACCCCAGGGACAGGGCGGGGGGGACACTGGACACAGGGTGTCACCCCACGGGGCAGTGGCTTTGCCCCATGTCCCCTCCCCAGGAGGCACTGGCGGGGTCAGGTCCTTTGTCCCTTCATGGTGACCTCCACCATCATCTTCCTCCTCCCCGGCTGCCTCAGAGCCGAGACCCCAGAGGGCACCGGGACCCCCTGCACAGCACCCCGGCCCCCCCGGCCCCCTGAGCTGCCCCAGCAGCACCCCGAACCCCCATCCTGGCCTACACTGACCCCCCCGGAGCGCTCACGCTCCCCAGGACCACCCTCGACCTCCCCGACCACCCTGACCCCCCCAAAAATCCACTCTCTCCCCACTCCTGCCGTGGGTTTGGGGGTCCTGGCGGGGGGCCCTGCCGCGTTTCTCCCCCCCCTTTGGGTGCCCCCCCGCCCCGGGGATGTTTTGGGTGATGATGTGGTGGGGGTGCCCCCCCCCGCGTGCCCCCCCGGGTATTTTGGGTGCCGGTGCGTGGCTCTGACTCGGCAGGTTATTTTTAGGTGTTGGCACAGGCGCCACCACGTCACCCCCCCCCACGTCACCCCCCCACGTCACCCCTTGTCACCCGTTGTCACCTCGGGGTGCACCCGCACCGCCCCCCCCGTTGGAAGCTTCCAGGGCAGGCACCGGAACAGGGGGAACACGATACTCCCCAAGTCACCCCCCGGCAGGACACAGATGTGGGTCACCCAAATGTCCCCCCGCCCCTCCCAAGGGTGTCGAGGAGGCCTCGGGCGTCTGGGGTGGGGGAGAACACAAGAAAGAATTGGGGGGCTGGGGGGTTCACCCCCAAATATCACCAAACCCCCTCCCCAGGCGTGTGCCCCTGCCATGGGGAAACTGAGGCACGGCCGGGGGGTCCCACGGCTGGGGTCACTGGGGGGGCTGAGTGGGGGTTCCACGGCGGGGGTGGTTCTGGGGGGGGGTCCCGGTGGGTTTCCCCAGAGGGGGTTCCTGAGAGGGTTTGTGGGGTGTCAGCTGTGCCCCTCAGGGCTGGGGGAGAGGTTTTTATGAGTTTTTGGGGGTCCCCAAGTGGGGAGGGATGAGTGAGGGGTTCTAAGTAAGTTTGGAGGTGTCTCTGTGGGGGGTTTTGGGGTGCATTGCACTGCTGGGGGGTGCGGTATTGGGGTGCCTGTGGTGCTGGGGGTATCAAGGTACAGATGTATCAGGATAACAGGGTTTTGGGGTGCCTGGGCTGTAGGGTGCTGAGGTTTTGGGGTGTCGAGGTTGCAGGTATTGGGGATTATTGGGGGTGGATTCTGGATTTTGGGGTGCCCGAGTTTCGGGGGTGTCTGGGTGCCAGGATTTGGGGTACCAGTGTTTCAGTGTAGGGAGGCTGGGGCACCTTGGGGGCCGAAGTTCGGGGGTGCCGAAGTTCGGGGATGCCGAAGTTTGGGGGTGCCAGTGGTTCAGCGTTTGGGGGTGCCAATGTTTGGGGCAGGGGGTTCTGAAGTGCCAGAGTTCAGGAGTTTGTGGCACTGGAGTTTAGGGAATTTGGAGAGTTTTGGGGTGTTGGGGTGCCAGTGTTTGGGAGTTTGTGGGTGCGGCATTTTGGGGTGTTTGTATTGAGTGTCGGTGTTTGGGTGTGCCGGTGTTTGAGGTTACTGAGGTTTTGGGGATGTATTTTGGGGAGGTTTAGGGGTGCTGATGCCTGCACGTTTTCGGAACTGCCGGGGTTTGGGGGTTTCGAAAGTTCTGGAGTTTGGGGGATCCCTGGTCCGGGAGTGCCGAACCCGGGGGGTCCGGGCTGTGCTGGCTCCGGGAGGTGCCGGACTCCGGGGGTCCGGGGGTGAGGCCGGGGCTGTAAATAGCGACGGCCGCGCCCCCCACCCCCCGGCCGGCCGGGCGGTCTTTCCGTCCCTCCTGGTCGGTCCCTCCCCGGGACGGGGCGGGCCGGGCCGGGCCAGCGCTTAAAGCCGCCGCCGTCCCCGGCCCCGCCACTTGCCGCCGTCGCCCCCGGCCCAGGAACGCTCCTGGGACGCACCGCGAACACACCGGACCCCGCCGCGAACCGCTCCGGGAACGAATCGGAAACCGACCCGGGAACCCAGCGGATCCGCCAGCCCTCCGGGACCCGCCGCTCCGCTCCGGGAACCCACCGGGAGCCAACCCCAGCACCGGGAACTTGCACCGGGACAGAGCCAGGACACCGGCCCCCGACTCCGGGAATAGGGAGCCCTACCCAGGACACCGGTACCGAGCGGCGAACCCCCCTCGGGACACCGGGACTGAGACGGGACCCCGTTCCCGTACTGACCCCGGGAACCGGGACCCTCCCTGAGCACCGGGACCGACCGAGGACACCGCCCCCCATTGCCGGGAACTGGGACCCCATCCAGGACACAGACACCCACCCGGACCCCCACCGAGGAACCGGGACCCACCCAGGACGCCATCCCTCAGCACCGGGACCCCATAGCGGGCACCAGCACCCACCCAGGGCCGCCACCCAGGACACCGGCTGTGACCCGGGACACCGTCCCTGACCCAGGACACCGTCCCCGACCCGGGACACCGTCCCCGACCCGGGACACCGTCCCCAACCCGGGACACCTTCGCCCAGCAGGAGCTTTCCCACCGGGACCCAGGACCCCCACCCCGGGCCCCCACATTGACCCAGGACTCTCACAGGACACCGGCACCGACTCGGGACCTTCACCCGCAGTACCAGGACCCCTCCAGGACGCTGGGACTGACCCAGGACCCCCACCCAGGACCAGAAGTGACCCAGGACTCCCCCCCACCCCCTGCGGACCCTCCGCAGCACCCAGCGATCGAGGAGCCCCCCGAGCCCTCCAGGATGAACTCTACTTACGAGGCAGCGCCGGGCGAGGACCCCGAGGAGCTCCCGGCCACCGAGAAGGACCTTGCAGAGGACGCGCCCTGGAAGAAGATCCAGCAGAACACGTTCACGCGCTGGTGCAACGAGCACCTCAAGTGTGTGCAGAAGCGCATCGTGGACCTGCAGCGCGACCTGAGCGACGGGCTGCGCCTCATCGCGCTGCTCGAGGTGCTCAGCCAGAAGAAGATGGGGCGCAAGCACCACCCGCGCCCCAACTTCCGCCAGATGAAGCTGGAGAACGTCTCGGTGGCCCTGGAGTTCCTGGAGCGGGAGCACATCAAGCTGGTGTCCATCGGTGGGTGTGCAAGGGGCGTGTGAGCGGGGAGAGGGTGCTGGAGGTTGGGGGAGGAACGGGAATTGTGGGTGTGCAAGGGCAGTGGTGGTGCAGTGGGAACGGGGTGAGTGTGAGCACAGAGGAGCGAGGATGGGGCTGGCCATGGGCGTGCAAGGCCAGCGGACAAGTGAGAATGAGGAATGAGTGTGCAAGGGTGGGCACGGTGCAAGGGAGGGATGGGAAATTGAGGGTACGAGGGCAGGGGGGGACAAGTGAGGATGTGGATGGGTGTGAAAAGGGAGGAGAGGGATGAGTGTGAACAGGATGAGAGTGCAAGGGTGAGGGGATGGAGGAGCGGGAGTGAAGGATGAGCATGGTGGACAGACGAGGATGGGCCCGTAGGTGAGTGTGCAAGAGTGGGGTGATGGATGAATGGGAATGGAGGATGAGTGTGCGAGAGTAGGGTGATGGATGAATGGGAATGGCGGATGAGTGTGCAAAGCTAGAGGCCGATGGATGAATGGGAATGGAGGATGAGTGTGCAAGGCTGGGGGCCGATGGACAGATGAGAATGGGGGTGACTGTGCAAGGGGAGGGGTGACACAGGAGCACGAGCGGGATGGGTGTGCAAGAGCCGTGGAGGAATGGGGGTGAGTGTGCAAGGCTGGAGGCAACATTGGGGCTGCACACGAGCGTGCAAGGGGCGGGTGTGCGAGGGCTGCGCGGGCCGTGGGCCTGACCCCGCGCAGGCCGTGCGGGGCGGGGGGGTCCGGCCGCGGTGCGGGGGCCGTGCGGGGGGGCTGAGCTCACGCTTGGCTCGGGGCCGGGGCGCTGAGCTCACGCGCGGGGGGGCGCGGGGCCCTCGCACTCTCACCCACCCCTCGCGGGGCCCCAGCGCCCACCCCCACCCGACAGCTGCAGGGTGACCCCCCCGGCACGGGGGAGGGTTTGCGGCCCCCCCTCCGCACTCCCGTTCGTGCGCGGCCCCCCTGGCACGCCCGGACCCGGGGGGGTGCCGGACCCCCCCCGCGGGGTCACCTCCCCCTCCCCACGCGAGTCTTTGCCCCCTCCCGGGACCCCCCCCCACCCCCAAGATGTGACCCCAAGTTTTGGGGACCGCGCAGGTGTGGCACCCCCGGGTTTGTCCCGCCCGCTCCCACATCTCCCCCGTTTCCTCCCTGAAACGCGACCGCTCGTGGGGGGGAGCGGCGGGGGAGGGGAGCGGGGGAGGGTCCGCTCGGCGGGGCGGTGGGGGAGAGAGCTGGATGCCTCGGGCCCCCCTCCCCCGCAGCCGCCCCCTGCCTCAGTTTCCCCATTCCGGCACTCCAGGAATGCCTTGGGAAGGGCAGGGGTGTGGTCAGGGCGCTCCCTTGGGGAGCCCCCGGGGGCTGCCAGGGTTGTGCCCCCACCAGGCACTGCCTGGGGGGCTCCTGGGGTCCCTCTGTAGGGTGTGGGTGCTCGGGGGGCGCAGGGGCGGTGTCGCGGGGTTCAGCGCTCTCTGTGTGCCCCGGGATGTCCCCGGGCGGGTGTTGGGGTGCAGGGTCCCGTGGCGCCGCCGTGGGGTGGCGGGGTGCCCCGAGCCGGGTCCCGTTGTGCCGCGGGGTTTCGGGGTGTCAGGGGTCCCTGCGGTGGTGCTGTGGGGTGTCGGGGTGTCAGGGGTCCCTGCGGTGGTGCTGTGGGGTGTCGGGGTGTCAGGGGTCCCTGCGGTGGTGCTGTGGGGTGTCGGGGTGTCAGGGGTCCCTGTGGTGGTGCTGTGGGGTGTCGGGGTGTCAGGGGTCCCTGTGGTGGTGCTGTGGGGTGTCGGGGTGTCAGGGGTCCCTGTGGTGGTGCTGTGGTGTTTTGGGGAGCCCCAGGCGGATCCTCCCATTACCCCATTCCCTCAGACAGCGGGGACGGGACTCGGGGCTGTCGGGGTGCGGGGATCCCTCCTGCAGGTCCCACAGGATGTCGGGGTGTCAGGGGTCCCTGTGGTGGTGCTGTGGGGTTTCGGGGTGTCAGGGGTCCCTGTGGTGGTGCTGTGGGGTTTTGGGGAGCCCCAGGCGGGTCCTCCCGTTACCCCCATTCCCTCAGACAGCCTGGGAGGCTGTCGGGGTGCGGGGATCCCTCCTGCGGGTCCCTCAGGATGTCGGGGTGCCCCGGGGGTGTCCCGAGGGGTCTCGGGGTTCAACCCCCGCGTTTTCCCCTCACAGACAGCAAGGCCATCGTGGATGGGAACCTGAAGCTGATCCTGGGGCTGATCTGGACCCTCATCCTGCACTATTCCATCTCCATGCCCATGTGGGAGGAGGAGGAGGATGACGAGGGCCGCCACCAGACCCCCAAGCAGCGGCTGCTGGGCTGGATCCAGAACAAGGTGCCGCAGCTGCCCATCACCAACTTCAATCGCGACTGGCGCGACGGGAAGGCGCTGGGAGCGCTGGTGGACAACTGCGCCCCGGGTGAGCAGCGCGGCGGGGCCGGGGCCGGGAGGGCGCGGAGGTGGGAGGGACAAACGGGGGGGAAAACGGCGCCCCGGGTGAGGGGGGTGGCACAGGGGGGTGCGGGGTCCAGGCTGGCTCGGGGGGCACCGATGGAGATGCAGGATGGGGGCCAGGCTGGGGATGCACCCCTGACCCTTCCGGCCCCCCCAGGTCTGTGCCCAGACTGGGAGAAGTGGGACCCCAACAAGCCAGTGCAGAACGCTCGGGAGGCCATGCAGCAGGCAGACGACTGGCTGGGAGTGCCCCAGGTATGGGCACGGGGGGGCACGGGGGGGACACTGGGGGTGTCCCAGGTATGGGTATGGAGGGGACACTGCGGGTACAGGGAATGGGGGGGACATTGCGGGTGTCCCATGTATGGGTATGGGGGGACACTGCGGGTACAGGGAATGGGGGGGACATTGCGGGTGTCCCATGTACAGGGTATGGAGGGGACACTGCGGGTACAGGGCATGGGGGGACACTGCAGGTGTCCCAGGTATGGGCACGGTGGGGTATGGGGGGGACACTGAGGGTGTGTCAGGTATGAATATGGTAGGGGCACGGGGGGGACACTGTGGGTACAGGACATGGTGGGGACACTGCGGGTACAGGGAATGGGGGGGACATTGCGGGTGTCCCATGTACAGGGTATGGAGGGGACACTGTGGGTGTCCCAGGTATGGGCATGGGGGGGACACTGTGGGTACAGAGCACAGGGGGGACACTGTGTGTACAGGGCATGGTGGGTGACACTGTGGGTGTCCCAGGTTCAGGGCATGGGGGGACCCTGCCCTGTACTCCCCGTGGCACTCACCCAGGTTCAGGGTGCAGGGCAGGAACGGGGGGCACTGGGAGGGGACCCTGGAGGTGCAGAGACGTGTCTGGGGGTGTCCTTGGGGATCCCTGGGCATTTGGAGCACCCCTGGGCACCTGTGGGTGTGGTGGGGGTGTGGGGGGTTCCCCAGCAGGGCGAGGAGGGTCTGATGGGTGTTGGGGGTCTCAGGAGGGTCGGGCATGGCGGGGGGGTTTCCCTGCAGGGTCCCCCTGGGTGGGGGTGCCAGGAGGGTCTGACAGGTGTTGGTTTCCCCCCAGGTGATCGCCCCCGAGGAGATCGTGGACCCCAACGTGGATGAGCACTCGGTGATGACGTACCTGTCCCAGTTCCCCAAGGCCAAGCTCCGGCCGGGGGCCCCCCTGCGCCCCCAGCCCCCCCAGCCCGGCCGTGCTCGCGCCTACGGGCCCGGTATGGGGGGCTAGGGGGGTCAGGGGGCTGTGGGGTGGCTGGAGTCTCAGGGGGCTGTGGGGTGGCTGGGGTCTCAGGGGGCTGTGGGGTGGCTGGGGTCCCAGCACAGGGGAGCATGAGGGGGTTTGGGGGGGCACCAGGGGGCTGGGCACCTGGCACAGGTGGGACATGGGACACAGGAGGGGCACAGACCCCACACAGGGGAAGCTCAGAGGCATGTGGGGACTGGCACAGGGGGCACACGGGGTGGGGGACATGGGGGGCTTTGGAACCCAGCACAAGAGAGTGCCTGGGGGCGATGGCTGAGAGTAAACCCTGACCCCCCCAAGCCCAGGGAGTCCTCTCCAATCCTGAGGTGTCACCTGTGCCCAGGGACACCTGAGGGAACCCCCAGGGTCCCCACTACCCACCCAGGGCTCCCCAAGAGTCCCCCTATGCACAGGGACCCCCCAAATCCTATCAAGCTCACCCACCTATACTCAGGAAACCACCATTGACACTCTGGACCCCCTGCTACCACCAAGGACAACCTGGAGGTCCCAAGTCCTGGGGGTTGTGGGGTGCTGGGGTGTTGTGGGGTGCTGGGGCTCCCCTGACTCCTCCCACCCTGCAGGCATTGAGCCCCAGGGGAACGTGGTGCTGCGCCCTGCCCAGTTCACAGTGGAGACCCTCGAGGCGGGGATGGGCGAGGTCCTGGTCTATGTTGAGGACCCCGAGGGACACACCGAGGAGGTACAGGAGGCCCTGGCCCCCCCTCTGGGGGATCCCCCCAGTCTCTCTCTCTGGGAGACCCCCCCAGTGCCCCAGCTCTGTGTCACCCCCTTTCCCTCTTTTGGGATCTCTTCCCACCCCAGGCCAAGGTGGTCCCCAACAATGACAAGAAGCGAACCTACAGTGTCACCTACGTCCCCAAGGTCGGGGGGCTGCACAAGGTGAGCTCCCTGGTGACCCCCCCAAGGCAACCCTTCTGTAACCCTCCCTGTAACACTGTCCCCAATGTCCCCCACACCGTGCCCCCTGTGATGTCCCTGGTGCCACCCTCACCCCATGGCACCCCCCGTGTCTCAGGGTGGGGGCTGCCCCTCCTGTGCCTCCCCCCAAAGGGGATGGGGGACACCTGGGACAATGGGGTTTGGGGGTTCCCAGGAGGTCCCTAAGGATCCCTGGGGGGCTCCCTTTGGGGTCCCTGGGGATGGCACTGTGTGGCCCTGGGGTGCCCTATAGGGTCCCTGGGGTGCCACACTCAAGTCTGTGGGGGCAGATGCTGTAATGGGGGGACTCTGGTGTGTCCTTTTGGGATTCCTGGGTGTCCCATGCTTTAGGGTCCCTGGAGGGGACAATAGGGAATCTCTGGGGGTGGCCACTGCCGGGAGGGATCCTCTGCAGGTTGTCACCCCAGGGGGTGTCCCTGGGGTGTCTCACGGGCTGTCTCCAGGGGGTCCCTGAGCTGTGGTGCAGCCATGGGGGCCGTGGTGCCCTGACACCCCTGATGTCCCTGTGCCCTGCAGGTGACGGTGCTGTTCGCGGGGCAGAACATCGACGGGAGCCCCTTTGGGGTCAATGTGGGCATGGCCCTGGGTGACGCCAGCAAGGTGACAGCACGCGGGCCCGGCCTGGAGCCCGTGGGCAACGTGGCCAACAAGGCCACCTACTTCGACATCTACACTGCAGGTGGGGGCACAGGGGGGCTGGGGGTCTCTGGGGGCACGTCCTTGTGGTGGTGCTGCCATGGCATGGCCAGGGGATGTGCCTTCGTGGTGGCATGACCGTGGCATGGCCCAGAGACTTTGGGGACGTGTCCTGACCATGGCATGACCAGGGCATGACCCAGAGACTTTGAGGACACGTCCTTGTGGTGGTGTGGCTGTGACATGACTTGCTGGCACTGAAGTCGTGTCCTCATGATGACGTGGGGTGGCCTGGTGGCTCTGGGGATGTGTCCTTGGAGTGGCATGACCGTGACATGATCTCATGGGGGCTTGAGGACACGTCCTTCTCATTCCAGGGCCGTGGCATGGCCAGGTGGCTCTGGGGACATGTCCTCAAGGTGGCCTTGATGTAGCATGACTTGGTGGCTCTGGGGCCACACCTTCATGGTGACATGGCCATGGTCTTATGGTGGCAGGGCCATGGCATGGCAAGTGGCACCAAGACTGTTGTCCTTGTGCCATGGCCATGGGATCATCTGGTGGCCGTGTCATCAGGGTGACAGGGCCGTGTCACCAGGGTGACAGGGCCGTGGCATGGGTGGGTGACTCTGGGGACATGTCCTCATGGGGGCCTGGCCGTGGCACTGAGCCCATGTCCTGGTGATGACAGGGGCTGGCCCGGGCGATGTGGGCGTGGTGATCACGGACCCCCAGGGCCGGCGGGACACGGTGGAGGTGATGCTGGAGGACAAGGGGGACAACGTGTTCCGCTGCACCTACCGGCCCGTCCTGGAAGGGCCACACACCATCTGTGTCACCTACGCTGGCGCCCAGGTCCCCAGGAGCCCCTTCACTGTCAATGTGGCTGAAGGTGAGGCTCCCTCCTGGCTCACATTTGTGACCACCGTAGCTAATGACATCAGTGGCCCCATGTCACCCAGCTGTGACTGCGGTGGCCCCAGGTACCCAGTGGTGACCGTGGTGGTCCACGACACCTGTAAGTGACCACGGGTGAACCCCTGGTCCCCTCACACTCCCCAGGATGTCCCTCTGTCCCCAGGGGTCAGTTCCTTGTGCCCCTGAGGATGCCATGGCACTCCCCTGTCCCCAGGGCATCCCCATGGGCCCCTCCCAGCCCTGGGACACCCCTCCCTCCCTGGGGGTTCCCCAGGGTCCCCCTGGAGCCTGGTGGGTGCTAATGGCAGTTTGCAGCCTGCACCCCCTCGGCGGTCCGGGCCACGGGCAGGGGGCTGCAGCCACGGGGGGTCCGAGTGCAGGACGTGGCCGACTTCAAGGTGCTGACGCGGGGCGCGGGCAGTGGGGACCTGCGGGTGACACTGCGGGGACCAGGTACGCGTCACTGTGTGGGGCATGGCGGGGTTGGAGGGTTGGGGGGCACCGTGGGGTTGGCAATTGGAGGTCTGGGGGTAGGGTCCCACTGGGGCCCCATGGGGTGAGCGTGTGGGTCGGGGTTCCCCATGGAGAGATGGATATAGATGGGGGACCCATGGGGGGTCTAGGGTTGGGGGACACCATGGGGGTGGCCATGGGGAGGTGGGTGCATGGGTGGGGGTCCTGTGAGGTTGTCAGTGGGGGTTGGATGGTTGGGGGGCATCCTGGGGTTGGGGGGCACCATGGGGGTACCCATGGGGAGGTGGGGGTCTTGTGGGGTTGTCCGTGGGGGTTGGATGGTTGGGGGGCATCCTGGGGTTGGGGGGCACCACGGGAGGTGCGTGGCTGGGGGGTGCCCTGGGGTGGGTGCCCCATCTGACCCCGTCCCACAGGGGGCACGGAGGAACCAGTGACAGTGAGGGACGTCGGGGACGGCGTCTACGAGTGCGAGTATGTGCCCAGGGTGCCCGGCACCTACCAGGTGTCCATCACCTGGGGTGGCTACGCCATCCCCCGCAGGTCAGTGACAAGCGCAGGGGTCCCGGCAGGGAGGGGGGTGGGCTGGTGTGGAAGGTGGGACGGGGGGTGATGTACAAACCCTGCCCCTCACTGCCCCTCCACCCTCCCCAGCCCATCTGAGATGCTGATGTCTCTCTGGGGTGGGCGTTTTGGGGAATGTGGGAGGTGTCTGTGGGGTACAAGCCCTCCCTCATCCCTCCCAGCCAATTTGAGGTGCAGGTGTCCCCCCAGGGTGGGAGGTGTTTGGGGGCACTGGGGGTTGCAGGTGTGTGCAGGTGCCCCCTGCCCCCCATTCCCTCCAGCCTGTTTGAGGTGCAGGTGTGTGAGGGGTGGGGCTGTGCAGGTGTGTCACAGCCCCCCTCACACTTTCCTGTCCCCTCCAGCCCGTTTGAGGTGCAGGTGTCCCCCCAGCCGGGGGCACAGAAGGTCCGGGCCTGGGGGCCGGGGCTCGAGGGCGGGGTCGTGGGGCGCCCTGCAGACTTCGTGGTTGAGGCCGTTGGCACCGAAGTGGGGACCCTTGGTGAGCCGGGGGGGACATGGAGGTGCAGGGCACTGTGGTGGGGACCGTGGGTGAGCCCTGGAGGGGGGACATGGGGACAGGGTCAGGGGCACCGTGGTGGGGGCATGGGGACAGGGTTGGGGGTCGTGTGGTGGGAACACGGTGGGGAGCTGTGTGGTGGGGACAAGGGCATGGGTGGGTGACACCCTGTTGGGGACATGGGGATGGAATGGGGGGGCACCATGGGGCAATATGGCACTGTGAGGGGTGTCAGTGTCCTGAGGACTAGGGCACGGGGTGTGTGAAACCCCACTGGGGACATGGGACAGGCTGGAGGATGGGCACCAAGGTGGGGTCCCCTGCTGCTGTGGTGACACAGGCACGCAGAGATGGGGACATGGGGCAGGTTGGAGGTGAGGCTGGGGGGACATGGGTGATGCCACTCTGGGGACATGGTCACAGAGAGGGGACAATGGTCTGGAGGTCCCCACTGGGGGGACATAAAGACGTGTTAGGTGTCACCCTGCTGGGGACATGGTCACAGAGAGGGGACAATGGTCTGGGGGGACATAAAGACATGTTAGGTGTCACCCTGCTGGGGACATGGTCACAGAGAGGGGACAATGGTCTGGGGGGACATAAAGACGTGTTAGGTGTCACTCTGCTGGGGGCATGGGCACACAGGGGGGACAAGGATGAGGTCTGGGGGCCTGGCACGGGCACAGGGTAATGGTGGCTGCGGTGCCCCCAGGGTTCTCCATCGAGGGCCCATCCCAGGCGCGCATCGAGTGTGACGACAAGGGCGATGGCTCCTGCGATGTGCGCTACTGGCCCACGGAGCCGGGGCTCTACGCCGTGCACGTGGTGTGTGACGACGAGGACATCCGGGACAGCCCCTTCATGGCTGATATCCGCCCCGCTCCCCCTGACTCCTGGCCCGACAAGGTGCTGCTACCCACGGCAACCCACAGATCCTGCTGTGCCCTGGGCTCCACAGTGCCCTGTTGTGCCCCATTGCGCCCCATTACACCGCACCTGTGGGTGCTGGGGCTGCCAGCACCCCATTGTGCCCTGCTAACCGCCCCTCTCCACAGGTGAAGGCCTTCGGGCCAGGGCTGGAGCCCACGGGCTGCATCGTGGATCGCCCGGCCGAGTTCACCATTGACGCCCGTGGTGCTGGCAAGGGGCCCCTCAAGCTCTATGCACAGGTGGGAACCCTCGGGGGCTGTTGGCTGGTGCTGGGTGCTGTTGGGTGACGTTGGGTGGTGTTGAGCACCTTTGAGTGTTGAACACTGCTGGGTTCCTTTTAGTGTTGTTGGGCACCACTGGGTGCCCTTGAGCACCATTGGGTGCTATTGAGCACCACTGGGTGCCATTGGGTGCCAGTGGCCAGCACTGAGTGCCATTGGGCACCATTGGGTGCCATTGGCCACCACGGAGTGCTGTTGGGTGCCAGTGGCCAGCACTGAGTGCCATTGGGCACCACTGGGTGCCAGTGGCCACCACTGAGTGCCATTGGGTGCCAGTGGCCAGCACTGAGTGCTGTTGGGCACCTTTGGGTGCCAGTGGCCACCACTGAGTGCCATTGGGTGCCAGTGGCCACCACTGAGTGCCATTGGGTGCCATTGGCCAGCACTGAGTGCTGTTGGGCACCTTTGGGTGCCAGTGGCCACCACTGAGTGCCATTTGGCTCCCTCATCTCTCCCCTGCTGCCCACAGGACGCCGAGGGCTTCCCCATTGACATCAAGGTGAAGGACAACGGTGACGGCACCTTCCACTGTGTCTACGTCCCCACCAAGGCCATGAAGCACACGGTCATCGTCGCCTGGGGGGGCGTCAACACCCCCAACAGCCCCTTCCGTGTGGGTGTCATAGGGGCCCATGGGTGCTGGGGTGGCTGCGGGGGTCCCAGGAGGTGTAGGGAGGGGGTGCTGGTCATGGAGGGTGTGAAGGTGTCAGATGGGGGGCCAGGGTGGGGCTGGGGGCCCAAGGGATGATGTGGATGGAGATGGGGGTTCCATGGGGTGCTGCATGTGGGGATGGAGGTCCCAGACCTTTAGGGTGCTGGGGTGCGGTTGTGGATCCCATGAAGTGCTGGGGATGGGACTCTGCGGGGTGGTTGGATGGAGGCTGGGTGCCAGTGGCGGGGTTGGAGGTCCCAGTCCCATGGGGTGCCATGGAAAGGGGTCTGTGCCCCTGCCCCACATGACACTGTGGGCCCACAGGTGAGCGTGGGTGAGGGCAGCCACCCCGGCAGGGTGAAGGTGCACGGGCCGGGTGTGGAGAAGACGGGGCTGAAGGCCAACGAGCCCACCTACTTCACCGTGGACTGCAGCGAGGCTGGACAGGGTGGGTGCCGTGGTGGGGAGAACCCTGGGAACTCCTCTGTGGGCATGAGGCCTGCGCCCCTGGTCCTGCGCCCCTGGTCCTGCACCTCTGGTCCTGCACCCCTGGTCCTGCACCCCTGGTCCTGGACCATTACCACCAGTCCTACTCCATCATCCCTACATCAAGGGTCCTTCATTCTGGGCCCATCACTTCTGGTCCTGGTCCTGCTTCCCTGTTTCTGGTCCATAGTCCCTGCTCCTGGTCCAGGATTCCTGGGCCTGCATCCCTGTTCCTGCCCCTGCATCCCCAGTCCTTTATCTCTGATCCTGGTCCATCAACCCTGATCCTGTCCGTTGTCTCCCATCCTGATCCAGCCCCCTGCCCCCTGTGCCCGGTTCCACTCCTCAGTGTCCCCCTGGGGAGCAGGGCCACTGACCCAGCCACCCCCACAGGTGACGTCAGCATTGGCATCAAGTGTGCCCCAGGCGTGGTGGGGCCCCTGGAGGCTGACATCGACTTTGACATCATTAAGAATGACAATGACACCTTCACGGTCAAGTACACCGCGCCAGGCCCAGGGCTCTACACCATCATGGTGCTCTTTGCCAACCAGGTCAGGATTTTGGGACTGCCCCACATCCCCGAGGGTCCATCCCCCACTCCGTGGGGTGCCCCCAAGCCTGCTGGGGCTTTGACCCCACTGTGCCCCCGTGTCACTGTGCCCTGCTCTTGGTCCCCAGGAGATCCCCTCCAGCCCCTTCCGCATCAAGGTGGATCCATCCCACGACGCCACCAAGGTCAAAGCCGAGGGACCGGGGCTCAGCCGGACAGGTGAGGGGCCTGTGGGGTGGGCCTGGGGGACAGGGGGTGGGGGTGATGGGTGCTGTGGGGCAGGGACTGTGGGTGCCGTGGGTCCTGCAGTGGCTGGGGACCCCCACCCACTCCTGGGTGCTGTGGGGCAGGGACTGTGGGTCCTGTGGGTGCCATGGGCCCTGCAGTGACTCGATGATGTGTTGCAGGGGTGGAGGTGGGGACCAGGGTGCTGTGGGGCAGGGACTGTGGGTCCCTGGGTGCTGTGGGGCAGGGACTCTGGGTCCTGTGGGTGCTGTGGGCCCTGCAGTGACTCGATGATGTGTTGCAGGAGTGGAGGTGGGGACCCCCACCCACTTCCGTGTGCAGACACGGGGGGCAGGGAAGGCCCCCCTGGACGTGCGGTTTGTGGGGTCGGGGCCTGGCCCGGCGGTCGCCGACTTCGAGGTCATCGACAATCACGACTATTCCTACACTGTCAAGTACACCCCGCTGCAGCAGGTGCATGCTGGGGGCACCCCGACCCATGGGAACCTCCCATGGAGGCACCTCGGCCAGTCGGGGTACCCGAACCCATGGGGTTACCCCATGGGGGGATTCCCAACATATAGGGACTCCCCAGCCCATGGGGTACCCAAGAGGGGCCCCCTCATTGACACCCCCATTCCCTGGGCTCCCCCAGGGACATCCACCCACACAGCCCAGTGCAAAGGGCACCCCCATGAGCATCCCCTCCCCATAGGCACCCCCAGCTCCTGGGAAACCCCTATGAGCATCCCCCATCAGCACGGACACCCCACCTCTGTGGGCACCCCCTGGGGGCAGCTGCAACCCTACACATGTACCTGTCAACCCAGGGCACCCCCAGATCCACGGGTTCCCCTCATCCCTGTGACTTTACCCTCCCCAGCAGCCATGGGTGACCCCCAGCCCCCCCAGCCTTATGGCTGTGTGTCCCCTGGTACCCCCTTGGCATCCCCCAGCACTGTCCCGTGGGTGTCCACCCTCTGCCCCATGGCTGGGTGCTGTCATGGTCCCCTGGCAGCACCCTGAAGTGGAGTTGTTCCTGCAGGGCCCCCTGTCTGTGGTGGTCACCTATGGGGGGGACCCCATCCCCAAGAGCCCCTTCCCCGTCACTGTGGCCCCCCCCCTGCAGCTGGGCAAGGTCAAGGTGCAGGGGCTCAACAGCAGTGAGTGGCAGCCCTGGGGGAATGGTGGGGGGACTGAGGGAGGGGAGCACCCTGCGTGGGGTGTAGGGTGGGGGGCGGGCCCTGGCAGGGACACTTGAGCACTGGGAACACCCTGGGGGAAGGGACCTTGGAGGGGACAGCTGGGTGAGGGGATCAGCCTGGGGGGCAGTCTGAATGTTGGGGGCACTTTGGGGGAGGGCACTCATAGGTGTGGGATTCAGCATGGGGTGAGGGCACATGAGGGCCTGGATACTGCATGCAGGGGTACCTGGCCTGGGGGCCCCAAGGGTGGGCTGGGGGGCACCCTAGTAGGAGAGGTTTGGGACCACCTGTGTGTGGGAGCAACCAGGATGTGGGAGACAGACATGAGTGGGGGCATGGGGGGGACACACACTCTGTGGGGAAACAATACCCTGGATATGGGGGACACCCTTGGGTGGAGGTGACACACCCTGGGACAGACACTGCCCCCCTGCAATCTGGGGGACACATCTGGGTGTAGGGTTCTCCATCAGTCAGGGGGCACCCCAGGGTATGGGGTGCCCCTCTGACCCCCCCATTCCCCTGCAGAGGCGGAGGTGGGGCAGGTGCAGGAGTTCCAGGTGGAGGCACAGGGTGCAGGAGGCCAGGGCCAACTGGAGGTGAAGGTGACGGGCCCCTCGCGGCGCCCCGTGCCCTGCACAGTGGGGCCTGCGCCCCCCGGGGGCCCCCACCCCGTCAGCTTCACACCCTCCGAGGAGGGGCCCCACCGTGTCGAGGTCACCTACGATGGGCACCCGGTTCCAGGCAGCCCCTTCCCTGTGGAGGCTCTGCTGCCCCCTGACCCCTCCAAGGTGAGCATGGCACACGCGTGTGCAACAGGGATGTGTGTGTCCTGACCCCTGTGTGTCCCTCTGCCCTCCTGACCCCCATGTGCCACTCACAAACCCCACATGTGCCTATGCCCCCATAACCCCTGCATGTCCCCCTGACCCCAACATCTTCCTGTGCGAGCAGGTGGTGGCCTTGGGGCTGGGGCTGCAGGGCAGTCACATGGAGGTCCACTGACTCCCCCCTGACCCCCTGACCCCACCTGTCCCTGTGTCCCTTTTGACCTCCACCTGTCCCTGTGTTCCCCCTGACCCCCATGTGTCCTTGTGCCTGCAGGTGGTGGCCTCGGGGCCGGGGCTGAAGGGCGGCCGCGTTGGGGTCCCAGCGCCCTTCTCCATTGCCACGCAGGGCGCGGGCAGTGGGGGGCTGGGGCTGACAGTGGAGGGGCCCTGCGAGGCCAAGATCGAGTGCCAGGACAACGGGGACGGCTCCTGCGCCGTGTCCTACTTGCCCACGGCGCCCGGAGAGTACCACATCAACATCCTCTTCGCTGGGCGCCACATCCCGGGCAGCCCCTTCACGGCCGCGGTCACGGCGCCCTTCGACCCCGCCAAAGTGACGGCGTCGGGGCCGGGGCTGGAGCGCGGCCGCGCCGGGGAGGCGGCCGTCTTCTCCGTGGACTGCTCGCAGGCCGGCGAGGCCGAGCTCACCATCGAGATCCGCTCCGAGGCCGGCGTCAAGGCCGAGGTGCTGGTGCAGAACAACCGCGACGGCACCTACGCCATCACCTACACGCCGGCCTGTGCCGGCGCCTACACCATCACCATCAACTACGGTGGCCTCCCGGTGCCCAACTGCCCCGTGCGCGTCACCGTCGACCCGGCCGTCGACACCAGCAGTGTCAAGGTCTACGGCAAAGGCGTGGAGCCGCGAGGTGAGGGAGCGGCCCCATGGCCTGCTCAGCATGGCACCTCCTTCCCTTGGGTGGGGATCCCCTTCTCCCCAGGGGTATCCTGTCCCTGTGGGCATCTCTTCCTCCTGGGTACCCCTGTGGACACCACCACAGGCATCTCCCCCCGATGGGCATCCCCGTGGGCTGTGGGTACCCCCTCTCTATCGGCATCCCTGCTCACAGCCATTCCAACCCCATGGGCTGGAATCTTCCTGTCCCACACATCCCCTCCCTGTGGGCACCGCATGGACAGCCCTTCTCATGTGGGAGGTTTCTGGGTACCCTATGGACATCCCTCCATGGGCACTTCCCCCTTGCATGGACACTCCCTTGGTCACCAACATCTCCTCCCCATGGATATCCCCTCTAAAGGGGGCTCTCCTGGGTACCCCACAGGCATCTCTCCTCCCCTTGTCCCCCTTGCCCCCACCACTACTCAGGGGTCCCTGTGGTTTTCCTCTCATTCCTGCAGGGAAGTTCAGGGGGTGTGGGGTGGGACCCCCAGGGTGTGTCAGTTCTCCCTTGAAGTCCCTTTGTGTGTTGAGGGGTTGTGGGCTCTCAGAGGGTGCTGTAAGGGACCCCCAGGTGAGCTCTGGGCCCCCCTGACCCCCCCGTACCCCTCAGGGGTGCTGCGGGAGGTGGCCACTGAGTTCACGGTGGATGCACGGGCACTGGCCCCCACCGGGGGACCCCACGTGCGGGCGCGGGTGCTGAACCCCTCAGGGGCCCCCATCGACACCTTTGTCACCGACCTTGGCGATGGCACCTACCGCGTGGAGTACACACCTTTCGAGGAGGGTGAGGGACCCCCACAACCCCCCTGGGAACCCCAACACCCCCAGGGACCCCCTGGAGAACACAGACATCCCCAAGGGACTCCCAAACCCCTAGGGACCCCCAGCCCCCAGGGAACACCAGCACAACCTGGGAACTTCCAGGGACTGTGAGCTGCCCCAGGGACTCTGCTCCCACACCAGACTCAAACAGCTCCCCCTGGGACCCAAACTCCTGGCCAGGCATCCTCCATTCTTCATGAGGGACCCTCAGAGAGGGACATTCCCATACCACGTCCAAGTGGGGACCCCCTTCAGTTCCCCCTGGATCCCCAGAATCAGAAACCCCCCTGAGACATTCCCAAATCCCAACCATGGACTCCCAGCCTCCCCCAAAACCTCATCCAGGGATCACCAAAGCCCCCAAGACCCCTTCCAAACCCTACCCAAGGACCCTCAAAATCCCCTGAGAATCCCCACCCCTTGTGCCCCCTCCATGGGCAGTGTGTGACGGTGTCCCTGTCGCAGGGCTGCACCTGGTGGAGGTGACATACGATGACGTGGCGGTCCCCAAGAGCCCGTTCCGTGTGGGGGTGACCGAGGGCTGTGACCCCACACGTGTCCGGGCGCACGGCCCCGGCCTGGAGAGCGGCCTGGTGGGCACGGCCAACCACTTCACTGTGGAGACCAGGTGGGCACTGACCCCCAGCCCCAGTCCAACCCTGCTCCCCAAAGCCCCCCAGCCCCTGCCTTCCAAATCCCCTGCCCTTGTCCTGTCCCACACCCACCGACCCCTCATGCTGTCCCTGTTGGGGGGTTTAGGGTGGGCATGGCCCCTTGCTTCAGTGTGGAGACCAGGTGGGCACCAATCCTGAGTCCCTCCATTCCCACAGCCATGGATTCCCCCCCAGAGATGCCACCTCCACCTCCACCCCCTGCCATGAATGTGCCATCTCCATCCCATGTCACCAGGGTGGCATCTCTGTCCCCTTGCCAGGGAGGTGGCACCTCCCTCTCCCTGCCATGGAGGTGGCATCTCCATCTCCCCACCATGGCTGTTGTTCCCCCTGGCCCCACCATGCCTGTGTCACCTCTCTGAGTGGTGGCGTGTCCCCAGGGGCGCGGGCACCGGGGGGCTGGGCCTGGCCATCGAGGGTCCCTCAGAGGCGAAGATGTCCTGCAAGGACAACAAGGACGGGAGCTGCGCAGTGGAGTATGTCCCCTTCACGGCTGGTGACTACGATGTCAACATCACCTTCGGCGGCCACCCCATACCCGGTGCGGGGGGACACGGGGACAGGGGGTGTGGGGAGGTGTCCTGATTGTCATCTGTTGGTCACAGGGCTTCGCTGTGCTGATGCCACCCAAGGTGGCCCCACAGCCAAGCTGTCCCCTGCCTGTGCTGTCCCCATGGCCATGGCTTTGTTACCCCCATGGCCACACTGACCCCAGAGCCACACTGACCCATGGCCACACTGACCCCATGCAGAGCCTTTGCCCAAACTATTTCCATGACTGTGCTGTCCTTGTTCCCAAGCTGACTTTATGGACATGTTGACCCCATGAGTAGTGACCACACACTGTGCTCCTGCCCCTATTGAGCCCTTCCCCACGCTGACCCCGTGGCCATGCATTCATTGGGCCCACACTGGCCGATGGGCATGTTGTCCTCATGGCTCACATTGACCCCATGGCCATGTTGACCTCATGGTCATGTTGTCCCCATGCCCGTTTTGGACCCATAGCCATGCTGACCCTCAGGATATGTTGACCCCATGGCCACATTGACCTTATGAGCATATTGGCCCCACAAAGTTCCCATGCACATGATGGACACACCAACTCTATGGCCACGCTGTCCCTGTGCCCCTGTTGATCTCATGGCCATGTTGACCTTGTCCTTATGCTGACCCCATTCCCATGCTGACCCCATCCCCACCCCACTGTGCCCCATGCTGCCTCCCTCGTGCACTGACCCCCTTCTCCACACAGGGAGCCCGTTCCGGGTGCGAGTGCGGGACGCTGTGGACGCCTCAAAGGTGACGTGCTCAGGGCCAGGGCTGGGCCCCAGTGTCCGTGCACGGCTGCCCCAGAGCTTCACCGTGGACGTCAGTGCCGCGGGACACGCAGCCCTGGAGGTGACGCTGCTGGGGCCCACTGGTACGTGGGGACAAGGGGGGCAGGGGGCCTGTGTCTTGTGGGGTGTCCTGACCTCTGGGGAGTCCTGCCTCGTAAATGTCCTACTCCATAGGATGTCCTGCTCCTTGGATCCCATAGAGAGTCTATAGAGAGTCTATAGAGAGTCCTGCCCCCTGGGATGTCCTGCCTCATGGATTGTCCAGCACCATGGATGCCCTGTTCCACAGGGTGTCCTCCCTCATGGTGTCCCCTGTTATACAGGGTGTGCTACCCATGGATGTCCTGCTCCATAGGGTGTCCTACCCCATAAGACTTCCAGCCCCATGAATGCCCTTCTTCATAGGGTGTCCAAGTCCATGGGGTGCCCTGCCCAGGGATACTCAGACCCACAGAGTGTCCTGCTCCATGGGGTGCCCTGCCCAGGGATACTCAGACCCACAGAGTGTCCTGCTCCATGGGGTGCCCTGCCCAGGGATACTCAGACCCACAGAGTGTCCTGCTCCATGGGGTGCCCTGCCCAGGGATACTCAGACCCACAGAGTGTCCTGCTCCATGGGGTGCCCTGCCCAGGGAGGTTGTGCCCTTAATGCTGCTCTATACCCTCCATGTCCTCCTGTCCCACACATCCCCCTGCTCACATGTCCCCACCCCACACGTCCCACTGCCCCACAGGACTGCCGGAGCCAGTGGAGATCCGAGACAACGGTGATGGCACCCACAAGGTCACCTACACCCCAGCCACCGACGGGCCCTACACTGTGTCCGTCAAGTACGGGGGGCAGGAGGTGCCGCGCAGGTGAGACCCCACCTGGGGTGGGCAGAGGGGGGACAGGGGATCCCCACACAACCTGGAGATCCCGGCACCCTCCTGACCCCCTGCTTCCCTCAGCCCCTTCAAGGTGACGGCGCTGCCCACCCATGATGCCAGCAAGGTGCGGGCGAGCGGCCCCGGGCTGAGTGCAGGAGGGATCCCTGCCAGCCTCCCCGTGGAATTCACCATCGACGCCCGTGACGCTGGCGAGGGACTGCTCACGGTGCAGATCCTGGTCAGTGTGTGAAGGGGAAACACAGGGGAGTGTGGGGGCTGTAGGGTGACACACTGAGGAGGGGTGAACAGCTGCTCACAGTGCAGATCCTGGTCAGTGTGTGAAGGGGAAACACAGGGGAGTGTGGGGGCTGTAGGGTGACACACCGTGGAGGGGTGAACAGCTGCTCACAGTGCAGATCCTGGTCAGTGCAGGGGGGAGTCATGGGGTGCGGAGCCCTGCACGGTGCCCTTTGCCCCACATCCCGGGGTGCTGAGCCCCACAGGGTGCCCTTTGCCCCACATCCCGGGGTGCTGAGCCCCAGAGGGTGCCCTTTGCCCCACATCCTGGGGTGCTGAGCCCCACAGGGTGCCCCCAGCACAGAGCACTGATGGGAGTTGCCTGCAGGACCCCGAGGGGCAGCCCAAGAAGGCTTCAATCCGGGACAACGGGGACGGCACCTACACAGTGTCCTACGTGCCCGATGTGCCGGGGCGCTACACCAGCACTGTCAAGTACGGGGGCGATGAGATCCCCGCATCGCCCTTCCGTGTGCTCGCCGTGCCCTCTGGCGATGCCAGCAAGTGCCTCGTCACAGGTGGGGCTGCCCCTCCGTGTCCTTATGCTGACCTATGCCATCCCTTTGCTGGCCCGTGGCATTCCCTTACTGACCCACAGCATCCCCTCACTGCCCCACGATGTCCCCTCGCTGCCCCACCGCACCCCTCCCTGCCCCACAGCATCCCTCCTGCCCCATGGCATCCCCTCCTGCCCCACAACACCCATGTGCTGACCCACAGTGTCCCCTTGCTGTCCCACGGCACCCACCCTGGACACCCCTGCCTTACCCCCACCACCCCCTGGCTGCCCCCCAGCACACCCACTGCCCCACTGCTGCCCCCCAGCACCCCTCCCACTGCCCCCAGACCTGCCCCACGGCGCAGTGGGGATGAGCGGGGGCCCCCAGGACAGGATGTTCCGGCCCCCCCGGAGCCCCCCGGCCCCCTCGGCACCCCCGGCCCCCCAACCAGCCCCCCAACCCCTTCTCACCGCTCTCCCTGGTCTTTCTTGCAGTATCCATTGGGGGCCATGGACTGGGTAAGTGGTGCCAGGGGGCCGTTGGGGGGCTGGGAGGAGGCAGTTGGGGGAAAGGTTTGGAATCCCCCCATGGCCCTGACCCCGTCCTCCCCTGCAGGTGCCTGCCTGGGCCCCACGATCCAGATCGGGGAGGAGACGGTGATCACGGTGGATGCAAAGGCGGCGGGACAGGGCAAGGTCACCTGCAAGGTGTCAACGCCTGACGGTGCTGAGCTGGATGTGGATGTGGTGGAGAACCACGACGGCACTTTTGACATCTTCTACACCGCACCTGAGCCCGGCAAATACGTCATCACCATCCGCTTTGGCGGGGAGCACGTCCCTAACAGCCCCTTCCATGTCATGGTGGGTGGGGCACTGGGGGGGCACTGTCAGTCTGGGGGGGCTGTGATGAGCACCATGGGTCAGACTTTGGGAGACCATGGTGTGGGCAGCATGGAACTGGGAGACCGTGGTGGGTGCCATGGGGCAGAGAGTTGGGACTGTGGTGGGAACCGTGGGGTTGGATGATCATGGTGGGTGCTGTGAGGCAGAGAGGTCAGGCCGTGGGGTTGGGAAACTGTGGTGGGTCCAAGGGGCAAAGAGTTGAGGGCACAAGGGTCACCATGGGACAGATTTTGAACACCAGGGTGTTAAAAAAACAGGGAAATCATGGTGGGTTTGGAACATCATGGTAGGCACAAATAGAGAGAGGACTAGGGCCATGGCGGACACCAAGGGACAGAGAGTTGAGTCAGCATGGAGTTGCAAGAACACAATGGGCACTGCAGGGTTGGGTGACCATGATGGGAGTTACGGGATTGGGGAACCATGGTGGGGCAGTGTCAGGACCGTGGCCGTGATGGAGCTGAGAGAGTTGGGAGACCGTGGTGGGCACAGTGGGCACCATGGGGCCAGGGTCATGGTGTTGTGGGTTGGGATCATGGTGAACACCACGGGGTTTGGGGGTCATGAGGGCTGGGAGCCCACCATGGGGATTCTCATCCTCCCTCTCTTCCTCACGATCAGGCCACAGAGGAGCCCCCAGCCACCACCGAGAACCTCCGGCCCTTTAACCTCGTCATCCCCTTCACGGTGCAGAAGGGCGAGATCACAGGTACAGAGCAGGGCTGTGGGGACAGGGACCACACCTTTGGGCACCAGCCCCGCTCTTGGTGCCCCCACTGACAAAATACCCCCAGGTGAGGTGCGGATGCCCTCGGGGAAGACAGCACGGCCGAGCATCACAGACAACAAGGATGGGACGGTGACAGTGCACTATGCCCCCTCTGAGAAGGGGCTGCACGAGATGGACATTCGCTATGATGGCAACCACATCCCTGGTGAGCCACTGGGGGCAACTGGGGGGCACTGGGAGGTGGCTGGGGAAGGTTGATACAGCTATACCCTGGTTGGACTCCTGTGGGTCAGGCACGCACCATGGTGTGGAATGTCCCTGTAGGATGTCTCTGTGGGGTCCGTGGTTGGTCACCCTTAGGTTGGGATGTCCCCATGGGTCTCTGACCATTGTCCCTTGTGTCCTCAGGGAGTCCCCTGCAGTTCTATGTGGATGCCATCAACCCACGCCATGTCAGTGCCTATGGGCCTGGGCTGAGCCATGGGATGGTCAACAAGCCATGCACATTCACCATTGTCACCAAGGATGCTGGCGAGGGTGAGTGATGGCCAAGGGGGGCTGGGAGGTCATGGGGACCCCCCAGTGCCACCAGGAGGGTCTGGCGACCCCTGGTGCCTCCTGACACCCCTTGTCTGGTGCCTTCTGACAACCCCTGTGCCTCCAGGTGGGCTGTCGCTGGCAGTCGAAGGCCCCTCCAAGGCAGAGATCACCTGCCAGGACAACAAGGACGGGACATGCACCGTGTCCTACCTGCCCACAGCCCCTGGTGACTACAGCATCATTGTGCGCTTCGATGACAAACACATCCCGGGCAGCCCCTTCACTGCCAAGATCACTGGTGAGACAGCCTGGGGGGCACCCTGGGGCCTGGGGGAGTTCTGGGGGTTCTTGAGGCCTCCACTTGGCCATGGGGGCACCTGGTTGCTCATGGAGACATCTACAAAGTCATGGCCATGAGGGCACCTGTGGGGGCATTTGTATGATCATGGGGGCACCTGTGGGTCATGGAGACCATGGCATGGTTATGGGGACACCTGTGGGGTAATGGGCACATTTGCCCCATGGGCATTGGGACAGCTGTGGTGTCTCTTGTCCATCCTTGGCCACCAGGATCCCCTCTCCATGGCCTTGGGGACACTGTGAAGCCTTGGAGACCCCAACCTGTGGCCATGGGGATGTCATGGAGCTTTGAGGGCCCCATCACAAGGCCATGTAGACCTTGTGGGGACTCAACTCTATCCATGGCCTTGCTATTCACACATCTTTGAGCGACCCCTGATTCTGGGGACCCTCTCCATTGGGACCCTGTGGGGCTTTGGGAATATCATTCCATCACCGATATCATTCCATCCACCTTGGGCTGATGTCCCTGCCGATGGCATCTCCGCAGGGGACGACTCCATGCGCACGTCCCAGCTCAATGTGGGCACCTCGACTGATGTGTCACTGAAGATCGCAGAGACAGACCTGAGCCTGCTGGCGGCCACCATCCGCGCACCCTCGGGCAACGAGGAGCCGTGCCTGCTCAAGAGGCTGCCCAACCGCCACATCGGTGTGCAGGGCACGGGGACACCCTGGGGACGCAGGGACATGCAGATGTGGGCACAGGAGAACTGGCACATGAGAGGAGGATGTGGGGCCTGGGGACTTGTGACAGGGAACAGTGGGGCTATGGGGTCACAGGGATGTGTGGCCTTGTGGTATTGGGTCAGCGGGGGGTTGGTGGCCATGGTCAGGGGATTTGGATGGTGACCAGGGGCTGATGGAGGTTTCCAGGGGCTGGTGATGGTGGCTAGAGGGTGGGGATGGTACATGGGTGGTGGCCAAGCCTGGTGGTGATGTGTGACCGCTGTGTCCTCCCCAGGCATCTCATTCACACCCAAGGAGGTGGGCGAGCACGTGGTGAGTGTGCGCAAGAGTGGGCAGCACGTCACCAACAGCCCCTTCAAGATCCTGGTGGGACAGTCAGAGATCGGTGACGCCGGCCGGGTCAAGGTGTGGGGCCAGGGGCTTCTGGAGGGCCACACCTTTGAGGTGGCTGAGTTCATTGTGGACACACGCAGCGCTGGTGAGGCCATGATGGGGGACGGCTGGGGGGGAGGTGGTAGCCACGGCTAAGGGCAGGATGGGGTGATGGCCATGGCCATGTGTTGGTTGTGGCCACCCAAGGATGAGGTGGTGGCCGTGGTTATTGCTGTGGTGTACTATGGCCACACGTGATGGTGGCCAAGGGTGTGTGTGGCCAGGAAGGGATGGTGGTGATGGTCATGGCCAAGGCAGGATGGTCCCTGTGGCTGGGGTTGGATGGTGGCTGTGCTGGTGGTGTGGCCATAGCCAGGATGATTTGAGGACCATGGCCGTGCTACAGCTGTGGCCAGCACAGGATGAGGTGGTGGCCGTGGTGTGACCTTCATCTGAATGGGGTGGTGACCATGGTGGTGGCATGGGTGAAAGGTGGCTAAGGCCATGCCATGGCTGTGGCCAGCACAGGATGGGGTGGTGGCCATGATTCTGGGCATGGCATGGCCATGGCCAGGATGGGGGTGATGACTGGGATTGGGTGGTGACCCAATGGACAATTTGGGCTTGTGGCCTTGATGTGACCATGACCAGGACAAGGACAGCCTCCATGGGACACCTCTGATCATGTCCCCATGGCCACCCAGGTTACGGCGGGCTGGGCCTGTCCATTGAGGGTCCCAGCAAGGTGGACATTAACTGTGAGGACATGGAGGATGGCACCTGCAAAGTCACCTACTGCCCCACCGAGCCCGGCAACTACATCATCAACATCAAGTTTGCTGACAAACACGTCCCAGGTGAGGCTGGGGGAAACATGAGGGGACAGAGGGCTGTGTGGGGAGGGGTGCTAGGACCCCCAGGGGGTGACAGGTCCCTGAGGTAACTGTGTCCCACAGGGAGCCCCTTCACGGTGAAGGTGACAGGTGAGGGGAGGATGAAGGAGAGCATCACGCGCCGGCGGCAGGCACCCTCCATCGCCACTGTTGGCAGCACCTGCGACCTCAACCTTAAAATCCCAGGTAGGGTTGGCCTTCCTCCTCCTCCTCCTCCTCCTCCTCCCTCCTTCTCCTCCTCCCACCCTCCCTCCTCCTCCTCCTCCTCTTTTCCTCCTCTTCCTCTTCCTTCTCCTCCATCTTTCATCCTCCTCTCTTCATCCTCTTCTCTTCCTCCCCTTCATCCTCCTCTGTTCCTCCTCTTCTTCCCCCTTCTCCATCCTAATCCTCTTCCTCCTCCTGCTCTGTGGGCCATGGGGAAGGAGATGCATCTCAGCCACTCCAGCTCTGATTTCTCCTTCCTTCTTCTTTCTCTCCCCTCCGTGCGTCTGTGTCCATGTCTGTGTCCTTCTGTGTGTCTGTGCCTGCGTCCATGCATCCCTCTGTGCATGCCACCACCCACTGATACCTCCATCCACATGTCTGTCCATGTGTCCATCTCTGGCTCCATCCACCCTTGGCCCCATCCATCCCTGCAACCACCCCTACATCCATCCCTGTGTCCACCCCTCCCTGCACCATCCTCTGCTTCCAACCCTGTGACCACCCACGTCTCCACCCATCACGATTCCATCATCCCTGTGTCCATTCCTGTCTCCATCCCTCCATGTCTCCACCCACCACAATTCCATCATCCCTGTGTCCATCCCTGTCTCCATCCCTCCACGTCTCCCCCCATCCACGTCTCCTCCCATCACTACGTCCATCCCTGTGTCCATTCATCCCCTTGTCTATCCATATCCTCCTGTGTCCCCACCTGTGCATCCTTCTGTTCCCCCACCTGTGCCCACATCTTGTTGTCCCCACGTGTCCGCGCTGTCCCTCTGTGTCCCCGCGGGGCGTCCCCCAGGGAACTGGTTCCAGATGGTGTCGGCGCAGGAGCGGCTGACGCGCACGTTCACGCGCAGCAGCCACACGTACACGCGCACGGAGCGCACCGAGATCAGCAAGACGCGCGGCGGCGAGACCACGCGCGAGGTGCACGTGGAGGAATCGACCCGCGTGGGCGGCGCCTTCCCCCGGGCCCCCCCGGAGCCCTTCGGTGCCTTCGGGGCCTTCGGGACCCGCGAGGGCATCGGCGCCTTCGCAGCCCCTGCGCGCGCACACGAGGGTGCGTCCTGCACCGGGGGCTGTACGGGGGGAGCGTCTGGGGGTGTGCAGAAAAGTGGGATTGCACGAGAGCTGGGTGTGCACGAGGGCTGGGTGTGCACGAGGCCTGGGTGTGCATGAGGGCTGGGTGTGCAGGGCACTGAGCTTGCACGAGGTGTGTGTGAGTGCAGGGAATTGTGTGTGTGCAAGGACTGGGTGCACTGGAGCCCCAATGTTTGCACAGAGCTGTGCTTGCACGAGGGCTGGGTGTGCACGAGGCCTGGGTGTGCATGAGGGCTGGGTGTGCAGGGCACTGTCCTTGCACGAGGTGTGTGTGAGGGCAGTGTGAGTGCAGGGAATTGTGTTTGTGCAAGGACTGGGTGTGCTGGAGCCCCAGTGTTTGCACAGAGCTGTGCTTGCACGAGGGCTGGGTGCACATGAGGCCTGGGTGTGTGGGCAGGCACAGCAGCTGGGTGTGCAGGGAAGTGGGCGTGCATGAGAGCTGGGCACACTTGCCACAGGAGTGCCCTTGGACAGGGCTGTGTGTGCTCACACACCTGCGTGTGCCCAGGACACTCCTGGGACAGAGTCCCTGGCACACGTGTGGGGGCTGCTGTGCTGACAGGGGGGTGCCCTTCACACGGGGATGTGTGAGGAGGTGGGGGTAACGCTGGCTCTTTGCACAAGCAGGTGCACACCTGCTTACGGGGTGTGTGTGCTCAGCCCAGAGGGCTGTGGGTGCCCTCGGCATGAGTGTGCAGTCTCACAAGGGTGTGTGCGTGTGTGTGCACGTGTGAGTGAATGTCTGCGTGTGCATGCTGGCAAGTGCACGTGTCCTGTGCATGAGGGGGCACGCTCACAGGGTGGGGTGCACCCAGCAGGGTTGCACGTGGGCTCTGGTGGGTGTTGGGCCATCAGGGCACATGGTGGCAGGGTGGGGGGATGACAGTGACAAGGGTGCCCTGGTGGTGGGGTAGCAGGGTGCCAGTGTGCCAGGGAGCCCTTGGGACGATGGTGAGAAGGTGATGGGGTGCCCCAGTGCCCTGGTATCAGAGTGACAGGATGACAGTGCCCTGGTGACAGGCTGCACGGGTGCTGTGGTGCCAGGGTGACGGCTTGATGGGGTGACAGGGTGCCATGGTGACACGGTGCCCCAGTGACAGGTGCTGGGGTGCCATAGTGACATGGTGATAAGGAAATGGGTGCAGAGGGGCCGGGGTGCAGGGGTGCACGGGTTACAGGATGATGGAGTGAAGTGGTGACAAGGTGACAGGATGACAGTGTGCCATATAGTGATGGGTGCTGGGGTGTCAGAGTGGCCCAGTGTTAGGGTGCCATTGGGGTGATGTTGGGGTGCCCAGGTGCCTGCAGGGTGACATGGGGTGTGCCTGCAGGCGAGGTGGTGGTGCAGGACCCGGGCTGCCATAGCGATATGGGGTTGGGGTGTCACTGGGGTGCCAATGGGGTGTTGGGATGCCCACAGTGACGTGGGGTGTGCCTGCAGGTGAGGTGGCGGTGCAGGACCTGCGCTGCCATAGCTATACGGGGTTGGGGTGACACTGGGATGTCGATGGGGTGTTGGGGTGCCCAGGTGCCTGCAGGGTGCCGATGGGGTGTTGGGGTGCCCATGGTGACATGGGGTGTGCCTGCAGGCGAGGTGGTGGTGCAGGACCCGGGCTGCCATAGCGATACGGGGTTGGGGTGACACTGGGATGTCGATGGGGTGTTGGGGTGCCCATGGTGACTTTGGGTGTGCCCGCAGGCGAGGCGTCAGCGCAGGAGCTGTCGGCGCAGGTGCTGAGCCCATCGGGGCAGCGGCGCGAGGCCGAGGTGGTGCCGGGGGGCGCGGGGGTGTACAGCGTGCGCTTCGTGCCCCAGGAGACCGGCGCCCACACCGTCAGCGTCAAGTTCCGGGGGCAGCACGTGCCCGGGAGCCCCTTCCAGTTCACCGTGGGGCCCCTGGGCGAGGGCGGCGCCCACAAGGTGCGCGCGGGGGCACCGGCCTGCAGCGTGCTGTGGCCGGCACGCCAGGTACGTGGGGGTCTGCCAGGAATGGGGGATGATGGGGGCCTGAGGGCTCTGGGGGATATGGGTGGGGAGTGATGGGGATGTGGGGGCAATGAGGAGTGGGTGCTCTTGGGGGGATGCGTGTGGGGGTCTGGGTGCTATCAGGGGTGTGGGCAGCAAGGTGCTATGTGGGGGGGGTGTTGGTGAAATTGGGGGGCTCTGGGTGCTGTCATGAGGGATTTGGGTACAGCTGGATTTGGGGCAGTGCGGGGGTGCTATGGGTGGTCTGTGTGCCTTGGGTGGGACATGGGGGCTATCGGGGGGTCTGGGTGAAATGGGGAGGTGGGTGCAGGTCTGTGCTGTGTGTCACCATCCTGGGGTGCCATTGAGGGCCAGGGTGACCCCGGTGACCCCCCCCCAGCTGAGTTCAGCATCTGGACGCGTGAGGCGGGCGCGGGGGGACTCTCCATTGCTGTCGAGGGGCCCAGCAAGGCCGAGATCTCCTTTGAGGACCGCAAGGACGGCTCCTGTGGCGTCTCCTACCTGGTGCAGGAGCCAGGTGAGGGGGGGCTGTACCCCAACACCCCCAACCCTAACGTCCCCCAGGGTGCCACAGGACCCTCCTGTGAGGAGGGAACCACATGGAAAGGTATCCCCAGATAAGGGTGTCCCCAAGGGAGGGTGTCCCCAAATAAAGACACACCTGTGTCTCTCTGCACAGGTGTCCCCAGGGGAGGGTGTCCCCAGATAAAGATGTCTCTCTGCACACATGTCCCCAGGGGAGGGTGTCCCCAAGGGAGGGTGTCCCCAGATAAAGATGTCTCTCTGCACAGGTGTCCCCAAGGGAGGGTGTCCCCAAATAAAGACACACCTGTGTCTCTCTGCACAGGTGTCCCCAAGGGAGGGTGTCCCCAAAGGAGGGTGTCTCCATGAGTGGAGTCTCTGTGCATGGGTGTCCCCATGTGAGAGAATTCCCAAGGGAAGGTGTCCCCATGTGGGGGCTCCCTGACTGATTGTCCCATGTCCCCCAGGTGACTACGAGGTGTCCATCAAGTTCAACGAGGAGCACATCCCTGACAGCCCCTTTATTGTCCCTGTCGCCTCCCACTCCGATGATGCCCGACGCCTCACTGTCACCAGCCTGCAGGTACTGGGGACACCCCCTGTGAAACCCCAGGGCACCCCTGGGCTCACAGATGTCCCCTGGGGCCCCAGGTCGCTCCTGGACCACTCTGAGTCCCTATTGCACTCTGGGGATGCCCACTGGGTGCCACTTTTGGGTTTCCTGTGCCCACCCTTGGACATTCTGAGGCCACCCCTCTCTCCCTAATGTCACCCCTAGACCACCTTTATGCCACTCTGTGCCAGCCTTGGGACCCTCTCTGGTGCCAGCCTCACATCCCGTGTCACATTGCACCCCTGTGTCACCTTTGGGACCAATGTGTCACCCCTTTGTCACCCTTGGGATTCCTTGGAGCCACTTCTGTCTCCCACATGTCACCATTGTCACCCTCCCTGGTGCCACCCCTGTGTCCTTTGCGTTAATCCTGGGTCACCTTGCACCCCTGTGTCACCCTTGGGCCCCGTGGTGTTCCCCCTGTCCCACTGCTCCCCTCATCATGTCCTCCACCCCCCTCATGCCCCCCATTCCCTGGGGTGTACCAGCTGGCATTGTTCATGATGTCCCCCTGTCCCCCCCGTCCCTCATGTCACCGTGGTGTCCCCACAGGAGACAGTGGCAGTGAACCAGCCAGCGTCCTTTGCGGTGCAGCTGAACGGGGCGCGCGGCGTCATCGACGCCAAGGTGCACACGCCTGCAGGGGTGGTGGAGGAGTGCTACGTGTCCGAGCTGGACAGTGGTGAGGGGACATGGGGACACTGTGGGGACACCATGGGGACACCGCGGGGACACCGCGGGGACACCGCGGGGACACCATGGGGACACCGGGTCTGCGGGTGTGGGGTTGTGGGCACAGGACACAGGGACATGTGATGTGGGGACATGGGGCTTGAGAACATGGGGGCATGGGTATGGGGACACAGTGACACAGGGACATGGGGACACAGGCCACGATGACATGATGGCATCCCCCAGACTAGTACAGGGTTCTTGCATGGGGTGTGGGGACACAGGATGTGGGGACATGGGACACAGGACACAGGGATGTGGGGACACAGCTGTGTCCCCTTGATATGCACTGGGGTTCCTGCTCTGCAAGAGCAGAGGTGTGGGGACAGGGGGGTGTGGGGACATTGGGACACGAGGGTGACATGTCTGTGTCCCCCAGACCGGTACGCACTGGGGTTCCTGCCACGTGAGAATGGAGTCCACTCCATCGACCTGCGCTTCAACGGGCGCCACGTGCCCGGGAGCCCCTTCAACATCCGCGTGGGCGAGCAGAGCCAGGCCGGGGACCCCGGGCTCGTCACTGCCTTCGGGCCTGGCCTCGAGGGCGGCCGCACAGGTGACACTGCTGTGGAGGCAGGGACAGGGACACGGCTGTGGGAGCGGGGTAGGGATGGAGACACAGCTGTGGTGGTGGCAGGAGAGACATGGCCATGAAATGGTGGTGAGGAGAGGGCCATGAAATGGTGGTGGGGACAGGGCCACGATGGAGATGTGGCCGTGGTGGTGGCAGTGGGGATGTGGCCATGGGAGTTGCCATGATGGGAACGTGGCCGTGGGTGGTGACAACGGTGTCCTGGTGTCCCCCTCATGATTCCATCTCCGTGTCCCAGGGGTGCCCTCAGAGTTCCTGGTGCAGACAGCCAATGCCGGGGCAGGAGCACTGGCTGTCACCATTGATGGCCCCTCCAAAGTGGAGCTGGACTGTACTGAGGTCCCTGAGGGCCACCGCGTCACCTACACCCCGATGGCCCCTGGCAACTACCTCATCTCCATCAAGTATGGGGGCCCCCACCACATCGTGGGGAGCCCCTTCAAGGCCAAGGTCACTGGTATGAACGGGGGGGACATGGGTATGGGGAGGGACACGGGGACAGACAGAAACATGGGAACTGGTGGGGGACACGGGATCTGAGGGGAACAGAGGGGAACATTGGATGCCCCACATCATGGGCAGCCCCTTCCAGGCCAAGGTCACTGGTACAGATGGGGTGGAGGTAGACACAGGGATGGGGGGCATGGATAAGGGAGATTGCGGGAGGAGAATATGGGGGTCCCCAGTGTGGGGTGACAAGGGGTCAATGATGGGCATGAGGGCCACCCTGGAGTACCCCAAGGGTGAAATGAGTGGGAGGGTTCCTAGGGTGGTGACAAGGGATCCTGGGGGTGACGTGGTGTAGGAGCCCCAGGATGACATGGTGGAGGTCCCAGAGGGAGGGGGGGTTGTCCCCAAAAGATGTCCTCATGTCCCCCCAGCGTGGTGTGATGGGGGGTGTCCCCATGGTGGGGGCTGACCGTGTCCCCCCGTGCTCCCCAGGCCCACGGCTGTCAGGCGGGCACAGTCTGCACGAGACCTCGACAGTGCTGGTGGAGCCGGTGGTGAGGGCGGGGTCGCGGGGCCCCCCTGCCTTTGGGGGGTCACCAAGGCCCCGTCGGACGCCGGGCAGGTGGTGGCCCGGGGCCAGGGCTGACAGCCGCCCGCCTGGGCCACAAGAACCACTTCACCGTGGACTGCAGCAAGGCCGGTGAGGAACTCTGGGGGTCCTGGGGGCTTGGGGTGGCTGTGAGGGTGTGGGGTTGGATGGGCAGATGGGGCTCAGCACGGCAGTCCAGGGCTCCTCGGGGAGTCCTGTGCGGGCCTGGAGGGGAGGTGGTGGGTCTGAGGTGTTCAGGGAATTCTAGAGAGTCTTGAGAAAGGATATGGGGTGGGTTAAAGGGGGCCTGGAAGTCCTGGGAGGCGATGGGGTGGGTAAGTGGGGGAGTCTGGTGGAGGGTCTGGGATGCAGGGGGGGAAGTTCGGGGGGATTCTGGGGTCCCAAGCTCAGGGTTCACCCTGTCCGTGTCCCCCGCAGGCACAAACATGCTGCTGGTGGGGGTGCACGGCCCCAAGGCCCCGTGCGAGGAGGTGCACGTGAAGCACGAGGGGAACCGCGTGTACACGGTGACCTACAGCGTGCGGGAGCGCGGCGAGTACGTGCTGCTGCTGCGCTGGGGCGACCGCGACGTCCCGGGGAGCCCCTTCCGTGTCACTGCGGCCTGAGACCCCCGGGGCAAACCTGAGGGTCCCGGGCCTGTCAATAAAGCACTGGGAGAGGAAGAGTGGTCCGAGTGATGACAGGGGACACAACACGGAGCGGGGCTGGGAGGGTGTCAGGGTCCTGGGGGACTCTGAGTGGGGCTGGGAGGGTGTCAGGGTCCTGGGGGACTCTGAGTGGGGCTGGGAGGGTGTCAGGGTCCTGGGGGACTCTGAGTGGGCTGGGAGGGTGTCAGGGTCCTGGGGGACTCTGAGTGGGGCTGGGAGGGTGTCAGGGTCCTGGGGGACTCTGAGTGGGGCTGGGAGGGTGACAGGGTCCTGGGGGACTCTGGGGAAGGACACCAGACCTAGGGGTGTCCTGAGCAGGACACCAGAATTCTGGGGTGTCTGGAACAGCACAAAAGGGTTCGGGAGCGGTCCTGGGGGTCCAGGACAGGATGATGGGGCCCGAGGGGGTCCAGAGCAGGACATCCTGGTCCTGGGGGGCGTGGGGTGGGGGGATTCTGGGGACTGCAGGATGGGATGATGAGATCCGCGTGTGAGATGGTGGGGTCTGGAGCAGGACACTGGAGGTGGCCTGGGAGGGTCTGGGGCAGAATGCCCGAGTCCTGAGGGGGTCCTAGGGGGGTTCCATGGCAGAACAGCGGTGGCCTGGGGGGCCCGGGGGGGCTCAGGGGGTCCCGGACAGCGAGGTCCGGGGTGCCCTGCGGGGCCCGCGCCGTCCGGTAGGGGGCGCTGTGCAAGGGAACGCTCGGCGTCCTCTCAAGGGCACGGCGCTCTGCGCATGCGCGTAGCGGCGGGGCGGGGCCAGCGGGGGGCGCGGCTGGGACGCGGGAGGGGCGTGACCAGCGCGGGGCGGTGGGCGGGGCCTCGGCTGTGTTGCCGGGGCAGCGTGGGCGGGGCGATCCGGGAGCCCGGCGGAACCCGGAAGCGGCGGGGCCCGGAAGCGGCGGGGCCCGGAGCGGCGGCGGGTCCCGGTCCTTCCGGGTCGCTCTTGATCCCGGCAGCCGCTGCCGGCGGCGCGTCCCGATCCCGCCGGGTCCCGGCAGCGGCTTTCCCAGGGTTCCGATCCCTGGATCGGGATTCCGTACCCAGCGGGCTCCGGGCATGGCGGGCCGCGGGAAGCTGATCGCCGTGATGGGCGACGAGGACACGGTGACCGGGTTTCTGCTGGGCGGCATCGGGGAGCTGGACAAGCACCGGCGGCCCAACTTCCTGGTGGTGGAGAAGGAAACAAGCCTGGCCGAGATCGAGGAGACGTTCCGGTGTGTGGGGGGGGGGAAGGCGGCCTGGGGGGGCACGGGGCGGGCTGAGGAGGGGCCTAGGGGTGTCCCGGAAGCGTCGGGAGGGTCAGTGAGGTTTGGGGTTCCTGTGGGGGTCTTGTGAGTCCCCTAGCGGGGTCTCTGAGGAGGATCCAGGCAGGTTTTGGGGTCTGGGGGGTCACAGAGTTCCTGGAGGGCTCGCAGGAGTCTCGGGTCGGGGTGCCAGGAGTGTTTAGGGGATCAGGGGGTCCCCAGAAGCGTGTCCCACCTCTCTGGGGCGCCCTCACTCCCCGTTTTTTCCCTGTCCGCAGGGGTTTCCTGGCGCGGGAGGACGTGGGCATGATCCTCATCTCGCAGGCGCTGGCGGAGCAGATCCGGCCGGCAGTCGCAGCCCACGCCCGGGCGCTGCCCGCGGTGCTCGAGATCCCCTCCAAGGACCATCCCTACGACCCGGCCCGGGACTCGGTGCTGCGCCGTGCCCGGGGGCTCTTCGCACCCGATGAGCTGCGATAGAGCCCCCCCGGGACTCCCCAGCCCCTCCCGACACTCCCCCAGATCCCCCTCTAAGCCCCCCCAAAGTTTCCCCGATACCCCCGGTGTGTGCAGACCCCCAGTCTGTCCCCTCTGCCCTGCACCCGTGGCTTCTTTGCACCCAGCCACGGGTGACGGGCACCCCCGGGCACCCCGGTACCTTCCCAGCACCCCCAAACCACTCCCTCAACTTCTTCACACTCAACAACCTGTGACAGCCCTCCCTGGTACCCCGAAACAGCCCCTGGCACCCCACGGGGTCACAGGGAGGGCCTGGGGGTCTCCACCCCAGGGAACCCACCTGGGGCAGTTGTGCTTCATGCCTGGGGATCCCCACCCCAGGAAGTCCCCAGCCCATCCCGGGGTGCTGCTGTGGGTCCCTGGGGTTCCCGGGGTGTCCTTTGGGTGCTGGGGGGCTGTGGTTGCCCCGTGGGTCTGGGGGTGACACGAGGAACCTGGGGTGTCTCTGAGGGAGCCTGGGGCAGCCACGGGGCCCTTGTGAGTGACCCGTGACAATGTCTCAGCCGTGTCCCGTGATGGGGAAGTGCCACCACTGTGTCCTGCTGGATCCTGCCAGATCCTGCCTGAGGCAGGGAGGGACACCGGGGAGGGGGGGCAAAGGAACAGCCCAAGGACACTGGGAGTTGTCACCGTGACCTTGTCACCATCCCCCAGCTCCTCCCCAGCCTCCTCAGCACCAGCAGAACCTGGCAGAAGGTTATTTATTGTCCTCCCCCGGTGCCTAAAGTGTCACTTGTGTCCCCCGTATGTCTCCCTGACAGTGTCCCCAACATGTGCTGACACCACTTTTTGTCTGCTCTGTTCTCTGGGGTGCTGGGGGGGATGGGGACGTGAGGGGGACACAAAGGGGGGGGACTTGGGGATGTGGCACAGGAACGTGCAGTGGGGCACAAGGGGACAGAGATGTGGAGGGCTTAGGGCACCCTGAGACCCCTCCATAACCCCCCACCCTCGAGAGGACAGCAGGGATGAGCCCCTGCACCCCACAGTGATCCCCAGGGCCTGAGGGGTGTGGGCCTGGGGGCCTCATCCACCCAGCCCTGCCCCACGTTGCTGTTCCCACCCTCCGTGTCCCCCCACACCCCTGCTGTGCCCCTGCAGACAGAGGTGACACATGGAGGGGGACCCAAGGCTTGGTGGGGATTGAGGGGGAGCCCACAGCTCCGGGGGTCCTGCATGGTGGCTGTGCTGGGGACATGCAGTGCTGGGTCAGCAAGGGTGGGCACAGGTGGACACGGACACGGTTGTCACAGGTGTCACACACACAGGAGTGTCACACACACGGGAGTGTCACACACACAGGAGTGTCACACACAGGTGTCTCACACACAGAAGTGTCACACACACAGGAGTGTCACACACACAGAAGTGTCACACACACAGAAGTGTCACAGGTGTCACACACACACATCACACACAGAATCCCAGAACTGTGTGAGTGGGAAGGGCTCTCTGGTGATGATCCAGCCCAACCCCTGCCCGGGCAGGGTCACCTGGAGCAGGTGACACTTGTCCAGGTAGGTTGGGATGTCTCCATGGAGGGACACCCTGCACCCTCCCTGGGCAGCTGTCCCAGGGCTTGGCCCTTCCACGATGGAGGGAGGCTCTGCCTCACGCTGAGCTGGGAGTGTTGGAGCTCAGGACTCCTTGTCCTGTCACTGGGCACCACCGGGCTGTGTCTGGCACCATCCTCACACCCTGGAGAGATTGTGGGGATTGGTGGCATCACCCCTCAGCTGTTTGTATGAATTGGTGCAATCCCCTCAGGTGAGAGATTTGTGGGGGTTGGTGGCATCACCCCTCAGATATTTGTATGAATTGCTGCAATGCCCTCAGGTGAGAGGTTTGTGTGGACTCAGGAGCTCTGGCAGCCAGTCAGGCACCGAGGGGACATTGCCAGGAGCAGTGAGGGAGATGGAAATGGCTCCAGGCAATGCAGGTGACCCAGAGCGTGGTGGCTGGGGCAGGCAGACGGGACATGGCGTGGCAGTTCAAGCAGCAGGGTGTGTAGGAGGGCACAGCCACCCTCCTGACTCTTGAGGTGAGCTCACCTCAGGTGGGAATTTTTTTTTTCACTTGTCCAGCTTGATAAGCCCCAGCAGTAATTTACACACTGACAAAAGCCATTGCTGGCAGGAGCGTGGAGACCCAGACAGAGCTCCCCAAGAAACACGCAGCTGTCCAGATCTCCGGCTGCAGGGAGTGTCTGAGCCTGCTGTTACTACTGGAGGCCAGGGGAAACAACACTGCCTGTGGTGTGAACAGGTGGAGGATCTTAAAGAGGAGGTGGAGAGGCTGAGGAGTATCAGGGAGTGAGAAGGAGAAACGGACCAGTGGAGTTGCACCCTTCCATCGAGGAGAGAAATGCATGAAAGCTCAGTGAGAGTCAGAGTAGCCCTGACCCTCTGGCCATCAGGCAGGAGGAGGCCTAAAAGCTGGGGAATGGAAACATGTCCCCACTTGGGGAGGGAGAAGAATCCCCTCCTGGCCTCCCTCACCTTCCCAGGTGCTCTTACAGAACAGATATGAGGTCCTGGGTTTTGAGGGTCAGGCAGATGAGAGTGGAGAAGAAGGTCTGCTTGGTGGGTGTCCCAAATCTGTGCAGTCAGATCACAGCTACAGTTAGGAGGAAAAAAAGAAGGGGAGTTGTAGTGGGTGACTCACTTCTGAGGGGAACTGAGGGCTCTGTATGCCAACCAGACCCATCCCACAGGGAATCCTGCTGCCTCCCTGAGGCCCAGGCAAGGGGTATTGCTGAGAGACTCCTGGACTAATTCAGCCCACCGACTGCTGCCCACTGCTCGTTGTCCTGGTCAGCAGGGATGAGAATGATGAGAAAAGTACCAGGGTAACAAAAGAGGACTTCAAGGCACTGGGTTGCCTGGAAGAAGGGACAAGAACACAAGGTACAAGAGGTGGTGGTCTTGATTCCTTCAGTAATAAGGATGAATGCCAAAATGAACAGGAAAACCCATGGGATCAAAAATCAGCTTAAAGACTGGTGCCATTGCTGGAGCTTCGGGTTTTTAAACATGAGGTGGTTTGTACAACACCCAGCTGGGGACGGGGTTCACCTCTCTAGGGGAGGCAAAAATGTTCCAACCTGTGAATTGGCAGGGCTGATTGAGAGGGCTTTAAATTGGTTTGAAGGGAGAAGGGGATGAGACCACGCTCACTGGAGATGAAGCTGGGGGCAGCAGGCAGTGTTGGGCAGAGATCAATAGCCTAGCTGAAGTACAGCTACACCAATGCAGCAGTGTGGGCAACACACAGGAGGAGCTGGAGGCCGTTGTGCAGCAGCAAAGCTCTGATGTAGCTGCCATTGTGGAACTGTGATGGGATGACTCCGTGGCTGGAATGCTGCAATGGATGGCTCCAAGCTCTTCTGAAGGGACAGGCGAGGAAGGAGAGGCAGTGTGATGTCTCTGTACGTTAGGGAGTGTTTTGGCTGTCTTGAGCTTAGTGGCAGTGATGAAAAGGTCGACTGGTCATGGGTGAGAATCAAGGGGAAGGCTGGCAAGGCAGGAGTCCTGGTGGGATGCTGTTTTACAGCAAGGATCACCACATTTAAAATGTTCATTCAGGGTGGGGAGAAGGGCTGAGTTACGGCCTGTCAGCCTGGAGAGCAGAAGGTCCCAGGGAGACTTTGGTGCCTCTTCCAATACTTAAAGGGGGTTTAGAAAAAGGCTGGAGGGGTACTTTGAACAAGAGCATGTAGTGATAGGACACAAGAAAAAGTGGCCTTAAGCTGAAGGTGGGCAGATTTAGATTAGGTGTTAGGAAGGAATTTCTGACTGTGAGGGTGGGCAGGCCCTGGCACAGGGTGCCCTGAGAAGCTGTGGCCGCCCTGGATCCCTGGCAGTGTCCAAGGCCAGGCTGGACATTGGGGCTGGGAGCAGCCTGGGACAGTGGGAGGTGTCCCTGCCATGGCAGGGTCAGCACTGGGCGGTCATTACAGTCCCTTCCACCCAGAACATTCCATGTCTCTATGACTCTGTGCTGCCCCTCCCTGCCATGCCCAGCACACAGAACAGCCCCTCTGTGACAGCAGCTCTGGGCCGGGGCCGCTGTGAGCTCCACGAAGGCTGTGGGTGCTGTGGTGGTGGCCGCACTGGAGGTGACACCTCAGTTCTGGCTGCTGCCACCTGCACTGGCACCGATGGCTTTTCTGTGGGTGCTCGTCCTGCTGGCCCTGGCCGGGCCCGTGGGGGGCACCTGGGACACCTGCAGGTGAGGGGCTCCAGGGGCTGGGAGGGAGCTGGAGGAACACTTGGGGACTTCCCTGGCAGAACCGGGGGGGACAGATGCCCCTCAGGGGTCTCTGGCCCTGCTGCCACTCCACACCAGGTGGGACCTTCAGCCTGAGCAGAGCAGCAGCAGCCACCAGGCAGGGCAGTGATGGCTTTGTGCTTCCAGAGGGACCTGTGGGCTCCGGCCCATGGCTTCTGACCATGGCTCTGCAGTTGTTGACTACAACTCCATGGCTTCTGCTGTTGACTCATCCCGTGTTAAGGGTGGCACCGGTGTCCAGCCAGGGGCCTGGCCTGGCATCGTCAGTGTCCAGGCCACCTGGAAGAACGGCACGTGGCACATGTGTGCAGGTGTCCTGCTCAGCTCCCGGTGGGTCCTCACGGTGGCACACTGCTTCGCCAGGGGCGGGTAAGGAACAGCAGGGACAGAGCTGTCCCCAGAGCACGGGCAGGTGCCCAGGTCACAGCACCACGTGCCACTTCCATCCTGGTTCTTTCTGCTTTCCTCTCCGCCTGGGAGATGCTGGAGCCCGTGGCTCTGCTCCCTGTCACCCCTCTCTGCATCTGCGCCCCAGGGACATCGCCAAGTGGGAAGTGGTGATAGGGGCCACAGATCTGACTCAGATGGGCACTGAGGCTGAGGTGAGACACATCCAGAGGCTCCTGGTGCACCAGCACTACGTGCCTGCCACGGCCAGGAACGACATCGCCCTGCTGGAGCTGGACCGGCCCGTGGAGTGCAGCGACTACATCCAGCTGGGCTGTGTGCCCGACGCCTCGCTCAGGGTCTCGGAGCTGAAATCTTGCTACATCGCCGGCTGGAACCTTGCCAGAGGTGAGTTCCCGAACGGGATGTGCGCTCCGAGGGCGACACGGGCACCCCGGGGACACGGACTGGCCGCAGGACGGCAGCGGGGCCGGGGCTCGGAGCAGCCCGGGCTGGGGGAAGGAGTCCCCGCCAAGACGGGGCGTGGAACGGGATGAGCTGGGAGGTCCCTTCCCACCCAAACAATTCCTGCTGGCCCTGGGAAGCCTCTGCAGAGATGGCTCTGGCTCCTCCTGCAGGGCCCACAGGACAACATCGCTCCGTGGGCAAGGGGCTGAGCCGGGGAAGGGGAGGGGGCTGAGCCGGGGAAGGGGAGGGGATGGGTCCCGCTGTGCTGGGGGCTCATTCCCCTCTGTGCCCACAGCTCAGAGAGCAGGCATGGTGCTGCAGGAGGCCAAGGTCCACCTGATGGACACGGAGCTCTGTAACAGCAACCCGTGGTACGCAGGGGCCGTTCATGCTGACAACCTCTGTGCTGGTTACCCACAGGGCAGCATCGACACCTGCCAGGTAGGAGCGTGTGATGAGTCCCTCAGCCCCCGGCAGCACAGGGACCCCCTCATCCCCCAAACACGGCCCAGCCTGTCCCGTGCCCGCCCCTCCCTTCCCCACCCGCAGGTCCCTGTCCTATGAGCCCTTGTCCCCAAGGCCTGGTCCTGCCCACAAACCCCATCCAGTGTCCCCAGCAGACTCAAAGTGTGGATGTGACCCCGGAACATCTGTTCTCTGCACATCTGGGACCCATGTGCAGAGATGGGAGAGCCCTCGAGCTGCTCCCAGCCGAGGGCCTGGAGGCTCCGGGCCCTGAGCAGAACCTTCCAGGGCCGGGAATGTGGAACTGGCAGGGCTGGGGGAGAGGAGACAGTGCCGGGCTGGGGGAGAGGAGCCAGAGCTGGGCTGGGGGAGAGGAGCCAGCCCCGGGGTGAGCAGCAGCCCCCTGAGCTCTCTCTCCTGGCACAGGGGGACAGCGGGAGTCCCCTCGCCTGCAAGGACAATGGAGCTGACTACTACTGGCTGGTGGGAATGTACAGCTGGGGAAGAGGCTGTGACAACCCCAGGCACCCCGGGATCTACACCTCTGTTCAGCACTTCTACAACTGGATCCTGCTCCAGACGGGCCTGGGCCCAGCAGAAAGAGCTGGTCCAGCCCCAGGGCCAGTCATCACCTTGCCCCCTGAGCAGCAGGAGGAACCAGAGGAACCAGAGGAGCCAGAGGAACCAGAGGAAGAGATCGACTTGAGCCCCGAGTACAGCAAGAGACCAGCACTGACATCCTCGGGCACATCACTGTCCATGGCATTCCCACACCAGATCCTGATGAAAGTCCAGAATCTGCTGCAGGGCTTCCTGCAGTTTATGAAGGACAAAAAAGCTTGAGCAGCAGCGAGATGAGCAGGATCCAGGGCTACAGTGGACCATGGCATTTCCTGCTGGGCCAAAGGTAGCCTTGGGGCCAGAGGCTTCTCTGTCCTGCCCACGCTGCTCTGCTGCGGCCACACCGACGCTGATGTGACTGAGGTGTTGAAGTAAAGTTTCTGTGTGCACTATTAACCCGTGTTTTCTGCCCTGCTTGGTGCACCCACAGGCTCAGAGATCCCTGTTCTGTCTGTCCATCTGCTGTGCTGTGCACATTTGTTCTTCAGCCTGGGGAGGGCTCCGGGGAAACCTCGGTGCCCCTTCCAATGCCTGAAACAGGTTAAAATAATGGGGGCAAGTGGCTTTTTGCATGGGCAGGTCATGATAGGACAAGGAGAAATGGAGGAATAAATCTAGAGGAGGGGAGATTTGGATGAGGTGTTGGGAAGGAGTTGGGGTGGTGGTAAGGCCCTGGCATAGGGTGCCCAGGGAAGGTGTTGCTGCCCCTGGATCCCTGGAAATGTCCAGAGCCAGGTGGGACAGTGCTTGGAGCAGCCTGGGATAGTGGAAGGTGTCCCTGCCCATGGCAGGGGCTGGAATGAAATGACCTTTAAGGTCCCTTTCAAAGCAAACCATTCCATGATTCTGTGACTGTCTAAGTGTGTGTGTGTATCCAGCTCTCTGGAATGCAGCATCTTGTGCTCACACACACACAGACAAGAGCAATGGCCACACCCAACAAGCTGGGACAGAACCAGCCCACGGGTGTGAGCTCACCTGTGCCAGCCAGATGGAGCTGGAAGCAGAAACCTCCTGTGCTCAGCAGCCCATGGGATCCGGCTGTTCTGGGCCAGAACAGGGACGGGAGCCCAGGGATGTTGCTGCAGAGGTCATGGGTGGACTGAGGCAGCACCAGCTCAGCTTGGCAGCAGGCTGGGCTGGCCCATGGCCTTATACCACCTGGGACCTGCCTCCTTACAGCAGCAGTGTGGGGAGGATGGCATCTGAGCTTTGTAAAAAATATCCTTTAGTGTTTGCTTTCTGCAGCAGTACCACTACAGCATCTGAGCAGGATCCTTCCTGCAGCTGCAAGGTGGCTCACTTCTCCTAGCCAGCTCTGTCCTAAAGGAGCGGGAGGAATGAGAACCATCCATGTGGGATCACGTGGATTCTCCCATCCCTCCCCTGAGCGAAATGTGCAGCAGTGAGGGCCGAGCCAATGAGGATCCTGCCCAGGTGGGCTCCCACAAGAAGGGAACAGACCCAGCTGCCCATCACCACAGCTCTAGGGCACAAGAAACATCACTGTCCTCTGTGCAGGCCCCAGAAGTCCAGAGCCAAGGGAAAACCAGGCTCGGGGTCTAGGCAGACGAGGGCTCCTCTTCAGTGCAGCTCTTCTCTATATCCGACAAATCCTTGCTTGTGCTCTGCAGGTCAAAGCTCTGGAAAGGAGCAGGACAAGGAACTGCTGAGCAATGACACAGACTGTAACTGTATCTGCTGTGGCTCTTTTAGGCTCCGCCTGGGGCACTGAGAGCTCTGGTGATGGTTCCCACTTCCCCCTGCCCAGCCCAGATGTGGGCAGCACACAAAGCCACCAGGATCACCAGCAAAGGGCAAAGCTTCCCGCGCTGCAGTTTCCCCCCTCTGCCACAGGGGAAAAAGGGCAGAACTGCTCATCTGACAGGACTCAGGATGAGCAGGGACAGAGCTTTCCCTACCTCCAGCTCCCGCAGGACCTCGTCCATGAAGTCTCCTGAGTGTTGTTTGTAAGCCAGGGCCAGTCTGATGGCATCGTTGAAGAGCTGGTGGGAAGGACAAAGCCTGTCACTGACAGGATGGGGCACATTGGGTTTCTGCAGCAGATGGAGACCATTCCCACATCCCAAGGGGGAAAAAACCTCTCTGCAGCTCTCCATAGCCAGCAGCCCCTCACACGGAGCTGCAATGCTGGAGCCTTTCCTGCTCTCTGTGCCCACAGCTGCCCTGCCTCCCTGGGCTGCCAAGGGGCCTCACGGACACCAAGTGCAGCAGTCAAACACCAATCTCACCTTCACCACGTTGGTGCCATCGGCAGCAGACACGAAGTAAAAGGGCAAACTGAACTTCCGGGCAAAGTTGAAGCTTTTCTGGGTCACCTTCATATCCGCTGAGGCAGACAAAGAGGACATGGTCAGTCAGACATGGCAGGAGCTCCTGTGGGACTGTCCTGTCTCCTGTGGGACAAGTCAGCCCCTGCTGACCCAGACAAGCCACAGCCCAGTGACAGCAATCACGAGTGGCTGGCTGGAATTCCCCATGAGAGGAAACGTTCCAGCCTCTTGCAGAGGCAGGTGAACAGTTTTGTCAGCTGGTACACTGAGACACTTCAGGAGTCTGTGCAGGCTGAAGGAGCAGCACCAAGGCCATCCCTGACAGGTCCAGGGAAGGCACAGAACAGCTTTTGCCTCCTTTTGCTGCCATTTTTGACCAGGTGCCACTCCAATCACTTTTGGGTTCTTGATGGATAGAATAAGCAGTGTGATAAGGACAGAACGGGAAGAACAACACTTGAATAAAACTAAAATGGATCAAATTTGCACTTTTAATTGCTGGAGACACAGGACAACCACCTGTAAGACAGCAGCTGAGGTCAGCACAGGACCCAGGCCTGGCAGACTGAGGAAATCCTCTGGACCCAACAGACAAGGGACATTTGTTCTAAGTCAGGACAGGAGCAAATCCCACCATAACCCTGGCAAGCTGGGAGCAGAAGGAACACTCACCATCAATCTTGTTGGCCACTACAATGCACGGAATCTCTGGGCGGAATTCCCTCAGCTCCTTGTACCAGCTGTTCAAGTTCTTGTAGGTGACCTTCCGCTGCACATCAAACACCTTCCAAGAGAGAACCACCTATCCCGGGGCCAGCCCAGCTCTGACTGACCCAGGACAGCTCTGACCAACACAAGGACAGAAGCCAGAACGTTCCCAGGAAGACAAGGCAAAGGGAACTGGGTGTTATTAGAAAGGGTGAAAGAGAAAGGGACAGTGTCCCCAAGCCCAGCCAGCAGGAAACTGCCCCTTGGTGTCCTTTACACTGTCATGGTGTCCTGTGCAAGTCCCTGCCACCCACACAGGGGGCTGGCACTGGGAACAGTTTGTGCCAAGCAGGATCAGATGTGACCTCCTCTGTTCTGACAATAAACCACCAATGAAAGTTACTGGGGCTCCCAGGTGGTGAGGAAGGGTGCAAAGTGAGAGTGACAGGACAAACCAGGAGATCTGAATAGGTGAGGAGCCAACAAAACAGGGAACATGAGGACATGGAGAAGACAGCTGAGCCAGGGAATAGAGGGAAGTGTTACCAGGAGAGACAGACCACAGCTAACCAGGTCCATCTACAGGGGGTTTATCTGGTGACAGAAGAACGAACAATCTAGGAAAGTTTTTTAAACCACAGGAAGAGACAAGGAACACACAGCAGTGTAACCAGAAAAGCAACACAAAGGCCAAGTGTCACTGAGACCATTCTGAACCCAAATCCCACGGGTCCCAGACCCCCTCACCATGATGCAGGCGTGGGCCTGGTGGTAGTAGGAGGCGTGCATGCTCCGGAACCGTTCCTGCCCCGCCGTGTCCCAGAAATCTGTAATGCAAAACCAGCTCAGAGTGACACAACTCACTGAGCTCTGTTCTCACAACTTACACCCAGCAGGCAAAGCCCAGCCCACCTGCTCAAGAACACAAACTGAGTTTCACCTCACCAGTCTGAAACACTCCAGGGTTAAGAAATTGTGCCAAACTGGGACCTTTCCTTACGGGCTCAGCTGTGGGCTGTGCTGGCCATCAACAAAGGAGGAGCCACCAGTGACACGAGTTGTATGGGACAGCAGGACCAAGACAGGCACAAGTGCAAAGAGCAGTAGCAACATCTGGCACTCTGTCACTAGGGGTGACAACAGGAAACTACCTAAAACTCCAGAAACTGCTGGACACTGCTGATTTCTGGCCCAGTGATGGTCAGCCAGGGCTGTGGGGAATGCTCCAGCTCCTGACTCCACTCTCCCAGGGGCAGAGAAGTGCTGAAGGTAAATCAGCCAGAGGCAAACAGGTCCCAGTCCATGAAGTTCTGTGTATATCAGATATCATGGAGCAAACCTGGACACCACTGTGCCTTTTGCTGTTGGTGCAGCTCAGGTGGAGATCCCCCCTCTCACTGTGGTTTGTAGGCTCACATCTGAGTCTGGTTTGCTGCATAAATTGGCACAGATTCAGTTAAGCATCTCAGTGTAGTCACACCTCTTGTCAGCTGGACCCAAGCGTGGCGCTGTACCCAAAGACAAATGAGCCAGTTTCCTTGGGGATTCCTTTGCCTGATACTGATTCTGATACCGTGCCTGACTGGACTCTGTGTCAGACCTGCTGGACAGTGACTTTCTAAACTGCCCAAATACAGACAGGTCCCCATCAGACCACATCTGCACTCTGTCTGTGTCACAACGAAGATGCTGAACAGTGTCAGCCCCAACCCCAATGAGCCATGGCCAGTGACTCCATGTGGTCACCCAAATCATTCTTTATCCTTCAACTATCCACCCATCCATCCAATCCAATCCAATCCCTGTCTCTCCAGCTCAGGGCCCAGGGCACTGTGGGGACAGTGCCCCACACTTTGCCAAGCCCAGGGGGACGATGGCAGCCACTTTGCCCCATCCACCAATGCTGCCGCCCAGTCACAGAAGGGCACCAGATCTGTCACGATGTTACCAAACACATAACCCAGACCCAGGACATCTCCAGCTGTCCCCTCTGCCACTAGCACTGCTGTCCCCACGAACTCTCCATGCCCCCCGGCTGGCGCCACTCACCCACGCGGACCTCCTGCCCGCCCACCCGGGCGCGGTGCTGGTACAGCGTCAGGGCGAACGTGGAGACCTGCTGGGGGCGGCTGCGGCGCGTTAAGGAGCCCACGGAGAGGCGCAAACCCCGCTCCCCCGCTCCCCCGCTGCCAAGGATACAAGCCATCGAGCAGGAACCGCTCCAGCAGCCTGCGGAGAGAGCACGTGCGGCCGTGAGCCCGCGGGGCCCGCCCGAACCCGCCCGAACCCGCGGGACCCCCGCGCCCCACGCACTTGGACTTGCCCACGGCGCTGTCGCCCAGGCAGATGATCTTCACCGTCTCCTCAGCGGCGGCCGCGGCCTCATCCCGGGCCCCATCCGGGCCTTCCTCCCGGGCCCCGTCCCGGCCCTGCTCCTCCGCCGCCGTCGCCATGGCAGCGCCTGCGCGTCCCGGTGCCGCGCGACGCGTCCCGGCCCCGCCCATCCCGGCCCGGTACCGCCCATCCCAGCCCGGCCCCGCCCATCCCGGCCTGGCCCCGTCCCACCCCGGCCCCGCCCATCCCGCCCCGGTACCGCCCATACCGACCCGGTACCGCCCATCCCATCCCGGCCCCGCCCCACACGGCCCCGCCCACCCCCGACCTCTGTCGCTGCCGTCCCTGCCCCGCCATGGCGGCTCCCCGGCGGCTGCAGCTGACGCTGGCGCTGCTCAAGCCGGACGCGGTGGCCCATCCGCTGGTGCGCGAGGTGAGGGCCCGGTAGGGCCGGGCCGGGCCGGGCCGGGCTAGGCCAGGCCGGGCACTGCACAGCAGGCCTCGCCACGACCCGCCCCCCCAGCGCCGCCTCTTCCCGCAGGCCGTGCACGCCGCCATCCTCCGTCACCGCTTCCTCATCGTCCGCGCCAAGGAGCTGCGCTGCGGCCCGGAGCAGAGCCGCCGCTTCTACCGGGAGCACGCAGGTACGAGCGGGGCGCAGGGGCTGCCGGAGCGCGATGCTGACTGGCGCCGGTGCCCCTGGGCCGGTGCCCACTCGGTCTTGTCTCTCCGCAGGGCGTTTCTTCTACCAGCGGCTGGTGGAGTTCATGGCCAGGTACCGCGTGTGGAGGGGCTCGCTGGGATGTGCGGAGCTGGGGGGCTCTGGCTGCGGGGAGGGGAGTGTGGGGATCGTGGCCTGCTGTGACAGCAGTGGTACCTGGTGGGTGGCACTGAAAGGTGGTGGAGATCTTTATTTTGGGGAGGTCACCAGTGCCAACGCCGTGGCCTCGGTGCCGTGGTAGGACCGTGCCCCTCCCCGTGGCCCGGCAGGGCAGGGCAGGGCCCAGAGTGGCAGCCCATGGCAGCTGTATTGTACACGTTTGTAAGGACAAATAACCTGTTTGTAACGAGCTCTTCATAACCTTTTCTCCTGCTGTTTCTGGGCCCTTGCCGCAGTGGCCCCATGTGGGCTTACATCCTGGCCCACGAGAATGCTGTCCCTCTCTGGAGATCCTTGATGGGACCCACTAAAGTGTTCCGAGCCCGACACAGCGACCCAGACTCCATCCGAGGTGCCTATGGCCTCACAGACACCAGGAACACGACCCATGGCTCAGGTAAGCTGGCATTCTTGGGTGGTTCTTGGGGAGGCAGGAATGATGGGGCTTTGTCTGCCATTGCTTCAGTTCTGGGGCTCCAAGCGAACAATTTGTTCTCTTCTGCAGACCCCACACACACCTGGCCAGGTGCAGCCAAGCCAAGTGCCTTTGGAGTCCTGCACGTGTTTGTGGTGGCAGGCTGGCGTCTCTCATTGCCTTCCCCTCTCTTTTGACAGACTCACCTGCCTCGGCCAGCAGAGAAATTGCCTTTTTCTTCCCCGAGTTCGACGAGCAGCGCTGGTACGAGCAGGAGGAGCCGCGGCTGCGCCGTGGGCAGCTGTTCTACAGCGCCGAGGAGCGCGTGCACCGCGTGCTCGGGGCACAGGAGGCTGAGGTGACCTGAGTTACCCACGGCAGGGCTTGGTTTGCTGAGCCAGCAGCACCTGTGAGCGCTCTTGGGGCACCGGACACACGGTGGTGCTGTGTCTGAGGGAGTGTGGCAGAGGGAAAGCCTCGTGCACAACCTGGGATTAGGTTGTGCCACCTGGGATCAGATTATTGATGTCGCAGGCAATGTGACAAAGTGCCCAGCAAATGCTGGGGTACTGTAGGAAGAACCCCCCAGAGTGTTCATGCTGACAGTCTGGCTGTGCAGCTCACTGGCCCTCTGAATTTGTTTGGGTGTGAACAGGCCAGGAGGTGAAGGATGGGTTGCTTGTTCCAGATGGGATTGGCTTTGCTGATGGGAAGCCTCAGGTTCTCTCTGCTGGTTGTTCCCACAGTGCCTTAGGGAGAAAAGAAAGAAAAAAAGCATGAAGAAAGGCATCAGCAGGGCAACATAAACTGTCCTGTCTTTGCTCACGTGCAGCTGGGCTGGGAAATGAGGAGCTCTGCCAACAACTCTTTATATGAGACCACTTGGAGCTCTCAGTGTCCAGGCCTGACTGGGTGTGGGTCAGTTCCATGTCCTTGGGAAATGGGATGGACAAGGCCATTGAATTACCCAGAGATGTGATGGAATGATGGCAGGGCGGTGCAGGAGGGCTTAGTTGGGAGGTACAGAGCCAGGTCCTGACAGGCTGATCTGTGTTTCCCTCTGTGATGCTGTGTGAGATGTGTTCCTGGATGGGGTTTCAGTCCATTTCTGCTGTCTCCCTACAATGCTGCCATTTTAGTTACAGTGCCTTGTTGTTGTACTGAGGGAAGTTCCTTTGGGCAGGCTGGAGCAGGTGTGCTGTGCTGTGCTTGGGGCAGGAAAGCTGAGCCCAGATTCACCAGTGCCCTGGTGCATCACAGAGCCAAGGCAGGGACTCTGCAGGTGCTTCCAGAACTCCGTGAGGAGTTGGGTGGTGACTGACAATGCTCTGTGGTGGAAAGCACTGCCCAGAGCTGCCATGGTTAAACTCATCCTGTTTGTGTTCCCTCCTCCTCCTCCTGTCTGGGATCAAATGGTCGTTGTTCTGTTCCAGGTACAGATCCAGGGATCTGCGGGACATCACTGCTGTCCCTGTCCTCAGCAGTGTCCAGAGGGGATCTGCTCAGGATCCTGTGTGTCCTCACACAGGTCTGAGAGCTGCTGTCCCCAGTGCTGTTGATACTTTATTGATATTTTGTCAGTTGTTTTATTGATTCCCAGAGGTTTTGCTCAGATCTGTGTGTTTTTCTTGTAACTATTAAACTTTACTATTTTTTACCTTTCTTCTTTTGTGTTGCACTTTCCTTTTGGGATATTCCCTTGGGAATGTCATTAACTGATAATTCCTGGCTCACACTTGCCATTTTTGAAGTTTTGGTGTTTTTTCCTGCTCACTTGCCATGGTTACATTTGGGAAAAGGCCCCTTTGAACATTGCCAGTGCAGAGAGCTCTGACAGCAGGATTGTCAGAGTGACACCACCTCACAGGCACCGTGGTTCAGGTACCTGCTGAGTGTCACCTTAACATTGCCCTGGCCCTGGGGCTGTACCTGAGCACAGGTGCTCAGACTGGGCCTCCTATTGCCCCAGACAGAGAATTCATTGTGCAGATCTAAAGCTGTCAGAGACCTGAGTTTGAAACACCAGGTGTTTGATACAGGAGACAGTGTCAAAACTGATTTTTGGTCTCCAAGGAAGTCTTAGGGAATGTCACGGGTAACTCTGTTTTGAGGGCTCTTATCAAAGTGGGTTTGTTTTGTCTGGTTTTTTTTTTCCCCATTTTCTTTTTCCCTTCCTTGTAAATACCCAGTAAGTGATTTTTTGTTTTTCCAGTGACTCTTGCCCCATGCCTGGCAGTTTCCTGGGTGGAGCTGGATGGGCCTGGAGCAGCCCAGTGTAGTGGGTGATATCCCTGTCCATGGCAGGGGCATGGAGCTGGATGAGCTTTATGGTCCGTCCCAGCCCAAGCCATTCCATGCTGTGTGAGTTACAGCAATAAATCAGTCTCCCAGTTTGTCTCAAACTGAGGCAATGTGGCACCTCAGTACAGCTGTGAAGGGCAGTTTGAGATCCCTGGTTTTTCCTGGGAGCTGCAGGTCCCTGGCCCCGCTGTGGGGTGGGTGACAGGGGAGCAGGGCTCTGTGCACAGGGCTGGGCACAGCTTTGTGTCTGCAGCAGGTTCCCCCCAGTGCTGCTGCAAGAGCACTGCCTGGGGCCACCAGCCCAGGCAGTGACACCTCAGGTGTGCAGCTGGGCCTGTGAGTTTCAGCCCTAAACTTGATCTGCTCTTGGGAGAATTGAGCAGGTTTGTGTCAGCACTGGAGGGGATGATATGGCTTAGCCTGGGAGGAAGGGAAGGAAAGGCTTCAGAGGGAAATCAGTGATGATCCCAGCCCAGCCCATGCCTGGCCTCAGTCCCTGCCACCACGGGCAGAACCCTCTCAGCTTGAGGAATTTCACTTGATTTATTGCTGTAACACAAACTTTTAGTAACTGATTCAGATACTGAGGAAAACCCAAGATAATGATTAAAGAAACATCGGGGAAAAACACCTTTCCTCTACTTTCCCAGGTTCAGTCCAGCATCTTTTGTCCCTTTTTTCCCTGCCAGGCTCTGCCCACTCTTTCCCAGTCCCTGGGGGAGGTGACACAGCACAAGGGGCTGGGCTTTGCTTTTCTACTTGTTTCTTCCTCTTTCCTTCTTGTTTACTCACTCATGGCACACCCATAGGCTTCAGTCCCTCAGGTGTGGCTCTGCCATGATCCCTCCCTGGGCTGTCTCTTCAGGGAGAGATGGGCCAGTGGGAATTTCATGGAGTTTGTAGAGGAAAATGCCCTGTCCTGCACATGGGCAGGGATGCTTCTGTTCGCCCATGCTCATGTGAGGGACCAGAGAAGTACCTGGCTGTCCTGATGGGCCATGAGCCACCCCTGAGTCAGCAATGCATCTCCCATGGTCTGAGAGCACCCTCAGGCGTGGGAGCCACAGGTGTGTGAGACCCCCTCCCCTCCCTGGGGCACAGGTAAGGCCGCATGTGGGGCACTGGCACCAGTGCCAGGCTCCCCAGTGCAAGACAGCCTGGTCAGAACTGGAGTCCAGCATGGATTGATTGGGACATCTGAGACCCTGGTGGGTGAGGAGAGCTGAGGGCTGGGACTGCTCAGACTCAGGAGCTCAGTGGGGTTTATGGATGGATAGAAATCCATGGATGGATAGAAATCCCAGGTGTGAGCAGTGAAGGGAACCTCAGGTGTCCCAGGAATGGACACAAGGCAATGGAAACAACCTGAAATACTGGCAATTTCACTGGGACATAAAACTCCTTTTATTATTTTTATACTCAAAGGGTGAGAAAATAAGGTCGGGAGCCCCTGTGCCAAGGCAGGGCTTTGGGCTCGTCACCCTCCAGAGATCCTTTCTGTGCTCCTGGGCCACAGGTGTGTATCAGGCTGTGGGTTTTCACATGGAAAGGACAAGGAGCCTGGGAAAACAGCCACAGAATCAAATCCCAGGCAAACAGAAGTGATGGTGTTCAGGGAAGGCTGTGCCAGAGAGATCCAATCCATCCCCACACTGAAAGTACCAAGGAATTAGCAAAGTCATCTCAGATTTGGGGGTCACAACCCTGTTGTCCACGGTTTTCTCATGGCGCTCCTGTACAAAGCAGGAGGAACAAGGAGAGAGAGAAACACCAAACTGCAGAAAAAATCCTCATAGGTAGGGACTGTTTTCTCCCTAGCACAGAAAATAAACACTCCCCACCTCATGCCCCACACAGGCCAAGCATGGGCTGAATCTGGGCACTGACCAAATGTAACTTTGAGCTTGATGTGGTGACACAGACCAGGAAAACCCCATGACATTCCATACTCCTGTCTACACAGAAAAGCCATCCACATTGGCTCCTCCTCACCTGTGTCCAGACAGCCACATCTGTGTGATACACTGTCCAACGCCCTGGCAGACTCCAGGAAGAGCCAGTTTCCATCTCTGTCAGATCCTGATCACAATTATTTACATCTCCAGGACTTGATTTGCCCCTCCATTCACACATGACTATTGAGTCATTATTAGCCAGATTTCCTCATTAATGCTCCCCTACCGTCCAAAATGTTCCAGATAAACAAAACACGGTTCTGTATCTCCCACAGCACCCAGGGAAAATTAAAAGCCTTAAGCTGTGCAAAGCTGCTGCTGGAGCTGAATATTTAGATTTAACATGGGGCTGTGTTGATCCATTCCAGAGAACAGATGTTCTATGGAAACTCTTTAGAAATCCATCCCTTCCCTGAGTGCAGGGAAAGTTCTGGAAGCAACGGGAGGGATGAGTTATGGTAACAGCACTGTTGCAGTGTCTGTGCAATCCTGGAGCCATTCCTGCATGAAGCAGCAGCCATGGTTCAGTATTTCCCACTCTGATCCCTGGGTACCAGCTCCCTGCACAGGGACAACAGGCAGGAGGAGTTTAAGCTTTGGACAGAAGGAGAACAACAGAAAAACTAGATGTGAGATTGTGGCAGCATCGTCCATCACAAAACTAAGCTGAACCAGCATTCAGATAATTGACTTTGTTATTTTGCAATACAAAGCTTGGAGGTCAAATAAAGCAACCAAAAATCTTTGTAAGCCTGAGGCAAGGCCCAGGCCTCTGGTTTCAGCTTGGTCTGTACCCACAGATCAGGGATGGGGAAGGGGCAGCAAGGAGACAAAAATGAGATAAATTGTGTTAAATGAAACCGTTTGGAAGTTACAAATCAGAGATAACTCAGCATAGGACCAAGGGGCCCCAGAATGACACAGGTTATGTATGAGGTATGCAGTGGTGTGAAATCTGCTCCTACCTACTGTGGGATATAGCAGGTGTGGCTGGAGCAGAGCAAGAATTTGGGCAGGAGGTACAACCTGGATTGCAAATAGCCCTGGAATCTCAACATTGTATTTTTTGTTGCAAACCCAGATGTTTTCAAAATGTTTCCTGTTACTCAAATATTTCCCAGAGCCTGTTGAAGCACTGGCCAATTACTTACTGTTTTCTCTTTTTATTTTACTTCCACAGTTTCAGGTGTGTGTCCTGTCCACAGACGTTTCAAAGGTGGTGGGTCTGTGCAGACTTGGGCCTTCTCACTCCAAGTGCCTCTAGGATGCCACTGATTCCAGCAGGTGTCAATGAAGTGGCTGCCTTGAACTTTTACCAGCCCAAAACTTTTAACAGCCCTCTGTGGGCCTTGTTTGCATGCTCACAAACATGCCAGGTGAGCAGGTGGAGTGTTCTGGGCCTTTGTAATTGGCACTGGAACTCCTGCGACCTGTTCCCCACAGGTAGGGATCTGTGGGGAATGGGAGCAAGAGGCCAAACTGGGAACACAGGAACTTCTCTCTCCAACTTCAGCCTCCTGGTGGAAGTCACTAATTGGCCTCAGGGGCAGAGCTGGTGCCACAGCTGACTGAGGAACCTCAGGGCTGGCTTTGTGCAGCCAGGGACAGAGCAATGGGAAGGAGACAGCAGGGCCACAACTGCCCAGGAAGGACCATGAGCAACCACGAGGCAGAAGTGACAGGAGAGACTTTCCTTGGTGCTTTCTGAGTACCCCCAGTCTGTTCTGTTTATGCTGGATATTTGTTGGGCTGATGCCCCAGGGTGGGAGGCCACTCACTTCATGTTTTGTGGGTGCAGTGTTTGGGCTTCTGCAAACATCAGCACACTACAAACACGTGTAAATCCAGTCAGCTTTGGCCAGTTCATGGTTAGGCCATAAAACTGCAACCGTTCTTGCCCAGTCTTCTTAAACACAAGTGTATATTACACTGGACAAAAGCTTGAAACAAATTTCTTAGGCAAAAATTCCCTTGTCAAGTGTTGGGAGGGGTGTCTGGCAGGAATCTCTGACCTCTCCCACAAGATGTAGGTGAGGTTGTCCTGTCTCAGATAGGCCAAAATGGAAATGCCAAATTCAGCTTACTCCCTGCTAAACAGGTGGCCCTGACAATTTAGCTAAAAATAAATTGAAAAATCCTGAAGGAAGTGCTTTTCCTGAGGAAATCATTGGGAGAAACTCCTGAAATTCTTGGAAAACCTGGTGAGAGTTTCATTCCAGCATCAGATTTGTGGTGCTGGGCAGGGGCTGCTGGTGCAAGCCATGCTTTGGGCAGGCCCTGGTAGCAGAGGTGGCTCAGGCTGTGAGTGTGCTCATCTGTGACTGGGTGAGTGCTGACAATCTCCAAGGTCAGAGTCCAGGGCCTCTCAGGGCCTTTATCCAGTGCCCAAGGGTTTTTTCCCTGAGATCCAGTGAGGATGTCTCCTGTTCCAGCTTGTCCAAATTGCCTCTCTGGTTACCATGCAGTTGTGAGGAGAGTCTGGGCCTATCACTTCTCCCCCATAACGTGAGGCAACTGCAGACCGTGGTCAAGGCCCTCTTTTCCTCGCTCCAACAACAGTGGGACTTAAGAGAAAATCCTGCAGAAGAGTGCTCACAGAGAGTTTTAAAAAATGGTGCTAGAATCACAGACTCTCAGATTGATTTGGGTTGAAAGGGACCTTAAAGCTCATCCCTGCTGAGCTCATCTCCTGCTCCAGGGCAGGGCCAGAAGGACGTGGACAGACTGGGAAATGGAGCCAGGAGGAACTGGTAAAATTCAACAAAGATGAATTCCAGGTCTTGCATCCAGTGCTCCCTGAAAAAAACACACCAACAATCTCAGGAGACATCAGTGAAGACCCCCCAAAAAGGCTGGGGCTGGAAGTGCTGAGTAGATTCTGCCCACAGGAGGAATGGCTTTGGGGACACCAAGTTTGTCTGCCAGTCCCTACAGGGAAGTTATCCCCAAACCAGTGCCACACTCATCACAGTGGGACACGGAGGGAGGAGGAGGGGTGGCAGGCAAAACCTAGAAAAAAATCCACCATTTTCTTGTCCCCATCCCCAAAGGAAGCATTTGTGCCCATGTGGAGACCAGTACCAGCTGGCAGTGCTGCTGCAGGGAGCTGTGATACAAGTGATGGTGGTTTCTGCTGGAGAGAGAATTCTTGAGTAGGAAGGTGCATCCCTCAAAACAAGCAGGGAAACAGGACTGGGAGAAATTCCTGCAGTTACAACAGGGCGCTTGGTTTTGGGAGGTTTCTCCAACACATGCTTGGAGAAGGTAAGTTAAGAGTCTGATTTTCAGAAGTGACAAGTATTTATAAGATCTGGGCCCAATCCTGAAAGCTGCACCCCCAATTTGAGGTATTTGGTTTGAAAAGCAACTCCCTTAACATTTGGGAGTTCATGGAGTTCACAAGTTCATGGAGATTTGATTTACTGCTGGACACCACTGGCCAGGTTTGATATCCATCAGGAGACCAGAGGGGGATGCAAACAGTGATATTTCTTATCTTAAAGGCTGTTCTGAAGACGTGGACTACCAGAAGTGAAGTTTCTGGCATCCAGAGAGATTTCAGTATATTTTAATATTTGTGCCAAGTACTGGTGGTCTCATAAAAGTCCCTTTTCAAATATCAAAGTGAGAGGGAGTTTCTCCAAGTGCTGCCAGCATGTCCCTTCCCTAAAACCTTGGGAGATTGGCCAGGTTGTATTGGAATACCATGGCATCAGGTTTCTGTGTGAAACAAGGAAATGCTCATCATTGCAACAATAAAAAGGTGTAATTTTGTAAACTCAAAGCAAACAAGTGAAAAAGTCCCATTATTGTGGCCCTTCTGCCCTGCCAGCACAGCTGCCCTGCCTGAGAGCTGCTCGAGAAAGGCAGAGCCCAGAGTCACTGTCCCATGTACACACAGGACACGGATTTAGAGCTACACACACACACAGGGCCACAGTCACAGCTGCTCTTTTTTTACCACTCGCTGCTTATCTTTTTTGCCCCAGACACCCTCTGACCCACATTTCCCCTCACTGAGGCTGCCACTCTCAGTATCCGTGCTGAATTTCCACACAGGGTGTTCATCCCCATCTAGGGTTGTGGCCTACACTTTCCCTACTTCCCAGGAGGTGTTAATGTTCAGCCTCCCATCTCTTCATCATCTTGACATTCCAGATCCAGAGCTTATGCTTGGACCATCTCCTACTGCCCTATCATCAAGAACAGGAGCTGCAAGGACAGCACAGTGCAGCAATTCTGCTTCCCTGCTGCAGAAATATCACGGTGCTGCCTCGACCTGATTCACTCCCCGTGGCAGTCCTTGTTTCCTGGGGTTCCCACTTTACATTTCCATGGCACGGTGAACTCCAGCTGAACTTACTCCTATGAGGAATAGCTCCAGGCTCTGAGCAGGCAGTGTTCACACAGCTTGAACCAGAGGTGTCTCACTGCTGAGCCCTTCAAACACACCGGGCACTGCTTAGTGCCTTCTGTGTCACTGCCAGGGCTCAGTCCCCCCTGCCCAAGTCCTCTCCCAGGCCTCTGGACCACATCAGCTCCTCCAGAGAGCTGCACTGGGCTGAGTGGGCATGGTTGGCACAGGTGGTGAGAGCACAGGGACTGTAGGTGCCATGCTGTCACCTCATGCTGTGCCCTACAGCTGTGGTGCTGCCAGTTTGGCCAAAGGCCAGCCCCCATCACTGCTCCTCTCTGCTGACAGTGGTGGGTGCAGGCACCTCACAGCGCTGCAATAGGTAAAATGGGGCTGTAGGAAGGACTTGGGGCCCAGGAACTGCAGCTCCCAGCCCCTCCAGCAGCCTCCTCTCACGCCCAGGTGCTGCAGCCCAGGTGCCCAAGAGCTGCAAGGCTGGAGCGGAGTCTGGCCCTGGTCTGCACCTGGCACAGCCCGGAGCAAGGCAGGAGGTCGATGTGGGCCCTGTGTCAGAAGGGCTGGGTCCCATGGGCTCAGATCCCACTGGTGCAGGCTGGTGGGTGCTGCTCCTCGCTCCTGTCACCGAATAGGAGCCACCTCTGAAAGCCTCTCCTTCCCCAGGGCCCCTGCAGGGTTAAAAGCTTCTGCTGTGCTTACAGCACCGAGGACACATGGGCAGCTCTTCATGCAGGTAAGACAAACCAGGCAGCACCTGGGGACAGCTCACTAAGGACCAGGTGCCATCCAGTCTCTGCTCTTGGCTGTGGAGGTGAGGAGGGGTGAGAGGGCAGGGCTCCACCAGGTCCCTGTCATGCACTGCTGGGGGGAACCTGCTGCTGGCCCCCAGGGCTCCTGGGTGCTCTGGGCAGGCTGTGGCTGCTGCTGCTGCCTCCAGTAGAGGCATCCAGCCCTTTCCAAGAGAACTGAATCCTGTGTTGTTATCTGCTCCCTCAGTTCGGCTGCCCTCACACTGGGCCTTGGCTGTTCCCCAAGGCTCAGGACTCCACCTCTCAGGGCTGAGTGCTCCAGGCTCACCTGAGTGAGTACGGATGCAGTGGCTTGGTGAGGAGAACCAGATCCTCCTGCAGGAGCAGCTTCCCTGGGTGGGTACGGAGCACAGATGTGCTCCTGCACCAGCAGAGCTGGGTCTGGCTGGCTCATATGTCACTGCCACAAGGGTCCCTGCCATCTCCTGAGGGAAGGACAGGACCTGACTGGCACTGGTGACATCTGTGCTCCCTCTCTGCTCCCCATGCAGCCTTTCTGGCCTTGTCTTCCCGGGCAGAGGTGTGTGTACCTGCTCTGCTACCTGCACAGGGCAACACCTGCTCAGTCTGTAGTTACCATGAGAAATCACTTTCTGTGCAAGTGAGAGAGGGAGGAAAAGGGTTGAGCAAGGTGGAGGCTCTTTCCAGGCTCATTCCTGTGCCATCCAAGGGGGACAGGGAGATTCTCCTCCCATATCTTCCTATTCCTTGGTGCACAGGATGTCTGAAGAGAAGTGGATTAAATCTGGCATCTCTGAACCGTGGCTGTGTTTGCTGACTGCTGCATCGCTCCACACCAGGGTGAAAGTCAGGGTGACTCCTTTGCACATTCCTGTGGCTGCTCTGCAGCCCCGGAGTTCCATGTCCAATCCAGCCCGGATTTGTCAGCATGGGGAGGGCACCAGCTGAGCTCTGCAGCCCCAGAGTTCCATGTCCAATCCAGCCCGAATTTGTCAGCATGGGGAGGGCACCAGCTGAGCTCTGCAGCCCTCGCTGTCCCTCCTGCAGTGACATGAACTGTTCCCTGCATTCTGTGACACTCAGGGTCACTGCTGTGCACCCACAGTCCCTGCAGGGCTCAAGGTCCATTTCCTGGTGTGATGGGCTCACGTCCCTCTTGCTCAGCTGCTCTTTTTCCAGGTGTTGAGCCCCAGCTTGGAGCACGAACAGGTGACTAACCCTTATATGTCCAACCTCCTACTATTGAATTTATTCACACTTTGATCACTCTGGTCCCTGAAATCCCCTATTCCTCCTATGCAACAGGCAGTCCCCACCTTTGGCAGTGCCAGCTTCATTTGTCAGCAGCCTCCTGCCTCTGAGGAACAGTCAGTAGGAGCAGCACCCAGGCAGGTTCTGAACAGACCTTCCCCTCTCACCCCACACAACAGGGCACCCCTGCCCTCACAAACAGGGCTGTGACAGCTCACACAGCCTGAATTTCCAGTGAACACAGACCCGGGTGCACGCGGTGTGGCACTGCAGCAGGGACAGTGGGAGGCAGGAGGCAATTCCCAGGGAGTCGTACCAGGGGCTCCCCCAGCCTTCACTCCCAGGACCCTCTCCCAGCAGCACTGGGACAGGCAGGCTGGGCTGTTCCTCCATCAAAATGTTCTTGGCTCAGGATGGAGCTGGAGGAAGAGAGATTTCCAGACCACTGGATGATACAGCCCTTGTGTGCCTCTCCAATATGTGCAGAATTAGTCATTTAAGAAACCCCAAAGTGTGCAGAATAAGTAGTTAAAGGATATGTTGATCTGTGCAACTACTTGAGAGCTTGCCCATGCAGAGGTGTCCCAGCCTGGCACATCCTGGATGGAGTGACAAGTTAGGATGTCACTGTGCCAGGCAAGAAAGAACTCATCCTCTGACTAAACGTTTTCCTCTCAAAGTTTTTTTGGTTTTTTTTTTTTTTTTTTTTTTTTTTTTAATGTTGAAAAACTAGCAAGTGAAAGAGAAATTATTTGGAACTTAATTCTGCTTCTGCTAAGCAAACCCTGGTATTGCTCCCAGTGCACAGGGAGAAAATACCCTCAGAACAGGATAGTCTTCAGCTGGAGGACCTGAAAAGTTAGGAATGAGACAGAACTGACACTGGAGCAATTCCAACAGGAAAAAGTGCACAATTTTAACAGTGTTTTGACAGTTTCCTGTGGTAAGCAGCTATAAGAAACAAACTCCCACCAGAAGCAGTGAATTTTCCAGCACTTAATGTTATAAATGCATGACTGATGCACAGATGCAGGCTTTGGGCAGGGCAATTAAAACCAGATTAATGGATCTAAAGCAAGGGAACCAACCTGAAATTAAATCAGATTGTTTAATCTCCTGAACAGACATGACAATCGACTTCTGTTGCTACGAGTACTTTTATAAAGAGGAAGGGGATGCTTTTTCTTTCTTCTCCTTTGGGTGTTTGCCCCCTGAAGCACCCTGGCCCCACCCACGGAGTCTGTGGCATGGGCAGGGTGGGCAGCAGCAGCCCTGGCCGTAAGTGCCCAGCACACGCCACCTCCATCAGCCCTTGGCTGAATTTCTGAACCATAAATGCTTCCTCATGCCTCCTGCATCTCTTGGACATGGTGGTCACAGCTCCATGTGACATTGAGCAAAACCCTTGTGTCAGGGTGAAAATTGAAATAGGATGATAGAAAAAAGATTGGGAGTTCCAGGCCAGAAGATCCCTGTTGGTTTAAATTTTCCTGTGGCTCAACAAACCCCATGTGATGAGTCGCTCTTTGTTGGAACCTGTACTTTTGTAAGTGGAATCCCTGCTTTGTGAGTGATGGTTATTATCAGCAGGAAACAGGATAAAGAAAAAAGTATTTTTTAACTGGTGCAGGGTGATGCTTGCTTGAAGAGCAAGCTTGGTGACTGTGACATCTAGGGAATGTTGTGACTTGTCCAGGGGCAGGGAAATATTTACTCACCATAAATACCTCCAGGAGGGAAGAGACACATGCTTGGGACAGTCATCAGGGCTGGGTAGGCAAAGAACTCTGAGAGGTGTGGGTGGATGCCCCTGCTCTTGGGTTTTTCTGTGTGCTTTTTCTGCAGTCAGGGACCCAACACTGCATGGCAGCTCTTTGGACTCCACAATCCCAGTGTCTGTGAAATCTGAACTCGGGAAACCTTCAACCACCACGGAGATGGGATCAAAGCCACACCACCAGTGACCCCCTTGCCTCATGGGGGGCTGTGCTCTAGTCCCCTGGCTCACAGTCCCCCCCACCTCCTCAGTGCTCAATTCTGCCCAAAGACCGACCCATCTTGCCCCATGGCAGGTATGAACCAGACACAGGTGACGGAGTTTGTGCTCCTGGGCTTTTCCCACGGCCAGCCCTTCTTCTTTGCTCTTTTCTTGGCCATTTACCTGGCCACGCTGCTGGGGAACTCCGCAATACTCTGCCTCGTGTCCCTGGATCCCCATCTCCACAGCCCCATGTACTTCTTCCTCAGCCAGCTGTCCTGCCTAGACCTTTGTTACTCCTCAGTGACGGTGCCCAAGATCCTGGCAAACGCTCTGCGCCCACAGCCGACCATTTCCTACGGCGGGTGCCTGGCGCAGATATTCTTCCTGATGGCGTGCGCGGGCACCGAGTGCGCGCTGCTGGCCGTCATGGCCTACGACCGCTACGCCGCCGTGTGCCAGCCCCTGCGCTACGCCCAGGCCCTGAGCCGCGGCACCTGTGCCACGGCTGTTGCCGGCTGCTGGCTCTGGGGGCTGCTGGACTCGGCCATGCACATCGTCCTGGCGGCCCGGCTCTCGTTCTGCGGGGCTGCCCGGCTCCAGCACATCATCTGCGACACGCCGCCACTGCTGGGGGCCGCCTGCAGCGACACCCGCCCCAACGAGCTGGCCCTCCACGTCTCCAGTGTCTTTGTGGGACTCAGTCCCTTCCTGCTTGTTGTAATCTCCTACCTCTACATCCTGGCCACCATCCTCGGGATGCCACTGGCCACCAGCCGGCGCAAGGCCTTCTCCACTTGCTCTGCACACCTGCTCGTGGTCTCGCTGTACTTCGTGACGGCCAACCTGAACTACAACCGGCCCAGCTCGGGCTATTCCCCGGCAGCTGACATACTGGTGTCTGTGATGTACTGCATCATCACCCCCATGCTCAACCCCCTCATCTACAGCCTTCGCAACCAGGAGGTGTGGGGGGCCCTGCGGAGGGTTCTGCGGGTGAGTGACACACCAGGCTCCCCCAGCAACAATGCCTGAGCAGTGCCAGGGCTGCCACAGGCTGCCAGCACAGTGCTGGCACTGCAATGTCCATCCGTGGGATGTTTGTGACAGCACAGCGAGCCTGGGCTCCCAGCCCAAGCACATGGCACGCTGGCATCACTTGTCTCACCCTCAGCACATCACTGATAGCAGAAGGGCAAAATAAAGTCAGGAACAAGGCTACAGGTCCAGGATTCTGTCTTTATTTTCCAAATGCCATGTGCTGAGCTTGGCACAGGACCTGCTGCAGCTGTGTCCAGCACTGGGGCAGAGCCGGGAGCTCACTGGGGCAAGGGAGATGACACAGGCAGGTCACACCTGCAGCCACACCACCTGCATCAGCTGGACCCAAACATGCTCATGTGTACTCAGTTACCAGGAGATACCCAACAATATCTAATCTGTTCCCAAAGAAACTCACTGGAGAGTCAGGACTGGGACTAGGGGGCACACAGCCTTGTTGGGAGCAGTTTGCCATTTCTTAGTGCACAACACATGCTGATTTTACTCTTCAGGGAAAGAAACGTTTCTGTAGCCCACCTGTTGGGCTGGGCTGTTGCTCCTACCCAGACAGGTTGTGAGCCCCTCAGCCCTCCTTGCTATTTGCCCTTCTGGATTCCAAAACGTCCTTGAAACACCCTCAGTCCAGTGTCACTGGACACATCAGAGTCTGACCAATGAACCCTTTCTGAAGAGCCCCTGGAAAGGGACAGCAGGAAACAGCAGAAACTGCACAAGGAACAAGACTGGGGAAGTTACCCCAGAGAAACAGAAAACCCAAAGCACTCCAAACAGAAACCCCAAAGCCAACCAACCAGAAACCCAAACACAAAACCTCTGGAAAAGTTACATTAAAATTGGTAATTTTTAACCCAAATCCCAATGCACCTTTCCTGTGACAGACAGACACAGCCTTTGGGTTTTCCCAGGATCAAACACTGACCAGGAATGCTGCACTCCTGCCCAGGCAGTACAGCCTTGGTCAACTGCTGGGTGGTCCAGACCTCACCTGCAAGTCACACTGAACTCTAAAGCTTTTGTGTCACAGTGGGACCCCCTGCACACTCTATTGGCAGTGGCAGTGACTGGGGTGTGCACCCACAACTCCTCAGGTGTTCCTGCAGCCCCTCAGGTGCTCCTGCAGCCCCTCAGGTGTTCCTGCAGCCCCTCAGGTGTGCTCCCACAGCTCCTCAGGTGTTCCTGCAGCCCCTCAGGTGTTCCTGCAGCCCCTCAGTCCCACAGCCCCTCAGGTGTGCTCCCACAGCCCCTCAGGTGTGCTCCCACAGCCCCACAGCCCCTCAGGTGCTGTGCTACTCGGCTGTCCCTGGTTTATTCCTGCTGTGATGGTACCTGTATCCCACAGAGGAACAATTCCCACAGCTGAGCATCCGCCTAAGAGGTACTGGCTTGAGGGAGGGCTTTGCTTTGCATTTCTGAAAATGGTTTTAAACATTAGCAATAAACTGTTTCTTCCTGCCCTGCTTCCCACCTGCCCAGCTTTTTCCCCACAGCTGTGATGAAGAGTCAGGGAGTTTTTTCAGGAGCCTCCAGCAGGCACAGGGACATGAGCTGTCACAGAATCACCAGGACACAGTGATTAGAGCCAGGCCAAAGCAGAAGCTGAGAGGGAGGGCACAGAGCTGGGCAGACACACCAGTGCCCAAAAGGGGCACACAAGCCATGTTCATGTTTCTCTGGTCCATGCTACAAACATGGCTCATCCTAAAAATGGAAACCCTTCCTTGGAATAAGCACAAATTTGGCTTACCCAGGGCTCTTTCCCCTGACCCCTAACTAGGATGAGATCCAGGGCCACAGCAACTGACAAAGGTCCCACAGCTCACATCCCTTCTGCCTTGCCTGGACTGGATTTGGCATTTCTGCTCTGGGAATTGCCCCACTGGGAACAGGACACGCTCCTGCAGGCTTGCTGGCTGACAGGTGCAGCAGCCTGGAGAGAAAAGACCTTATATTGCACTCATATTCTCCTAAACCATCCCACCTTTCCTACCTGGAAGTGGATGGGAATCAAAATCCTCTTGGGCATAAGACAAAACATTCCCTCTGGCACTGCCGTTTGCTCCCTGACATTTCTCTGAACTGGGTGTACCAAGCTGAGCCAAATGAAGCTGATAACATGGGAAAGGCTGAAGCAGAGAGAGGCTGCTGTGATTTGACAATAGCCAAATGCCAGGCACCCACAAAATTCACTCACTCAACCCCCCTGCCACAGCTGGGCAGAGGAGGGGAAAAATTAAATGAAGGGCCCATGAGTTGAGATAAGGACTGTGAGAAAACACTTCACACCGTGGTCTCACCAGGGCCTGCAGAGGAATTTCGGCTCCAGCACCTGGAGCACCTCCTGCCCCTCCTTCTCCACTGACCTTGGTGTCTCCTTGTTGTTTCCCTCACATGTTCTCACCTCCTCCTCCTCTCCGAGGAGAAACAAACAAACAAACAAACAAACTGTGCTCACTTTGTTTTGATTTTCTTCTTAAATATGAAATTCACAGAAGCAAGAGGTGGAATGTGCTGGTTTTGCAGGCCTGGTTTTTGGTGGCTCCTGTGAGAAGCTGCTGGAAGCTTCCATCATGTCTGGCAGAGCCAGTCCCTGATGGCTGCTGGCCAAGGCTGGGCCAGTTAGAGGTGATGGTAACACCTCTGTGATAACAGATTTGAGAAGAAAGTCAAAACAAAGCGAGGAGCCATTTGAATTCCAGCTAGAGAAGAGGAAGAGAGAACATGTGAGGGAAACAACGTGGAGACACCAAGGGCACTGGGGAAGGAGGGCAGGAGCTGCTCAAGGCATTGGCACTGAAATTCCTCTGCAGCTGTGGTGAGACCGTGGTGAAGCAGCTGTGCCCCTGCAGCCCCTGGGGATCCACAGGGGATGCAGAGATCCATGCACAGCTCGTGGGGATCCACAGGGATGCAGAGATCCATGCACAGCTCGTGGGGATCCATGGGGGATGCAGAGATCCATGCACAGCTCCTGGGGATCCACAGGGATGCAGAGATCCATGCACAGCTCCTGGGGATCCATGGGGGATGCAGAGATCCACCCACAGCCCATGGGGATCCACAGGGATGCAGAGATCCATGCACAGCCCATGGGGATCCATGGGGGATGCAGAGATCCACAAGGGATGCAGAGATCCATGCACAGCCCCTGGGGATCCATGGGGGGTGCAGAGATCCACCCACAGCCCATGGGGATCCACAGGGATGCAGAGATCCATGCACAGCCCATGGGGATCCATGGGGGATGCAGAGATCCACCCACAGCCCGTGGGGAGGTGCCCAGGCTGGAGCAGGCGATGCCTGGAGGAGGCTGTGATCCAGTGGGTGACCATGGAGAGAGGTCCCTGCTCCCAGGCTGGAGCAGCCTGTCCTTGCAGGACTGCACCCTGTGGGAAGAGTGACCCACACCATGGCAGTTTTGGGAGGGCTGCTGCTCACGAGAGTGGACCCACTCTGGAGAAGTTCATGGAGAGCTGTGTCCCATGGGAGGGGCCCACAGCCTCACAGGGGAAGGACTCCTCTCCCAGAGCAGTGGAAGAAAATCTCAGGGATAAACTGACCCAAATCCCCATGCCCTGTCTCCCTGCACTGTTGGTGGGAAGGAGGGAGGGGGTAGGGGGGGAAAGGGGTTTTAAGGGCTTATTTTATTTCTCATTATTCTCCTCTGACTCTGTTGGTAATAAATTAACTTTGTACCTCTAAGTCAAGCCTGTTTTGCCCTTGTAGTCTTTTCTCTCAGTCCTTAACTCATGAAGCCTTCATTAAATTTTTCCCTCCTCTGCCCAGCTGTGGCAGGGGAGGGTGAGTGAGTGACTTTTGTGGGGGCCTGGCATTTGGCCAGTGTCAAACCAGGACAGAGGCAGAAGTTTGGAAGGAAGCAGCTTGCACTGTGCACACTTCATTGCAGAAGCTTCACATAATTTGCTGGGAAGAGGCCGACTCTGCCACGGCAGTGTCCCCGCCACCAGCCTTCATCCACCATCTCAATGTGTGTGATTGTGTCATCAGGGTCAAAGGAAATCTCATCATCTCCATCTGCAAAAATTGTCAAGAAAGAACAGTCACAATGCAACAAAACCCCAAAGAGAGCTGGTTCACCTTCCTCCCATCTTCCCCCAGGCAGAAGGCAGAACAAGTGCTCTGGTAACCTCCAAGAGTTTACCTCACCAACCCCCATCCAACAGCACAGATAAAGCAGAGAAAGAGCAACACCTCATAGATGAAAGATGAAGTTTCTCTGTTCCTACCCCGCTTTGAGCCAGGACAGTGGCCAATTTTTTGCAGTAGCTGGGAGGGGCCGTGACCAAGACACAGAGGTTATTCTATACCACCTCATGTCATTGCCAGGGCTGGGGGAAAGGGACTCTCGATTCCAAGGAAGATGGGGCTTCTTCTGGTTGAGAAAATGTGGTGGAGGGAGCCATCCGATATTGTCTGTTGTTGGGTGGTTTTCCACATGAATAATTTCTTTTGTTATACTTTTTGTTATTAACATTGTTGCTGTTACTGTTCCCTTTCCTATTGCTGTTTACAGTAAATTGTTCTTACCTCAGCCTGTGATCTTTGCCTTTTTGTGCCTCCAATTGGAGAGGAGAAGTGATGCACATTTTTTTACTGGGAGTACTAAATTGGAGAATACTATTCCTACACCATGACAGTTCCCAAGCCAGGTCTCATTCTGTTTCCCAGGCGGAAGAAATTTAAACCACCAAGTCACAGATCCTTTCCCCACTGCTGATACGGTGAGGCCCCATGTCCCCCCTGCACAGCCCTGCCAGGGCTTTCCCCAAAGCCCTGAGGGCAGACCCACCTCCTTGGTAATCGTAGAGAGCCACTGCACAGATCCCGGGGCTCTGCCCCTCATGAGCACTGTCCATGTTCCCTGCAGAACACAGGACAGACAGATGAGACACAGGCTGAAGCAGCCACACAGTCCTGGCCAGTGCCACCCTCCAGCCCAGCTCTGGGAAAGCACATCCAAACCCTGTCAGCAAGGAGAGATGCTCCACAGCCCAAAGCAAGGTGTGAGTTCCCTCCCCTTCTTCAAGGAGACAGCTGGGTCCTGATCTTTCACTCTCCTCTCCCAAGAAAAAGGCTGGGAATAACTCCAACCTCTTCACTTGCCATTTCCAGTAGCAGCAAAGCTGCGATGGAAGCACTGACAGCAGCCCGAGCAGTTTGCTGCTGTGCAGGAACAAAGGCTACCTGCACTCCTCACACCAGGAGACCCCCCCAGGCCAGTGGAACACCAGCCATGTGGGGAATGGGCTGAAGCACAGGCACCCCCAGCCCCAGTGCAGCACTGGCAGCCGCTTGCCAGGAAACTGCAGCAAGAGCATTGGTCCACATGCAGCTTCTCCTGGGCCTGTGGCAGCCTCCTGCCAGACCGTGATGTCCAGTCCAGCATCCCATGCAGCTCATCTGCACCTTAGGGCTGGGCAGGGAAGTGGGACACAGCCAAGTCTCCACCATGAGAAGCTGCTATCCTGACCACAGCAGACTTCAGGATAAAACTTCCCTCTGCAGTTTGTCCCATACATCCAGTGAGGTTAGTGGACAGGTACAAGCTCCCCAACACATGGGCTCTTCCATCACTACTCACCCAGCTGGGGTTGGCTCTCTCTGGGCTCCTGAGGAAGGATCACCTCATAGTCTTCACCTCCATCTCCTCCAAAGTCATAAGTGGCATCCAGCTTTCCCGGCCGGGCTGGCAGCTCCTCATAGTCAGCAGCTCCACTGGCAATGTCGTAGTAGTCAGAGGGCTCTGGCAGCTCCTCATAGTCTCCACCAACATCCAGACTTGGACTGTAGGAGGGCTGGCCCTGGCTGGGGACATTGCACAGCTCTGCATCCAGATCTGCTGGCCTCGGTGGCAAGGTGGGTGGTACTTCTTCATCCTCCCCTTCGGCATCCTGCCGTGTGGTGGGAAAGGGACAGGAAAGTCACCTGCAAAGCTCTGCTCTGACTCCCAGCACATGACACAAGGCAGCCCCTTTCCTGCTGCCAGGGCACAGCTGGAGCATCGTCCCCTGCACAGCAGGGAAACAGCTGAGCTGCTCGGGCTGTGCTGAACCACAGCTGGGATTGCTCTGGAGACCCTCAGGACTCAGGTGTTTGAACTCTGTCCATACTTCACTACAGCCCACGGCAGTGCCACTGCACTGACCCACTCCCAGAGCCTGTCCCACAGCCTCAGGTGCTGTGCAGCCACGTCCCATCCCCATCCCAGTGCCCCCCCTTATCCTCCCAAAGCCTCTCACACCCTGTGGCTGTGCTCCACGTCTTCCTGCAGGGCTGCACATAAAGCACAGCCCCTCTCGGGTGCGATCCCCTCGGCCTGCTGCCCTCCCCAGCTCTCCAGGCTGCCTTGGCACCTGCTCTCCTGGTGACACGGGCTGCTCCCCAGCAGTGCTCCTGGGTACCTGTGCTGGCATGGCTGGAGGGGCTGCCCCAGCGTGCTCCTTCTCTCTCGGAGGGATTTCCTGCTGGAGAAAAGCCACCAGACTGCTCAGTCCCTTTGAACAATGGCCATTCACATTCCCAACACAGCAACTCGGAACATTTTCCTCCTCCTACAAATCTGCTCTGGGCCTGAGCATTCACAGGCTGGCGACAACAGTGGGGAGCCCCAAAGAGGAGCATTTTGAGGGGGGGACAGCTTCACTGTTAGCACCCCTGTGTCCTCGGAGTGTAGGAACAGCACCAGGTGGGAGGGCAGGTAAACACAGGGACTGGGGGCCATCTCCAGTTTGCTGGGATGCATCCCACATACAGACTGCTGGGATAGCAGTCCTGGGGAGCAGTAACCACACTGTTTGCCAGGCACCAGAGGCAAAACAAGCTGAGGCCAGAGCACAGGCACCATGGCTGGGTGCAGATATGTCCTTATATGAGTATTTGGTGTGCTGAAAAGCAAAGTCCAGTGACAATTGTGAAGCTCAGTGGCCACTCTTGGCAGCTGCAGGGGAGCAGTTTAGGCAGGAGGTTACCCTCAAGAGGCCAGATGGAAGGACATGGAGCTCTGAGGAAAATCTGTGCCATGAGTCTTGGAGGACACGGCAGGACAGCCCTGGCTCACCTGCTGCCGAGCCAGCCGGTGCTCCCGGGCCTGCCTCCTCACACGCTCCTCCTCTGCCTGCCTTCTGCTCTCCTCCTCCGTCGACCTGGCCATGTGTTCAAACCTCGACCGCAGGCTGCTGGTGCCACTGGAAGCTGTGAGGAGACAGCTGATTGACCCAGCCCTATGTCTTCCTTCCACCACTCCAGGAGAACCCCAGACCTCTGCCTCTTCCAGGGAAACTTTCAGTTCAGCCACCTCTCCTGCCCTCCAGCACAGGTTAAACCCCCACCCACCACATCACACCTGCCAGCATGCTGCCACGGAGGGACTGAGGCCCACAGCTTCCTAAGCCCAGGGCTGGTACTCGGGTCTCACCTGCCTCCACGGGTCTTGTTTTCTCATAGGAGGAGGTAGGAGCTGCCATCTCATCAAAGCCAGCAGCACTCTGCAAGAGGAGGTGAAAGAATTGTTCAGCCTGCTGGGCAATGCCAGTGCTGGCTTTGGGTACCGGTGATGGCAAGCTTTGTTCCCAGGAGTGTTTGTCCTCACCTGTACACCTGCCCTGGCCCAGGGGAGGCTGTTTGTTGGCTTCAGGCCCTGCTTCTGACACCTCCCTGTCCTGGGGATGTGCCTGTTGCCCCCAGCCAAGGACACAGGTGTCCCTGCCCAAGAGGGGCACTGAGAGCTGGGAAGGTGCTGTGGAGCCCAGCGGGGGAGGCTGAGCAGTGGCACAGGACAGCAGGGCTGGGGGCACTTCCTGTACCATGGCAAGGAGCTGGGAGGATGCCTGGCAGGATTCCTGACCGTCTGCCTCCTCCCCAGGCCCAGGGACACTTTGCATCCATGGCTGCACTCCCCCTGGCATCACCCTGAGAGCACTTCCCTGCTGGATGCACAGCTGCCTCACCTGCCATGTGTGCAGTGGCACAGGCTGGACACCAACAGCTGTTTGTGAACACCTGCAGCATCACCGGCTTCAGGAGGTATGGAGAGAGGCTGAACTGGGAATGGTATTGGTGGGGAGGATGCAGGAAAACCAAAGTGAGATGGAGAAGGCTTAAGGGTTTATCTGCTTTCATGAGAAAACCACTTCATGCAAAAAGGAACGAGCAGGTAGGAGCCACTTTTCAGCTTGATGCTTTACACCAGGCGTGGCCAACTGCAGCCATGGAGCCCCGACAGCAGCTCTGCTCTCCCTGCAGGAAACACACCTGAGCAGGCAAACCAGCCTGCAGGCTCAGAACCAGGTGTCCACAGGGCACAGCGGAGGCCCGGACATGCTGTGTCTATGACAGTGCTTGTGTTTTGTGTGAGCCTTAGTGTGATACTGAGTGTCCAGAACTTCAAAAAAGGGGAGCTCCAGCTGCCTGAGGGTCTGTTAGGCTCTGCTCTGGTGCAGTGAATTCAGCATTTCTCCATTCCTGAGGACCAGGCAATATGAAATTTAAGTTACTTGCCCAAATAATCCTTATTTTTACCAAGTTAGTTTATGCTTCAGTATTCTCAAAATGCACCCTCTGGTATTTTACACTGGGCCAGTTCCTTCTTGCCACAGCTGTGCACTGGGATCTCACCTCCACCGGGGGAATCTCTTCTCTTTCAGCTGGGCAAAGAGCAGTGATTAGGAGGAAGCAATTGCAGGCTGCAGCAGTCTTACCTTATCCACTCTATCCTTCTGGACCCCATAACGGCCTCCAAACCCCTTGGCATAGTCTATATGGAAAAAAAAAAGTTATTTTATAGTTATTTAGAATGCTCCTCTGGCTTTGGTATGCTGTGACCAGTGATATGGGTTTGCACGTGTTATCTCTAGTTAGATGTGATGACATACAGACAAAGCTCAGTGCTCTGGACAGCAGCTTTTAGGATTAATCCTGCCCTCATTCCAGCTGAGGGCACAGGTGTGCAGGGCTGCAGCTGCCAAACCCGAGCTCAAGGGTGAGGCCAGTCACCCCACCTGACTGGAGTGTGGTTGTGTTCAGTGAGGTCAAACATGCTGTACACAAGGCAAGCCTGAGATCTGCTCTGCCTCATTCCTCTGAGAGCTCCTGACTTCAGTGTGTGACTCGTGTGTGCAAAGAGCAAATCTGGACAGAGCTGGGGCAGGGAGGTGACAATGAGCTTATGGTTGGGAATGACTCTCACAGACAAATCATGGCAGAGTCTGCGAGATCTGATTGAGGGACTCACGTTCCATGTCCCCCACTGGGCCAAGCTCCCACCCACTCTGCCCTTGTGCTTTGGGGTTCACAGCTGCTCTGCAGTGTGCTGGACACATTCTGTTTTCAGCAGCTGGATCTCTTACTACCAACCACAAGCTCCAGACACAGATCTGTGTGCTCCAAGGAAACTGCTACCACCTCTGGCAACACTGCCCAACCTCTTTGGGATGCGTGGGGTTCCACTTCTTCCTGATGGTCCCAGCCAAGGGCATTCTTGTCCTGACGATCCCTCTGGACCCCAAACTTCCCACCAAAGCCCACAGAATAGTCTTCAGCCACAGAGATCCAGGTCAGGGCATGGAAGAGAACACACAAGGGAGGGAAGGAGACAAGTGGCAGCAGTGTGAGTTCAGGCTGTTCTCACAAGCTTTCCATGCCTGGACTTAGAGAAAGACATGGAGCAAGGCCAGATTTCCCCAGTGGTGCTGCAGCAACAGCCCTCCCTCCTCCCTGGGATATGTTACCTGCCATTAGCACCTGCTTGGGCTTCCCCTTCACCCTTCCTTTGGTGATATGCTCCAAGAGATCCCTGTGCCCACAGAGCTCCTCTGCTCCTCTTTCTTTAGCCTAAACTCTTCAGCAGCCATGCACTGTGCAATGGCTTTCCTCACCTGGCCCATTCCCAAGAGCTCCCTTAGCTCTTCCACCACTCCTGCAGCAGATTGCAAATGCCTGCACCGTGCCCCGTAGTCCCAGTGGGCACAGTCCCCAGCTCCAGCCCTGGCACTGCCTGCTCCCTCCCCTCAGCTGGCTCCCCCAGCTCCCTCACCTCCTCCAGCACCCCCAGCACCCCAGCACCCCCAGCTCCCTCAGTTCCTCCCACCACACCCAGCTTCTGCAGCTCACCTGGCTGCTGTGGCTCACCTTTCTGAGAGTCATGCTTCTCTGCCTGGCTCTTGTAGTCAAATCCCACAGCTGCTTTGTCCACCTTATCCCTCTCCACTCCGTAACGGCCACCAAAGCCCTTGGAGTAATCTGAGGTGGGGTGTGGAGTCAAATGCTGCCCCCAGCACGGGGCTGGTGGGGAGAGGATGGGGAGCAGCACTGGGAAGGGCCCCCAGGGAGAAGGGACAGCAGCAGAAATTATGGAAAACACCATAGAAAGTGAAGGGTTGGAGGGAACAGAGTGGATGGCGAGGAGCACCACGGATGAGAGCCCACAGGAATGGGGGCACAAGGCAAATGGGGGTCGGGGCACCAGGAGACACAGCAAGCCAGGAGGAAAGGAAGAAACAGATGTGCCAAGGACAGTGGGAGCTCTGTCACCCACGAGGCAAAGCCAAGTGGGCTTGGGCACTGACAGCCCATCCCTCATCCCACTGACATCAGTCCCTCAGCCACCTCCAGGGCCAGGATTTCAGCCTGTGGTCTGCCAGCCTCGGGAAAGGGCTGTGAGTAAAACACGAGCCTTGGGAGTACAGGAATGGCAAAGGGCTGTGAGTAAAACACTGAGCCTTGGGAGTACAGGAATGGGAAAGGGCTGTGAGTAAAACACTGAGCCTTGGGAGTACAGGAATGGGAAAGGGCTGTGAGTAAAACACTGAGCCTTGGGAGTACAGGAATGGGAAAGGGCTGTGAGTAAAACACTGAGCCTTGGGAGTACAGGAATGGGAAAGGGCTGTGAGTAAAACACTGAGCCTTGGGAGTACAGGAATGGCAAAACGCTTGCTATGGTGGAATCTCAGCTTCCACAAGGACACACCTGACCCTGGGGACTGAACCCCCTTTCTGCAGACTTGCCCCCACTCTTCTCCCTGGCACACTGGTCGTTGTGTGAGAGCACAGCACAGTTGCCTTGTGCCTCTCCTTTTTCCATCTCCAAACCAGTGATCCATTAATGACTTCAGACATGTTCAGCTGTTTTCTAAGGACCACCAGGTTATTACTGGCTGATTCCTGAGACATTTCAGCCTCCATCCTCACTCCTGGCTGTACAGACTCCTCCTTTCAGACACCTGCCTGCTCAGTCTCTAAATCCTGCCCTTCAGGACTAAATCAGAGTCACCTCTCCCTGCTCCCTGATGCAATTCCCACAGGTCTGCAATTCACAGGACTGAGTTGAGGCTTCTCTGACAACTTCAGCTGTACCAGTCCATGGAGGCTGTGATCTAGAGAAATATGAGTAAGAATATTTTGTATTCTAGAATGGATCTCTGTTTCACAGAAGCTCAGTCATCGGTAAGTCCTAAAAATTCTTAAACTTATTGTGACTAAACTATTATCTACCTGTGGGGCTGTTATTGAATGGACCTTTAAGAGAGCTGTCTTCAGTAAACACAGATTTTATGACTGTTACCTGGCTGCTGGAGCTTCCAGTGTGGACACATTTTTATGAAAATTTCCATTTTCTGAGCAATTTCTGTGGTTTCACACAGCCTGAGGAATTCCTATGTCTACAAGAATATTTAATGGAGCACAACTGCACGTCATTCATGATGAACCAAGAATGCCTCAAACCATTTTCCTTCTCTTAGTTTCCTTTTAAATGAACCTGATTCAGTTCTTTCCTTGGTAATGCAGTATTCCTCACATTTACCTGAAACAGCAACAGACAATGCCCTCTCACGTTCTCTTGGGTGCAGAATATTTAAAATACCTGTAGTTTCAATTCTTGCACTGTTTGAATTATCTGCAGAATTCTGCAGAAGTTTGGACGCAGAATTCACTTTGTTTCTTCACAAAGAAAAGCTTTGTAGGGTTTTGCTTTCATATCCATTGCTGTGCCTTTTCCCTACAGGGCTGCTTTTCCAGCAGTCACTTCTCAACAGTGATCAGGCTTCCTCTGGAGCAGTTCTACCAAGGGCTTTGAGAGGAGAGGGAGCACCAGCCACCCATCACAGGGTGGGGGTGTCTCCTCTGCTCAGCCAGGATGGGTTTCCACCAAAGCAAGCACAGAGACAAGCAGGAGGTACAGTATGAGGATGGTGACAGGACAGCAGCGCACGGGGCCACAACAGTGATGGACTGGGAACAGGAACCTGAATCAAGAGACAGGAGATTGTGCCACAGCCAACAGCACGGGATACTGGGAGCAGAAGGTAAGCTGGGCAAAGGGTCAAGGGGCCACGTGTGCCCACGGACTTGCCTGTCTGGGACGAGTGTTTCTCCACCTCACCCTTGTATTCAAAGCCCAGTGCTGACTGGAACAAGAAGGGGAGCACTGTCAGTCACCCTGAGGGCCAAGATGGGTCTCAGCCTCCCACCCCTGGGCCAGGCTGTTACTGACTGCCTGTCTGGTGCTGCATACAGGGGCAAACACACAGCCCCTGAACAAACAGTGTTCTGCCTGGACGGGACAGGCCCAGCTCAGCAGTGCACACCAGTTGCCTCCACAGGTGCCCCACGTGTCATCAGCCACTGCCCCGCACAGAGGTGAGCTGTGCTCCAGCGTGACCAGGGCACGTGGCACACCCTGCATGCCCTGAGCTTTGAAAACTGAGCCACAGCCGGCACCAGCGCTGCTCCAGGGGCAGCACGGGCCACAGGTGGGTATTTCAGCTGCCCTGTCCAACTCACCTTGTCTGCCCGGTCCCGCTGGACTCCAAACTTGCCACCAAAGCCCTGGGCTGCATCTGTCTGCGAGGAGTGCTTCCCAACATCAGCAACGTACTCGTGTCCTACTGCGCACTGCGAGGAGAGACAGCACGACATCAGCATCCGTGGTGGGCAGGCAGAGGCACCACAGCTGCTTCCACACGCTGCTGACACGCTCACAACCACGGGGCAACGGGTCCAAGCTGACTGTGCCCATGCTCTCCACGTGGCCTTGCCAGCAGCAGCTCTGCTCTGAGGCCTGGGAGGAGCCACAAGGGCTTCACCTCACAAACTGTCCCCACTGCCAGCTCATTACACAAAGTAAAAGTGTGGGATGCCAAATGCCAGCTGCTCTCAAGTGCTGGTGGACTTGCACGGTAGATAATCACATGGGAGGAAAGAGAAAAGTGCAGATAGGCACACACAGCTGAGAACTCCAGAGGTCTGGCACCCATTCCCTGTTTCTGTATCTGACAGCGAGGGCAAGCAAACCTGGCACAGGCCAGGCCAGGATCCTGCTCTCCCTGCTGGAGGTGCTGTGGCCAGGAACCACAGACACTCTATGCCAAAATGGAATGGCTGTGCTCAGACTGGAGCACAGTGAGGGTGTTTCTGTTGAGCAACATCTTGGCCTTTGTCTGGTTTCACCAGGATGCTGCAACTGTTCGGCTTCTGCCCCTTCTGAGGAGTGTGTGCAGCTCCTGACTACAACAGCTCTGGCAGGGAGAGCAGGGAATTTTTGAGGACAGTCTTTCTCAGCCTGCCATCCTGGTATTGTTCAACCCCACAGTGACCACACCTATGAAACTCTACTGCAACCTAATCATCTCACTTCTGAGAAAGAAGCATTAAATGCTGAAAGGTGCAGAAAAAAGTGTGATAATGATTCTCACAAAACATAGACCAGATGTGATGTCTAGGGCTTTATCTTGGGGAGATATGAGGTCTGTAATGCAGAATATGAGGAGGGAATTACTATACATTAGTTCTCCAAGCACAGGTAGGAAGGCACCAGATTTAATTGTTAAGCAGGCTGGAACAGCCACAGAAATTCCTTCACAGCTAAAGGGTGCATTGCAAGGGAGTTGTGGAGATGAGTCACACAAACGAATTCAAACAGATCCTGGAGACAGACTATGGGCTAGCTGGACACGTGTGAATCTGTGCAGCCATCCAAACTCTCCATTCTCTCCCTTCAGGGCCAGGCCAGAAAAGAGGGATTCCCCTTCCTTTGTGAGAAAAGCACTTTTCCACTGAGGCCTAAGGAAGCCTCCCACAGCTGTTACCTTATCCATTCGGTCCTTCTCTGTTCCAAATTTGCCCCCATAGCCATAGGATGCCTTGGGGCCAGTCTCCAGCTCCTTCTTCTTGATGACCTCATGTTCCTCTGACACCTTGTTCCTCAGCTGATGGATGCTGGGGACAGAGACAGGGCAGGTCAGTGCGGGATTTCGCAGAGCCATGGGGTTATGTGGAGCATCCCGTGCCCCTGCACCGGCCACAGCCCAGCAGGACACACACGCAGGGCCGGCTGGGCTGGGCTCCCTGGGTGCCAGCCACACACGAAGCCTCTGTGCCTGAGAGGGCACCCCTGGGACTGGCAAAGGACCAGCGTGCTCAGGGGGACATCCAGCCCCTCTCCTGTTCAGGGCTACACCCCGACCTTCTCGGGACCCCACACCTTCCTTCTTCGGGGGGCTGCACTGGACACCCTGCAGGGCTGCGCTGGGCTGTCCCGGCCTTTGCACCGGGGCAGCCCCAGGTACACGTGCTCGCCCCGCCATCCCCGCAGCTGCGGGCCGGGACCCAGCGAGGAGCCGCAGAACGGGGCCCGCGGAGGCGCCCCCGCCCCGCCGGTCCCCAGCCCGGCTGTGCCCGTGGTATCGCCCGGCTCTCGTCTGCGGGGCCGGTCCGCAGCCCGGCAGGGCTCGCTCTGTCCCCTCAGGGCCGGTCCGCAGCCCGGCAGGGCTCGGTCTGTTCCCCCAGGGCCGGTCCCAGCCCGGCAGGACTCGCTCTGTCCCCTCAGGGCCGGTCCGCAGCCCGGCAGGGCTCGCTCTGTCCCCTCAGGGCCGGTCCGCAGCCCGGCAGGGCTCGGTCTGTCCCCTCAGGGCCGGTCCCAGCCCGGCAGGGCTCGGTCTGTTCCCCCAGGGCCGGTCCCAGCCCGGCAGGGCTCGCTCTGTCCCCTCAGGGCCGGTCCCCCACGCCCCCCGGTCCCCCACGCCCCCCGGTCCCTCGCGCCCCCCGGTCCTCCGCGCCCCCCGGTCCCGCCGCACTCACTCGATGTGCCCGGCGCGGCCGGAGCCCTCGATGGTTTTGGCTCCCCAGCGCTGCTCCCGCTCGGAGATGTCGTTCTGCGGGACGAACCGCGGCCGTCAGCCCCGGCCCGCACGGGGCTCGGGGCGCTCCGTCGGACCAGCACCCCGTCCCCGCCGGGCAGGGGCCGGGCCGGGCCGGGCCGGGTCCCCGACCCGCCCCGCAGAGCCGAGGTGACACCGGGCATGTGTGGAATTCGCGGTTGGGGAAATAATCGAGAAACCGCAGTGACCTCAGCCCTCGGGCCCGGCTATCGCGGCCTTGTGTTGTCGCTTTGCGGGAGGTCTACATTTAACATATATTCTATGAAGTGAAACATCGATAAAGTCTTTCCTAATATACAATAAAGCTGAAAATAGGTATATGTGAAATAAAATGAAAAAAACCCATACAACGTCTTATTCTGTTCACGCTTAGTTTGAATGCTTCCACAAATAGAAGCAATTAAGTAAGCAAAAAAACTGGACAGTGTAGATTTTATCTAAAACATTAATAACTTGAAACTATGAGAAAGGAATTTGACTTTCTGCCCCAAACTAGAATTTCTTCCTGGAAATAATTAGGCGAGACTGAAGCTTGAAAACACAGCCCAACAGGAGAGGCTTGACTAGTGAAGTATTAGAGAACCAAATGGAAAATGAAAATCATGACCCTGTATGAATGTAGAGGGCTGCCCCTCCACTCTCACCATCTCAGAGTTGAACTAGATAGAAAACAAGAGTTTAAGAGGCACAGAGCTGCATCTGATCAAGTTGACTGTAAACAGAGGACGATTTTTCATCTGGAAAAAAGATAAATGAGGGAAACCCTGGATCCTGTACAGTTACAAACAGTGTGGGACAGAGAAAATGTATTTGCTGTCCCTTGTAAAATATGTTGTGGAGAGGACAAGGGAAGTTGCCAGGGAGCATGTTTAAGAAGCCCTGCACATTCTGTACTCTTTAGGTGCCATTACTTGTGGTCAGACATGGGGTATGCAATAATGTAGGAAGTTCTGGAGACTAAACCTGGAGATGTGTCAGAAGTGGCTTAGACAGGTGATCCGACAGTACCTGCAAGGGGCTGATGACACTCGGTTGATCCTGCCCTGCCAGGCCCTGAGCCCTGGCCCAGCTGAGCAGCAAATGCCCAGGGCCAGCAGCTCTTCACACCACCAGTACAACAGTTCCACAGCAGACACTCACCACGAAATCAGGGTCCGTGTCCCAGTCGTCTCCCTGAGCCTCCACTTTCACCGACACGTTGTGTCCCACAACTGCTTTCCACATCTGCACAACAAGGACATGGTGTCACCAGGACATGGCCACAGCTGGCTTGTACCCAGCCACAGCAGAGCTTGGGCTGGAGGGGGCCCTTACAGGTCACCTGTCCTCACACATCTGTCCCTCATACTGTTGCCCGATACCAAGGTAAAACACAAACCAACAAAGTTAGTTTATGCGGTGCTTTATTTGAGGCCCCGGGGACCTGGGGACTATGTCCCAAATCAGAGTCCGAAGACCCTCCATCAGATCTTCATCTTTTATACCCTTTTACAAAGATTACCTCATAAGGCTACGTGCAAAACTAACATTCTTTACTTCAAAGCAGTTATACAACCGTTACTTTTGTTACTCAAATAACAATCCCCCTAAACTATAAATCTTAAAAGGTTGTCTAACTTAAAACTATAGATTAATTTTCTTGCTTAATCCCACCACCAAACATATTCTATTTCAACCTTATCTCTAGGAAACTACCTGCAAACTTTGTATGTTCCACATGCTTGACTGATCTCTATGAACATTGTTTTCTTCCTTTCTCAGTACATTCTCTGCACATTCTCAAACATTTTCCCAGGGCCTACATGAGGAACAGCCAAAACTAAGCCTTAGCATAACTACTACTACACAACCTATTTTAAACAACCAACATAATTTTATCCCACTGGTAACAATACAGCACAGGGCACCCCAAAATAGCTGCTCCTGAGCCCCAGCATGTCTTACAGCAAAACACACGGAGTGTTGGTGTAAACCACAGCCTTTGTGCACCCTGACTGCAGTAGGAACACACTCCTAATTACAATGTAAATGAATGATGACATCCGATTACCAGATTCTGCTTTTCTAACACACATTAATTTTCTCTGCTGTGGGAGCCTGTTCCCTGCATTACCCCCCTATTAGCATGGTCACACACACCATGGCATGCTCCAGCACCGTGACACTGTGCTGCTGGAGCTGAGGTGGACTCCTCAAACCTCTTGTCTGCTTTTCAACCTTTTAATCCCTCCTCTGAAGGGTCAGAGCAAGGCTGGGCAGTGGTGTGACAGAGCTGGGGCTGTGTGGTGTTCATGTCTGTCAAGTGGAGAAAATGGGAAATGGGGCTAAAAGCACTGTAGGGCTAAGCTGGCTGGGGCTGTGGTGGAACCACTCCTGCAGGCCTGGAGGAAGTGATGGGCCCAGGAAGTGGAAGTTAAAAGTAATGTGAAATCTAAAACCACTGAGTTTCGTTTTCAAGGTGACCGTGGAAAAAACATGATGAAAAAGCCCTCCCCAAACAACTGAGTTTTTACAAAATGAGAGAGAGATGAGTTGGCTGCCCCTTACACCCCAGAACAATCACTCTCATCAGAGCCCCATCCCTTCATATCCCTCCCCTTTTACTGCCTGCAGCGTTGAGGAACCACAAGTTCTCTGTGTTGCCCAAAGCAGCTTTTTCGTGGGGCAGAGAGAAAAATTGAAGACAATGTGCAGGAAAGACTGAGCTGAGCCCTGTTCTCCATCACACCAAACTGTGACCAAATCAACAGGAGGACAGAGACCTCCTGCGTGCTGGATCTTCAGTAACAGCAGCTTTTACCATGTGCTGCCCAGCTGTGCTACCCTCTCCCTCCCATGGCTGCATGAGAGCCTCAGACAGCCCCGAGCACTTGGGGCAGCTGCCCTCTGTGAAAGAAAAATGTTTATGCTGAGTAATTAAGTAATTCTCTGTTTATGCTAAGTAATTAACTGTTCCACATCAAAAGCTGCTTAAGTGAATAACCTTCTGGTTTAGCACAGTGCACTGCCCAGTTTCAAGCTGTCCTTTCCAGCTGAGCTTCAAGCTGCTCTTTCCAGAGAACCATCACGGTTAGACTAGGGAGCAAAGAGCACAATGAGCACAGCAGAGATGATTCTTTTGTTAAACAAAGGCCAGGCAGACAGCTAAGGGAGAAGTTGAAGGGCTAAGACAGATCTACAGAGAAGACCTGGCTTTAGGCCTTCTCCAGGGGCCTCAGGACCACAGCCGGTCTGTGACATTGCCCACTGACTGCCAAACTGAGTAAGCTAATTGCAATTGGAAGGAGGGGAAGCAGAAAGGCTCATGTGGACAACACAGCCTCATCTAACACCACCTTTCTTCTTCTTTTCCCCCTCACTCATTTATTGGCATCTCTCACACCAAAGATTTTTAAAGTTCGTTGCTCATTTTTGTAAAGGATAAACCAGCAGTAATAACCAGCTAGCACAGGGCTGCTCGTGATCAGTGCAGCTGATTTGAGCTCAGATAAGATGGTTCAAGGTTTTAAATGCTGCTGTCAATGGTTCTTGACCACCCATTCTCCAAAGCCGCTTGCCATGCATTGTGGGAACCGTGACAAACCACAGGCTGTAATCGTATCACAAGGCACTGGATGCTGTCTATATGAGAAATATCTGCCAGGGTAGCATTTCAACTCTTTTTTTGTCCCATTTCCCCCTGGGAAAACATCCACTGCAGCACAAATACAGGGCTACCACACAGCACATTCGTGCTGGTAGATTTGGAGATGTGGTTCTTTAGAGCCTCAAACACAATGATGACAGGACAACAGCCTGAGAAGCAAATGCCAAGCACTGTCCACTTAAACATGCTTGGTCAAGAAGGAGTTATCTTTGCCCACCAAACACTACACTTTTTTGTAGTCATTTCTCACTTTCCAGTCTCCAAATCCCCTCAAGTTTTCTTACCTTTAAAGGCTCACCAGTTCCTACTGGCAAACTTGCTGCTTTTTGCTCAGGAACCTGCTGCCAAAGACAGCTTTGGGCCTGTGTCTGCTCGGAGTTCCTGTTTTAACTTCAGCTCTTTTCACTTCCTGCATCCCAGCCCCCAGCTCTGCTCAAATCATGAGCTGGCCCCAGTGCTGCAGTTCCCCCAGGCTGCCTCTGCCCCGAGACACCCATGCAGTGCAGACCCAGAGTTCCCCCATCAGCACACTGGATCCCATCAGGTCCCAGCATACCTTGTGTTTTAAAGAAGATTCTCACATGGGTATAAAAAACAAAGTTCTGGTGGAGGCACAAATCCTAGAGCCAGGTCTTGAGCACGCCTTTTACTTTCAATATCTCTCCCCATTTCTCGGAGGATTGAGGAGAACACTAACTGTGCTCCTGAACCTTTTCCCATTCTGCCCAGGGCCCTGGAAACTCCTTTGATCAAACTTGGACTTCTTGTTGCAGTTTCACCAGTACCCACATGAGAAAACCAGAATGGGCACAGTCCAAAGGCTGCACTGAACTTTAGTCAGTTGTCTGGTGACATCCCTGTCTCGGGCTCCTGGGAGAGAGCAAACCCTCCTGAAGAGTGGATGTGCCATCTGGCACATGGGTGCTTTCATTGTGCTCAGGAGTGACTCACCTCTGATTGTTTCCCTCTGCTGTTTCTCCTCAGCACTGGCCTTAATGCTCATTATGAGGTGGGTTATTCTGCCCTCAGTGAGGGCACCTGCAGAGGTTCCTTGCACCTCAGCCTGTGCTGTGTCTGCCAGTCCCAGACCCTCACACCTGTCCTGTAGCAGGAGCTGAGAGGATGGGGAAGGTTCCCCTTGGAGCTCCCTGCAGTAACATCCCCACCCCGATGTTCTTTCCTCCTGGCACAAAAGCAGACCCTGTCCCAGCCTCAGTGGCAGTGCTGAATTGGTGTCAGTGTCACAGGGATGACAGAGGACAGCTTCTTTGGCTGACCTCCTTCTCAGGTTTTATTGAAGATAGACCAAAAGTCAAGGCAGGACAGGTCCATTGGAGAAGAAACAAAATGTTGAAGTGTTTGAGACAGGAAACATCAGCTAAAAGGCCCCATCTCTCATCAGGTCAAACCACAAAGCTGTTCAATCAGACTATGCTTAGCAGAGCAGGAGTTCCTTTTGAGGTTTTATTTCTATATTTAATCTAAGCTGTAATATCTAAGCTGTTCCATCTGCAGGTATAAAACATTTAAATTTACCTGAGGCATCAGAATTGTGCCTTTCTTCAGTACAGGAAAAATAATGCATGGGCTTTAAGGAAACAGACTTTGCTTATAATCCTTGCTCCTGTTAGTGAAAGCATTATCTACAGCCTTACAACACCCCAACACTGACTTTTGTTCTGATGGTGGTGGGGGACTGTAATAGTGACTGTGATCAGAGGTACCTGGTTTTGGCTACAGAAAGTTGGAAGGGGACAGTTTAACTGTCACATCTGGATTATCAGCACGTTCCAGCTCACTGTTGCCAACTTTTGTATCTGGCCTGGGGTTGCACAACTCTAACAGGGTGAAGTGTTTAGGCAAATGTAGAAAAGTAAAGATACCCAAGTAGTGATTGCAGTTATTTCCTAAAAAGTAATATTTACTCAAGTAGATATTGTTTTACTGGGATTGCTTTCACAATGCATACAAATGGTTTGGGTTGGAAGGGACCTTAAAATCATTAGTTCCACACACCCCTGACATGAGCCATTGCCTATTCAAGTGTTATTTCCCTTATTTTGTCAGCTGAAAAAGGCTGAGCAAGAGGTGAGAGAGAAAAAAGGTCATCACCTAGCATTCACACTGTATAAACAGAGCTTCTGCAACCATCACACAATGCAGCACACACACAAGAGACCTGCAGTTCACCGTGTCCCACAAAAGGTGTGGTGATACAGCAGCACTACACCCTCACTTGGACAGTTACACGACAATGTTAGACAAATTCCATCTGAAAAATAAACTTTATTATACATACAGGAGCTCATACCCCAGGAAGCTATAGACAAAATATTTGGTCACTGAATTTGACATAGTTAGAGGAAGTTCACACTGATAATCAGGGACAGTCCACAAAAGGATACACAGTGCCAGTGCTCTGGACCTGCCAGAGATCCAGCTGGTTGAGCTACCAGTGAAATCAATCCATCCTCAAACAGGCTTTCTGCACTGGCTACAGCAGCTTAGTTTACCAGCAATATCAAAAGAACTACCTCTTTCCATGGGAAAAATGTGATTCTTAATGCTCTACTTAGGAGGCAGATACGATTCTCCTGGCCAGTACTCTGAATGAAACAGCCACTCAGGATCTGACAGTGAACACAACTGGAACTTCCTTTGCATTCAACATTCTCCTTTTGGAAGAGGGCAGTCTCAAATTCAGGAATTTTTTAGAGAACATATGGAAATATATCCATATTTCCATATATCCTAAAAGATCTGGTCCATTCCCATCATTTGATTTGGGTCCAAACATGCCCAAACACCAGCAGCAGCTTTATACACCAGAGATACCAGAAGGTTTCAGAACTCTGGCTCCTTCCTCAGCACAGGGGACAGTTTATGTCTGGAGTTTCTGCCTTTGCTTTGGGCCCACAGAGCACATTATGGACCCCTTCAACACAGCCTGTGCAGGTTCAGTCTCGTGATGAGTGGATGAGAAGGCAGGAGCAGGGCTGCTCTAATTTCTAGAGGTAAGGCAGCACCTTCCATCATGAGAGGTGCACAAATGCTATAAATAGGAGGGTTTTTAACTTAAGAGCTAAGAAGTTTCATGTTTCCTATTCCTTTTAAATAACTAAATTACTGGCATTATTTTACAGGCTTGTCAGGGCAGACATATGACTGATTTTAAATGGAAGGCTCACCAGGGCCAGATACACTAATTTTGGCCTTTCTTCAACAGGAGACACAACTGAGCAGGAAACATGATTTTAAAATGCACATTCCTTAAAGTGCCCATAACTTCCTTAGGATATGCATTTCAGACAGCTCTGAGCCACGGAGCAAATCTAAGGGGTGGAAGAAAGGGAAGACAATTCTTTTACATCCAGCTGCAGTGCTCCTCCAACCCCACTCATGGATTCAGCCTAAGAGGGGGAAGATTGTGCAGTTTTAGAAGTGCTGAAGTATGGCAGCAACTGAAGAGTATTTTTCTTATTCCATCTGCAGCACAATACTATCTAAAATGAGCGGTGTTACTTCCAGGTACAGGAACAGATGCTGTACTTGAGGCTTGCAGCACAACCCTGGCTCAGAAAACGAACCACTCCTGTAGAAACACCGAGGGAAGGGCAGAACTCCTGGGAGCAGTTCCCCAGCCCCAGCACTGGCTCTGACAGCAGCACCCAGGTGTGGGGTGCAGCTGCTGCTTCAGGGCTGGTGTGGGAAAGGCTGCAGCTGGGACAAGTGCTGCCCTTCTATGAGGGTGTGCAGGCCCTCGGCACACACAGGGCTGGGGCTCCAGAAAAGGCTGTCACTGCTGTTCACAGGTGGCCTGTGAAGCACAGGAAGAGCACGACATGGACAGCAAGCAGGTACGTGGCCACTAGCAGAGGCACGTGGGTCCGGGAGCGGAAGAGGGAGCGTAACAGGCGCCGCAGTCCAGGGGTACTCCGAGTCTGGAAGAGTAAAGACAGAGCAGTCACTCCATGGAATGGCTGTGCCCCCAGCTGCCCTCATCCAGAGCTCTCCACACCATGGCTCTTGTTTAGCTAACGAGCATAAACCTTCCCCAAATCATTCCACTGCCAGATCCTAACACCAGGGCAATCCTCGTGAAATGTTCCCCTTCCCCTGCTCTCTGCAGTTCATCATGAACCAGCCCCATCCAGTTTTCTTTCCAGCATGGTGAGAGCAGAAAAACTACAGTCCCCAACCAATTTATGTGTGTCTACAGAGGAATTTATTTTCTTGAATCAGCTGGGGCTCACATAATTGACAGCTGTGAATGTTAAATTCTTACTCTGCTGGAATTATTATCCATGGAGTCGATCAGCAAGGACTGCTCGTGACCTGGAGTCATGTCAATGCTGGTACTTAAGGAAGAAGCCCACTCACTTGACTGCAACCTGCCACAACAAACATGACATTAAATTCAGTTCCTTATTATGATGCCCCAAATAAACACTGTGATCAAGCTTAGGAAAGAAGGTATTTCTCAAAAAAAGAATTAACCCCTGAAAGCAAGCCCTGGCTTCACTTGCCAAGAGCTGGTTTCATTTGTACAGGCCTCAGGCCTCCTGAGCTCACATTGAGGAAAAGAACAGGGTGACCCAACTAGCAGGAATTCTTCCTCCTTTCAAGTGAAATTTTATAGTGTGAGTTGAAAGAAGCCAAGGCAGATAGCACACCTGTATGTTTTAAATTTTGTGAAACTATTTTGGAAGCCAGCTCTGGCTGCAATAGTGCTGGTTCTTCCTATTTTCTAGTGACAGAGGCGGCAGTCACATCCTGGGGCTACTGTTCATTACTGAGATCAGCTGCAGGAGGCTTTGACAGACTTTAATGCCAGGACAAGCTACAGTTGTCCAAACTGTGTAGCAATTACCAGGGAACTTCATCCAGAATTCTTCCATACAGACCATTATTTTTTGGCTGAATCAGCAAGAGCATCAGAAGAAAGGCACGGTTTTCATGTAAAAGACCCCACTAGTCCATAACTCCAGTTATTTGAACTACCAGGAAATACACAGCACGAGTGCCTACAATCAGGTCACGTGCTAAAACCCCCTCCATAGTCAGTGAGGAGAATCAAGCATTTTGATCCTGCTGCTCACTGCATCTTAATTCCAACATCTAGTCCAGGTCAGCTGCCTTTGCTCTGCTGACTCTCAGGGCATCTGTGCAGGATCTCTGCATCTCTATGCAGAGACATATCCTGCAGAGTCCTGTGCACTGCCAACCCCAGTGCTGGATACTGGGATAGGGCAGGAGAAGGGTCTAGGCTAAAGCTAAGCCTGGGAAAGGTGGATGAAACTCCCTAAGTGTTTAATGGTTTCTCAATAGCCAAATAATTGAAAAGTTTATGTTAATTGGCAATACATTAAAAATGAGTGACATTCTTCAGTCAAAACTGTTTCATGCAAGACAGACAGGTGCTTACTGAGGAAACAAATGCCCTGGAGGCATGAGAACTCCTCTTCAGCCTGCACCCAATTCTCAGTCTCCAAATTATATTTTCCAGCAGTTAATTTAACTAATCGAGAAAGTTGTCATCTAATTTCTACACAGAATTTGTCTTAATGTCTAATCATTTGTCTCATCCTATCTGCCTGCATTTGAAGGAACTGAATTTGCTGGACTCCAGAAAACATTTTTTTTTACAGTAAGAGTGACTGAGCACCATGCCAGTTGCCCAGGGAGGTTGTGAAGTCTTGCTCTTTGGAGATACTCAACAGCCATCTGGACATGGTCCTGGGCACCTGGGTCTAGGCTGAGCAGGGGGTTGGGCCAGGTGGTCTTTGAAGGCCCCTTCCAACCTCAGCCTTTCTGTGATTCTGTGACAGACACGGTAGTTGTCTCTACAGTTGTCTCTGTAGTTGTCACTGTAGTGCCATTTGACAGATGTAATGAAGTGCAAATGAAAAGCAGAGCTAGTGAAAACACACTTCTGTGTGTGAAAAGCACCCTTCTGTGGTGACAGTGTGTGTTTGTTCAAGCTGCCTCACCTCCTGATCTGATCCTGTGCTGCAAAAAGCGCCTCCTCTGCAGCAACACGACGGTCCCGCTCTTCCTCCAGCTGCTCCTCCAGATACTTCATGTCCTGCTTTGTGCTGCTATGTAAATGTTCTGTTTCAGACAACCTGTCAGAAAGTAACAAGGCATAAGCCAAAAAAGGCCCAATTCACGGACTATTGTGATTCTGTTGTAGTCACTGATGCACTGTGTGAACAGACTCAAATTACCTCCCAGCTCACACAGGAGACTTAGTCATCTTCACTAGATTTAAACTATTTGGAAAACATGAGAGAAGATAAATCTCTTGAAGCTTCTGTTTCACATCAGGAAGGAGTTCCTTGGCTCTGTCACCATGGCTCCACCTTCTGAAAATTATTTTGAAAGGGTTTGAGGAATCATGTGCTAGATCTTAGTTTCAGAAGGTTACAAGGAATCCTGTACTACATCTCAATTCCGGACACACTCTCAGGCTACAGCCTTGAGACCAGGACCATTGATACACCAGCAGCTACTGAGGACACAGCCCACCAGATCCAAGATGCTGGTTTGGCTGGCATTGCTGCTGCATGTTGTGGTTTTTTTGAACATCTAATCCAAAGAGCTAATGACAGCTACGAAGTGCATACGACAGTTCCTCCAAGTCCACAGGATCCCAGTGTGGGATTGAGTTTTCCCAACACACTGGTACAGACTAAAAGCAACAGGTTCATCACTAGCCTCAAGGCCTTTGTCAGGACCAACATCCCCACCCCTGTTCTCTCAGACTTTTACCTCAGCCGCAGCTCCTGCAGTTCAGGTGTGTAAGTGCCTCTCTGTGGCTCATTCTTTTCTTGGGGTGCTCCTGGAGCAGCATCTGTCGCAAACAGCTCCTGAAAGAACACAGGGATGTCCTGCAGACTGCACTGAATGAAGAGGACACACAGCCACCACAATGCTGGGAAGTTAGCAGAGCCACCTGGAATGAGCTTTTCCCTGCTGTGCATCAAGCCCAGCTCCCTTACCATGCTCTTGTCTGCAGCCTGCAGCTCCTGGAGCTGCCTCTCGAGCACCAGGCAGCGGTTCAGGACCTCGCTGTAGTGCGGGTGGCTCTCACAGGTGCTCCGACTGCTCCCATGGAGCTGGAGGGAGAGGGCGTTTTTCTCCTCAAAGACCTGAGATAACTGAGAAGAGAACACAACTGGTAAGCAAAGAAATTGATTTTGTGAAAGCAAGTTTGTTCTCTGTCTGAGATTAAGATTTCTCTTGAGAACGTATAACTGCCACACTGCCCATCACTAACGTCCAAAGACCAGTGACAATCTCCAAGGGTAGCTTGTGGCAAAGGTTTCTGGAACAGGAGTCTCAAAACATCAAGGAGATGTACAGAATACTACATATCCAGAACAGGATTTCTAAAGTGCAGATATTGACCTAAACCTTTCAGAAATACCATCAGTAAATTATGATTTTATATTCTCACTTTCTCCTTGAACACAACTCTCTTTCTGAAGATGGATAAATTCTAGGTTTTCCATTTCAGTGTGGGAATTGACAGATTCTGCACTGAAATGCAGGAAGTGTTTGAAGCTGACAGACAAGTGAAGATGACAAGCTTGCCTTCCCAAGGAGGGACTTCCTTCAGCAGCACAGAAAGCAGGAGGCTGGAAAAGTGCTCCCAACAATAGACATGGAACCTGTAAACAACTTCCTTCATGTGGTCTCATTCTCTGGGCTTTATCTCTCCCCATTCAACTTCTTTTCCCCACTGTCCCCTCCATCTGTCCTCTCTTCCCCCATCTCCCCTTCTCTCACCTCTTTCTTTCCTCCTCTGCCCTCTTCCCTCCTCCTTTCTCCCTTTGGCTACCTGGGAGAAAGGGCACTAAACTGCAGTGGCAGAAAAGCTGCTGATTCAGACCCTGTCACTGAGGCTGCTGGATGGGATCTGCACGGGGCCTGGACATTCTTCTGGTCCATATGGAACATCTGTCCCCTCACAGCTTCTCTCTCCAAAGCTCTGGCTCAGCCCAGCTGCTCACTATGGGACATGGAGGATGGCTCTGGTGCTGTGCAAGCCCTGTTCAACAACAGTGAATCCATTGGTGTGACTCTAACACTGCTCTTGTGAGAGATGTATTTCTGATTTTGTGTCACTGTAAGGACAGATTCATTCCTGCTTCCTGAGCCCTATTCCAGCCTAACCCTCCCCACATTCCTCATCTCTGACTGCAAGCAAGTATAAGGCATGGATCCGTACCTTGCTGTTTAACTGCTGAATTCTGAGCTCTTTCTGGTGCAGTTCCTTCAGACTGTCACTTAGCTGGGCCTGGAGGTGTTTCATCTCTGTTTCTAGACTTGAAAAGTCCCCTTTCAGGACTTCTGGAGAAATCTGCCAAGGAAGAACAATGAAAAATATACTGCACATGTGACAACTCTCTCTTGTGTAAGTCTCTCTTTTCAGTATTCCAAGGTCAAACCCAGCATAATTCCTAGACCTGGAACTTGATCTGCTCAGGCAAAAGAGCAAATGGGAATAAACAGAAGTATCTTAAAAGCCATCTGCAAATACAAACAGTTAGGAAAGATCACCAAACTTGCACATATGATGGGTCCTGCTCAAAAGTAATCTTAAAGCTGTTCACAATGCAGAAGGAAAAAAAAGGCACACGAATGAGAAAGACAAAACAAACAAAACCTTAAAGCAATGTCCACACTGCTCTAATCAACAAAAACCACAAGGCCAGCACTGAAGAATCCTCCTGGAAAGCATCACATGAACATTGTTCAAGCTTTTTCTTTGGATATATGCATGGGTGTTTCAAAGGGATAAGGGAGATTTGCCACCCCCTCCACTGCCAAACCACTGGAACACTGCAGACATGGGTGGAGAGCTCTCTCTTGGCTCTGATGCACTGCACTGTGCATGCAGCCTTCCCTAGAAAAGCAGAATACCAAGCATATTCCATTCCACTTTTAGGATTGTGTAAAAGGAGAAAAAGAGAGAAGGTGCAGTGTTCAAGCCTCAGCCTCTCTGGGCTTGAACCACGATTGTAGATCCTTGTTACTGTAAAAAACAGCACGAAAATTGCAGTAGAAAACTTAAAAATTAAGATGTGACATTAAAATGAGAACTAGGACAGAAAATTTTAGATTCAAAGACAGTGCAAGAGGGCAATGCTAAAACAGCCAGAATACACACCTGAGAAGTTCCATGCTGCTCCAAAGGACCCAAGGTGCCTAGGAAGCCCTGTCTTTTTTACCCTCTTTCTTGAAACACTGGAAACCAGGAACTTAAGGAAGAGCACTTAAGGATATGCCACAATTTCTACAACTTTCAGTGATGCAAGTTAGACTGTTGGTATTATCTTCAGAGGCCTCACAACCACACCCAATACTGCAGTCTCTAGGAGCTGGATACGGGCAACATGTGCTCTTCTGGCTGAGTTTCAAGCTTCACATTTCCAGTAAAGAATCTGTATCTTTCCACCCACCTTGCTTTGGTGCTGTTCCTCTATGGTCTGAGACTTGCTGAAGGGCAGCCTCATTTCCTGTGTGATCCTTTGTAAATGGCTCAGCTGCTTGTCCTTCTCTGCTATGGCCATCAGGTACTGCTCCTTCATGCTGCTGCTCTGCTTTTCCCAGGTGGTCTTCTCCTGTCTGCCCAGCATGAAACATAGGAAATTACAAGGAAGTCACCAGTATCACTTATGATGTCCAGGTATCCAGCTAAGAATGAGCCATGGGTGATTCAATTATCACCTCATGCTAGACGTGAAGTTTTATAACCAAGCCAAGCCAAAACAACCCACTTAAATACAGGAACCTTGCAAGCCTGTTTAAGGAAGATTTCTGTATTTGGCTGAACCCTTTGGATTGTTCCATGCTGTTCTAGGATGACTTTTTCACACTTTTTGTGTTCCTGGACGTTGTTTTCATGTTGGTGTACAGTTTTCTCAAGGAAGTCACTGGCAATTTGTCCCCATAATTTCTCTGCATGGTCATATGTGCAGCAGACCCAGTACTGATCCCACCACACTAACCTGAAGCCATCACTTCATGTGCAGTGTAAAAGCTACACAGGAAATAAACCTCCTGCTCTTTTATCAAGATAAATAAAATTTGTAAGATGCTTCAAACTTTACGAGACCTGAAGTGTTAATTTGAGGGTCAGATGGGGGCAGGGGGAAGGGAGAGAACTACAAGTTTTTATATCACTTTGGACAAAGATAAGCCATAGACCTTTCCACAAAAAGAATCCCCCCCTTTTCATTCCAGCCTCAGTCATTCTTAAATGGCTCTTTGAACTATCTGAAAGCATTTCATCCCATTTCCAGAACAGAGCATATTTGTCTGACTAGTTTTAGTCCAGTTGGAGAAGACAATTTTACTAGACTTGAATTACAGATTAAAAAGAAAAAAACCCAAACCCTACAAGACATAGAGCAAGTGAAATAAAGGATTAGACAGCCATACAAAATTAGTATATTCTAAACTATGATCCCAGTGGGATAATAAAGGGTGTTCAGCACAGCCTGGAATGGAGGGCACTGTGATCATATGCATCAGCTCCAATACAAGAAACAGCCTCAGTTTCCTCTCCAACAGATGATACTGACCACTGAATGAAGGAAATAAAAACTAAAAGGTCATGGATCTATTTCACACAGGCACTGACCTCCAAACTGCTGGGCTGTAATTCAGAGGCAGAAGTGGAACGAGAGAAACAGGTGCTCTCTCCTGGCCAGGGCAGAGTGCCTCAGGGTCACCTGGCACAGTCCAGGCTGAGGTTCTCATTCCCTCCACATCTGCCCACAACTGCTCTTTGACAGAAACAAACGCATTTGCCACCTTGCCAAGACAGGAAGCAAGAGAGACAGTTCACCTGAGCTGCTGGAGCTCCTGCTGGTACACAATTCCTTCTTGCTTCAGCTGTTCTTGCAGATGAAGCTGTTTGTCTGCCTCTTGCTCCCACTGCTGCAGTTGTGCCTTTAGGCGAGCGTTCTCAGCGGCCTCCACCCCGACCAGGATGTATTGCTGCTGCAGATTCTCCAGCTCTCTTACCTGGAGTTAAAGAGAAACATCAGTGTGTGACAGCTGAGCAAGCATCAGGTTTATTACTTAGAACTGTTCAGGAGCATTTCTCACTGTGGTGTCTGCAGGGAAAAAAGATGGCATTCAGATGACAGAGGAACTCGAAACTGAATCATCAAATACAGCAGTGTAGTAAAAACTGCTCAGCAAAAAAACCCTCAGACAATTCTATTGTTAATGAGGGCAGTGAGTTTTGAGCCCTCCCATGAAGATGTGACATACACGAACAAAAAGACTCTAGTAACAATATTAATTATCTTATTCAGAGGAAAACTAAGTGACACAGAAGGAGCTGGTTAAGCATAATTCCTGAATCTGGTATTAACTGTAAACCAGGAAACTGATAAGTAAAATCCTTTTGGCACTCCAATTCCAGTCAGGCTGTAATTAGAGATAAATTGTTGTTACACATGCATCACTGCAATTGTTTTTGAAGACAAGAAGACATGGCTGACTCTGGAGATGGGGCAGTGCTTACTGAGTGGCAGTGGGATGTAACAAAGTCTGTCTTCTGACCAGCAACGAGAACTCTGGAACTTGCTGGGCTGCACTGTGCCAGAGACTGTGCAAACACAGACAAGTGTGCTGGCAAGGATGTCAAAAGGAATCTGCAATGCCTTGTACCTGCCTTGAAAATCAGCTGCCAGGAAGAGGAAGAAACTCAAGCCTTTGTTCTAGTCTCTTTTAGAAATCTAAGGCAAATCAAATGAGCTGACACAGATGTGAACTAAGCAGGTTAACAAGGACCTTATTTCCATATTTTCATATTTTAAAATATGAAATATTTCCAATATTTCGTATTTTAAACCAAGCCAACAGAGAATCCACTCTGAGAAGTTAACAAGGAAATCACAGGCTCCATGCCAGAGAAAATAGTATAGATGGTCCATACCAGATCCATGGGTCTGATGGAGCATGCCCACCAATGCTAAGGTCATTGGGAGGCAACTCCATGACCTTTGAAAGGTCATGGTGACCCAAGAGGTTCCTGAAGACTGGAAGAAAGCAAATGTCATCCCTACCTACAAAAGGGGCAAGAAAGAATTGTGAACCTACAGTCTGATCAACCTCATCTCCATCCCTGGTAAAGTGAGGGAGCAACTAATTCTGGAAACTGTTTCCAGATACATGAAAAAACAGGTTAGCCAGAGCTGTGGAATATTTACAAATGGAGATATTCAAAATCCAACAGGACATTGTACAGAGCAACCTATTCCAGCCAACCTTGTTTGTGCAGGGGGGTTGGACTAGAAGATCTCTAGAAGACCCTTTGAATCTCAACTATTCTGTGATTTCATGAAGACAAAGATCTATGCATCAAATTGCAATTACCAGATCTAAGTGTGCAGAATTTTAAGACTTAAAGATCCAAAACTCCTGTGGTGCTTTAAGTAAGAGCAGGAAAAGAGAACATGGACTTACAACTCTGTCTCTGTCACTCTGCAAGGAGGCCAGTGCCTTCTTCAGACTCTGCACTTCTGAAGAAGTGGCAGAAGTGCTCCCTTCTGCTTGCTGTTTCACTTCTTCAATCTTATGTTTTTTGTCTAATTCATTCAGCAGACGGTCCCGGTCATTCTGCAGGCTTGCCATAGCCTTGGAGAAAGATTTGACTTGGTTGGAAGAGCCTTCCAATTCCAAAGACAAGCGGAGAAGCTCATCATCCTTAGCTCTGAGCTGCTGATTAAGTTTCTCAATCTGGGCCAAGAGACCTCTTTCATCAATAGCCTTCTGCAGTTCTGTCAGCTCAGACCTCAGTGTATCTCGGTCCCTGGCAGTGGAACATTGCTGCTCTTGTAGCTGAGCCATCTGTTTCTGAAGATTCTGCACTAGACTCTTTTGTTCCTCTAAGTCTGCGGAGTATTTCTGTTTCAAAACATGAAGCTCTTCATTGGCCTGGTCTCGGCTATCCTGAAGAGAGCTCATGGACCTCCCAAAAGACTGAATTTGAGCTCTGAGATCTTTGTTTTCATCTGTGACTGCAAGCAATTTCTGTTCCATTTCCATCAAGTCTCGTGCCAGCTCTGCTACTCTCTCTTCTGCTGTCTCAGTTTCGTTCCTCATTATCCCTGCATCATGATGCAGGTGCTTCAATTCCTTCCGAAGCCTGTCCTCAGCCTCTCCCACTCTCTTGGCTGCATCCCTTTGAACACCTTCCAGCTCCCCCTCAAGTTCCGTTATTCTTTTCTGGGAGAGGGAAAGCTCATGACTCAGTTCTTGTACATCCTTCTCTCGAGCCTTCAGTTCTGCTTGACACTCCACGATGGGCTGCCCTCATGCAGTGCTGCCATCTCACTCTGCACCCGGGACAGAGAGGACAGAAGTGTTTCAATCTCTTGAGACATACTGACTTTATCCTCTCTTAAGGCTTCCATGCCCTTCCTGAGATCATCCTGAGTATGCTCAGACTCTTTCAGCTGTGTTTCTATGGCTGCCTTCTCGTTTTCCAGAGTTTGGATCCGCTGAAGCTGTACTTTGAGAAGTTGCTTCTGCTGGGAGTCCTTTATTGAAATCACTTGGTTAAGGTCTTCTCTGTACCGTACCAACTCTGCGTTCAGCTTGGCATTCTCAGAGTTGAGGTCATCCATCTGGCTGTGGAAACTTCTCATTTCTTCCTTGAGCTTGTTGTTTTCAGCAGCAGCCTCCTGAATTAGCTGGTCTTTTTCCAAGATCATAGCAAGATGGTGTTCCTCAAGCTGCTTGTAGTCCCTCAGTACGCGGTCTCGGTCGTCCTGCAGAGATGACATGGACTTGGTGAAGGAGTCCAGTTGTGCCTTCTGCTGCTTACTTTCTTCTCTGCTTAGCTTCATCTTTTCAGTGAGATGATCAAGTTTGTCATGGAATTTGTTCTTCTCATTTTCCAAAGCTTTTCTATCTTCTTCCTCCTTACTTAGCCTACACTCCAACTCTTTCATCTCTTCAGAATGTTGCTGCTGTAATTCAGCTAGAGCAGCCATCACTGCTTCTTCTTTGGCAGACAGCAAACTCATGATCTTTTGATCTTTGGCACTGGTTTCTTCATGCAGCTTATTTGTTAGGTCCTTGGAAGCCTGCAGATCAGCTTCAAGCTGTTCACAGTTGAGTTTAAAATTCTGGATACTGGTCTCTTGTTGCTTGACCACAGTCCCCAGCTCTTCTCTGGCCAGCTGACATTTGGTGAAGGAATTCTGTAAGTCAGCAAGCTGCTCTCTCAGGCTGCTGATTTCTGACTCCAGTTCCTGCTGTTTGTTCTGAGACTTGCTGTACAGTTTCTGAGACCCCTCCAGCTGAGTCAAAAGCTCTTTTTTTTCCTCCTGCAACATTTCACATGTTTTTTGATGATGCTGAATCTCCTTCCTGCAGTCAGCTTCCCAGTCTTTCTTGCTGCATTCCAGCCTGAAAACAGAAAAGAGAAAGTTTGTCAAAAATCCAGAAAGTATCTCAGTATCTAAACCCACACTAATGCTGTTCTTATACCCATTAAGAAAAGCCACAGAATTTGTTTTACTTAAAGAAAGCGAGCTGGAAATATCTCTCAATTTAAAATTCAAGATATCTTCTAAAGTTCTGACTGTACTACTGCCTAAAGGGGTGATGCTGGGGGAATATATTATTTTAAAGTTGTTCATGTCAATACTAAAAAAATGGAGGCACTTAAATACTGAATGTTATCACCTCCTTGTCATTACATTACTTCTCTCATCCATTGTAACTAACAACAAAAACAACACGCCACAATGAAATTGCTGTTCTGATACCTTTGATGTCCATTTCATGCTTCAGCATGCAAAGACAAAGCATATAAACTTTATAAAAGAATTTTTCTCACGGAAGAATGGTTTAGTTTTGAATTTTGGAAATACACAGATGTATACACATTTTGATAGGTTTCTATAGCTCCATCTTCCCCTTAAAATTTATTTGGGGATTAAACTGGAATTATGTATCCCAGTGCTCTCTTGACTTCTCAGTGCAAAAACTCCATGCAAAAGAAACTCATTAATTAATCTGAAATTTGAAAGACTCTGGATAGTAATCAGATGGTGAGTGCTTGTCACAGAGAACAGATTTAACACAGGTATCCTAATGAGGTGAGGAAGGACTGCTCAAGAATGATCACCCTGTGTCCTTGTGCAGACAACAAATACAAAGTAAACTTTTCCTGATAAACTTCCCCTGACACAGCTTATTTACCTGGATATATGAGTCTGGAGTTCTTCCATACGCATGGTCATGTGTTTTATCTGGTCTTTTAGCACAACACAAACTTCCTCTTTTGAACGTATTTCCTCTTCCTTCTTTTGAATAGTTTCAGTGAACTTCTTCTCCCATGTTTTTGATTCATCTATCACTCTATCCCTATCATCCTGAAGGGAAGACATGCTCCTGGTGAAGGCTGCAAGCTGGGCTAGTGTTTTGTTTAGACTGCCTTCTAGTTGCTTGGCTTCTTGATCCTTTGTCTTCAAGGAGTCTTGCAGATCACCAACAGTTGTTCCCATATGGTCTCTCTCCTTCTGTAATGTTGCCAGCTTTTCTTCCATGTTTTTGATCTCCTTTGAGTGCTTGTCTTTTTCCTGTTCCAGTCTTCTCTCAAAGTCCTCGTCCTTTTTCTTCATTTGAATTTTAAACTTCTCTTTGTTTGCTTGCAACTCTTCCTTCACTTTGACACTCTCAGCTAGAACTCTTGCTGCCTCACTCTGAGTGTCATCCAACACTACTCTGCAGTGAGCAAGCTCTGCCTGGGCTTTCTTGGTGTCTTCAGCTGCTTGAGCTGAAGTTTCTTTGGCTGCTTCTACCGCTTTCTGAGTCTCACTCTGCAGAAATTCCAGAGCTTTAACAGTTCTTTCTAAACTACTGTTCTTTTCCTGGCTTTTAATACAGTCTTTCTGCAGCTGCTTAATCTCCTGCTGTTTCTGTTTCAGCAGTTCTTGAAGCTCTTTTATATGTGTGCTGCTTTCTCCTCTCCAATCGTATTTTAACTTTTCTACAAATTCCTTTTGCTTTTCAGAACTTGCTTTGCATTTCTCCTTTGCCATCTGACTTTTCTCCTCCTCCAGTTTGTGCATTACTCTCTGCAAACTCTGAAGCTCATGTTTCAGTTGATCATTTTTGATTTGGAAGTCTGTTGCATCTTGCTGATAGTTTCCAATACTTCCATTAAGTTCTGCCAGCTGATTCATGAGCCTTTCTTCCAAGTCATCCTTTTCAGCCTCTAGAGCATCCTTCAGTGCTGTCATTCTCTCCAGGTCCTCTTTGGCTTTTTGGGCCGTTTGCTCCATCTTTGCTATGGTAGCCTTCAGATCATTCACTTCATGGACTTTCTCTTCCATTTGGTGCTCTAAAGCCCTTTTCTCACCTGCTGAAGTCTCAACACACCTGCGGATGTCATCCAGCTGTTGCTCTGAAGCCCTTCTATTGTCTTCCAGCTCTGTAATTCGCTTGGTGAGCTCAGCTATTTGCTGTCTGTAGATACCAGGATCCTCATGAGGCCTATCACTTTCAAATGCCTCTTGTTCCAGCTCTGCAGCAGGAGGCTCTGGTCTAAAAGTTACATCCACTTGATTTTCAGACCTTTCCACTGGTGATGGTGTGGCAACTGCCTCATTAGTTTCTTCCCCCATTGTCTGCTGGGCAGCATACCTATCTACAAGATCGCTGCTTTCCTTCAGCTTAGATTCTGTTAACTGCAAAAGGCACTTCAAGTCCACAATCTCTTGATTAAGAGACTCCTTTTCAGCCATTACTGTCTCAAGCTGAGTAGAAAGAGACTGGCACTCCCTCCTAGAGCACTCCAGATCTTCTTTCAGGCTAGTGTTTGTAAAGCTCTCTTCAGTCCTGTGTAGCTCTCCATCTGTAAAATGCATCTCTGCTCTAAGCCTCTCATTCTCCTCCTCTAGTTCCAGGATCTTTTGCTGCTTTGATTTTGCAAATTTCCTCATTTTCTCCTTCATTTCATCAATTTCCTGTCCAGCTTCCTGTAGCTGTTTATCTGTTTCCTCTTTTTTTGCTTCAGCCCTTTTTAGCTGAAGGCAAATTTCCTGCTTTTCCTGCCTAACAGTTTCCAACACGCGCTGAATTCGCTCAGCCTCATTACTCACATTCTCATATGACTGCAGCAGAGTTTCATATTCTCCCTGAAGCTCCTTGTATTTCTCCTGCCACTCAGAACTCTCAGTGGCTTGAAAGCTCTTCAGTGATTCCACCTCTTTCTCCAGCTCCTCTTTTTCTAGAACAACTCTGTCCAGAGTAAGTGTAAGATTTTTACTGCATCCATCAAGATTCTGGTTTTCTCTAAGGAGTTTATCAATTTCTGCAGTCAGCTTTTCTCGCTCTCCAGTGAGGCACGCTACCTTTTCTGTTAAGGTGTCTGTTTCTTTAACATGGCCACATATTTGGCTTTCCATATTTGTCAGCTTGACAGAAAGATTGTCAATAGTAGTTTTAGCATTAGCCAGCTCTTCTTTTAGAGATTTGCTCTCCTTTAGTGCCTCTTTTCTAGAGATAAGTGCAGCTTGCAACTTTCTCTGCATTTGATTCTTCTGTTTAGCTGCTTCTGCATTGTCCTCTTGCTTCTGAATTTCAAGCATCTCTGTTTGTAGTCGCTTGCTTTGCTCCTCATGCACCTGAGCCTGAGCTTCCAACTGATTACAGAGTCTTTTGATTGAGTCCTCTTTTTCCAGCAATTGTGCCTGCACATTATTGAGAGTATCGCTTTTCTCCTTTAACTGCTGGTTAAGAAATTCCATTTCTTCATCCTTTTGATGCACAAGGATTTTCAAGTCTTCCAGACTGGCCACTCCAGAAATTTCTCCTTGACTCTCCTCCAATTCTGTCTGAAGACTTACTTCCTTAGTTTCAGCTTGGTCAGAGGTTCTCTTTAGCCCTTCTATCTCTGCAAACAACTGTCCTATGTGCTGTTGCAAATCAAAGATTAATTCTGATTTGTGAGCAAGTTCCTTTTGCATATGACTGATGTTACATTCCAATTGCTCTTTCTCCATCTGCAATTTGTCAAGATGTTTTTTCAACTCTTCCTCAGAAACATCTGCAACTTGTGCAAGCTTGTTATTTGTTGTATCTTCTGCTTCCATGCATGAAGAATCCAACCTATCTTGACTCCCAAAACCACTCTCTGCTAATCCTTTCTGTTCTTGGAGCTGTCTGAGCTGAGCCTGGATGCTGTCCTTCTCTTTGCTTTGCTGATCAAATTGTTCTTGCAGGACGTTGTAATCATCTTTCTGCTGTTTCAGTTGTTCTCTGTGATGCCTGTCTTTTTCTTGAGCCTTTTTTATAGTGTCTTTGCGAGATACCAGAGCTTCTTGAAGTTTTTTTTGAAGTTGTTCTTTTTCTTGCTCAAGAACTGAAATCCGTTCTTTAAGAGCAGACTTCTGTTTTTCTTCCAGATTTGTACTTGCTGAACTATGTTCTTCATTTTCTCCATCATCTTCTGACTTTTTACTGGTTTCAGTTACTTTGTCAGGAATTGTCTGATGCTCCATGATTTCATTTTTAAGTGAAACAGCGTTTGCGTTACCTTGCAAGCCTTGTCTCATTTCCTCAATCACTGCCTGCAGTCGTGCTTCAGTAGTTTCTTTATCCTTCCGGATGCTCTGCAACTCAGATTCCTTTTCAGAAAGCAGCTGAATTAGATAGTCCTCACTGGGCTGGTTTTCAAGACTCATTTCTTTGCTGATCATGCTTCTCATGTTTTCTTCCCCTGCAGCTGCCTGAGCCACTGAGGTTTCTGATTTTTGTTCTCTACTCAGTTGTTCCAATTCATTCTCCAGTCTGATTACTTTCTTCTGAAGCTCCTTTCTGTTCACAAGTGCTGCTTGCAGCTTCCGCTTTACTTGCTCGTTTTCTCTTCTCAGAAGTTCCACTTGATTTACTAATTCCTCATTGTCTTTACTCACTGCTTCTGCCTCATTCTGCTGCCCAGATGCCCCACACTTCAGACATGTATCTTTTGCTCCTGTGTTCTGTTCTTTTTCTTCCTGGGCTTTTAATAACAGACTTGTCTGCTCCTTAAGACTCTTCAGCTCATTTCCTAGAGAAAACTTCTCTTCATTCAGGAGGACCATTTTCTCAGACATGCTGACACTGATCTCTGCCATCTGTTGGTCCTTTTCCAGCAAGGCTTGTTGCAGGCTCTCTATAGACCTGGCGTGCTCAGCAACAAGCTGTTCCAGGCTTGCTGCCTCGTGTCCCTTTAAGGCTAACTTTTGGGAAAGCTCATCCATCTCTGCTGTATTCCTCCTCAAAAGTTGTCTTAGATCAAGTACTTCACATTCCTTTGTCTCAGCCTGGCTTCTCAGATCCTTTAGTTGCATGTCCTGGTCAGAAAGCTGAAGTTGTGCTTCATCCAAGTCCTTTTGCAAAGCTTCAATTTTTATATCCTTGGATTTAAATTCATTTTTAAGGCTCTGGATTTGCTCTCTAAGAAGACTGCTTTGACTGTCTGACAGTCTCTGCTTTTCTGAAAGAGCCAGTTCTTCCTCCAGTTGCTTCACTTGCTCCTTCAGTTCTGTTATGGTAGAAAGTTCTTTCCCCTGACACAAGAGCTGATCTTGCTCTTCAGTCAAAACACAAAATGTACTGTCAGGATCCTCTCTTTTTTGTCTGTATTCCTCAGCCAACTGGTTTAGCCTATTTATTTCTGCACATTTTTCTCCTAGTTCTTTCCTAAAGGATTCTTCTGATTTCTGCAGAATTATTTGCAGTTCTGTAATTTGGTTTTGTAACTTTATCAGTTCTTGAGATTGAGAGGTGCCAGGGCTTCCCTGAGGCTGCTCTTGGAGACTGATTTTGTGTTCCTGAAGAAAGCCAATTTGCTGCATTTCTGTTTCTCTCAGTAACGAGACACTCTGTGTATCTGAAGCTGCCTGCTCTTCCCTCTCCAGGCACTCTATCTGTGAATTCTCTTCCAGCTGATTAGTTTCTGTTTGGCTGCCTGTAGAAGTTTGGCCACTGGGGCCCTTGAGCTGGCTTTTCAGGAAAGTTATTTCTTCTTGGGCTTCTTTCAGTTCCAGCAGCAAAACTGACAGCTCTTTCTGTTTCTCTGCAGCAATATATTCTAGAATTCCAGGTGGACAACTTTCCTCAGTAAACTGCTTGCTTTCACTGGTAAAGCCATCTGTTCTTGCCTGAAAGAAAATAGCAGGTATCATTTTTCCTTTGAATCTTGTGAAAGGGCCACTTTTGGAAGTATCTGCTTTCCAATTTTTTTGCTTTTGCAGCTTTCTCAAGCTGGCTCTGCAATAAATAGAAGCCTTGCTAATAACAGGGGGACTCTGTCTTGGCAGTGGGGGATGGCCTAGGTGACATCCAGAAGTCCCTTCCAACCCCTGCTATTCTGTGATTTTGTGACTTCCCAGGTCACTTCTGTTAATTTCAATTTCTGAAGTTGCAGCATGAAAGATTCTGGCTTCAGGATCAGACCATAAGGGCAACTTCCTACTCCCTTTTTTCCCTTTCTCTCTTGATTACAAGGTAGTATGGCTCTGAACTGTTTAAGTTCTCCTATGAGTCTCACAAGCCCTCTAGTGTACTTAATCAGACACATTTCCATGGCTATTCATAGTCTTTGAGTAAGGAGGTTTTGTCCCCTATTCTATCTGCCTATTTAACAGGGCAAAGAAGCAGGACAGAAGCCCATAGTCCAATCTGTGTCCATGTCCAAAGTGAAAGCACTAAACAAAGCACCTGGAACAAAGTGCTTGGCTTTTTCCAAATAGTTAAAGTTTCTTCCCATTCCCCAAAACAGATTACAAAAGAAAAGCAGTCACAAATCCTCTCCAGAAAGCTTGGATCAACAGCCCACCAATAAATCAACATGCTGCACTGTAAAGGCTGTTCATCAGTTTGGAGGGCAGAAACAATTTATGGGAAACCATTAAAGGAGAGCTGCTCTTAAAAAGTCTGCTGTCGTAATGAAACAACCACTTTAAGTCACAGGAGGTTAAAAAAACCCAACTCTTTGGGGCTTCTAAACTAAATTAAAGTTTTCATATCTGCAAATGCATACAATACTGAGACCAAAAGGGTTTTGGACTACATTTGTACCTCAGAAAGCACGAAAGTGTCACCAAAAGGCTTTTGCACTTCACAATTCACCGGCTCTCCTGACACACCTAGTGAGAAAAGGTAGACTTGTCACTGTCAGTGTAATGACTTGCAGATGAAATCAGTAAGTGAAGGCACAATAAATGGAACAATAGAAGGTGAGACAAGACAGGAAAAAAAAAAAAAAAAAAGGCAGCAAACCAAGCACACAAGAAAACAACCCAGAGTTTGAGTCTTTGCAGTGCACAGACATCCTGCTGTAGTTTAACCCCAGCCAGCAATTCAGACCCTACAGCTGCACTAGGGCTCTGTGCAACCCCCTGTGTTTGCTGCATGCTGGCATCACCTGCACACAGCACTTCTGACCCCTGCAGAAGGATGAAGAGCAAAGACACAAGAGAACCAGGTAATAGATTGCTTTGACTGTTTGGTGGGGTTTTTTTTCATGTGGGATGCAGAGGGGAACTAATTCCACACACAAAAAGAAATTTACTGGCTTGCAGAGAAACACACAGTTCTTCATTTTATCTTAATTCTCTTCTGTGCCTTACACATCAGTCTTTGCATCTACAAACACACTCCTTCAAACCATTCTCTCTTTCTAACCTTAGCAACCACCTTTTTCTTCTCTTCTGGTCTATCCTACCCATCCCAATTAGAATGTTCTCTTCTACCTCATGTAAGTATTTTCTGCCTTCTGTAGGTTATCATCTTTAGATTCTGACCTCAGAGCTCCTCTTTCTAAATCATCTTAAGATTTGTCCCTGAAACTTTTCAGATTTCCACAATTTTCTTGTCACATGCCTTATTCTGTGTCCCCACCTGTAGAAGAAGAGCAGTCTACATAAGAGGCTGGAGCTTCCACAGTCCACAAGTCTTGCAATTTTGCCTCAGCATCAATATTCTTATTCTGTGGGTTGAAGAAAAAACACTGAGCTTTGAGCCAGGATCTTGGTACAAGGAGACAGCTCTCTTAGCTGTCCACTGCTCTGCCAAGCTCTAAATGAAACCTATCGGTCCCAAGTTTGGACACAACTCTGAAGCCTAACGAAAATAAATAAACAAACAAACAAATAAATAATGAAATTGGTTTTGATGTTAAGCAATAGACTAAGTATCAGCAGATTAACATATCAATGGATGCAATGATTTAAATAACTTCCTTCCCACCTTAAGATGATTTCTCTTCCATCTTCACTACTTCAAAGGGACTAACTACAGTACCACAACCTTTCACTGACCACCCAAGCAGAGAAGGTGAGCAGTCACATGTCTGTCAGTCTATGCCTCACTGCTCCTGCAGATAAAGAACCTGGAGTCTTCCCAATAAATTATGCTAGCTCTACCACACAAACTAATAACCCCACAAGAACCTTTTAACTGCTAGATGCCTTAATCTGGGTTTGGGTAACTACATTACCTGGCCTAAAGCCATGGATCAGATGCACAAATGGTAGGAATAGCTGTCCAAGTGTAAAAACTTGGACACAAGCTATTTAGCTGGACTCCTTTTATAACTGTCCATTGAAATGGACAATTCCAGGGTTGTTTTCACTGACCCATTTTCAACATTCACCTTATTCCAGGTGAGGCATATGCTAAAGAACCTGTTTTCTCCACTGTCTATAAAGGGGCAATAGAAAATGGTTCAAATGCTTATATCTGCCCTTGAAAAGACTACGTGTGTGGGTGCATGCATCCTCCCACTGATCTACCAGCTCACAGCTTGACTGCAGGCCGTTGGAAGGAAAGGGTCTGAGTCAACCTGAGGATGAATGACTCAAAATGTTTCTCCAGTTCCAAACATCAACTTTTACCTTAATGCTCCACAGTAAGATACAAACCCTCTGACAGAGAGGAACGTATTAGATAAAACACAGCATTAACCTTCCCCCTGTGGGCAGGATGGACCAGCAGAGCAGGATGCAAAGAGCCAGACCTTGATCTAAGCTAACAATCGATTCCACAGCAAATCCTCAGGCTGTCATCTCCCTCTCCACGCTAAGCATAAAGCCAAGCAGCAGGTTCCTAATCCTGCATTCTTCCCAACAACAGCCTGACTGCACTTGCACCTGCAGCTGGACACGGTGGAGTAGCCCAAGGACAGTGACCCACTCCAGGAGCACACAGCTCCTCCCAGTCAGCCAGGTGCCCATCAGGGCAGTGGGAATGGTCAGGGCTGGTTTGAAATGCATCTTATATGACAGCTGAGACTTTGGAACTTCATTTCCAGAGCTCTGTCTCAGATTAGCCCACAGTTCTGCTGAAAAACTAACCCACAACAGATAGAAAATAGCACAAATGTGGATTGGGTGGATGAAGGACACAAGAAATCCACACAGCTGGCAAAGGGAAACAGTCTGTTACGAACACAGTGCAAGCTGTACTTGGAAGCTATTTCTGTCTTTCATCATTAATCCAGTTAATAATAACCTTCCAAAGAGGATTGATAAAAAAGACCATGACAGCTTAGCTGTTTTAAGGCCAGTCCTTGACCTATTTTAGTTTTAGCTTATTTCATCTGCTTAATCATTACCTGTTCTGCATCTTCTGTGACCATCACAGCCTCCTGCTGAGACTCCTGGAGAACAGTCTGCAAATGAGGTATTTCTGAAACATTCAAACACAAAAAATTACTTTGAAACTTAAGACTTTGCTTTAGACAGCAACAAGATATTCTTCCAGGAGCTTTGTAGAAAGGACATGTGGCTGTTAATATTGTTTATGTAGTGGAGACACTGTCATGGGATAATATGGGTTTGGTTTTTTTTTAGAGACAACCACACAACCGACATGCTGTTTTAAGCAGTTTTTAGAAAACAACTGTGAAGAAAGAATTGTTGTCATACAGATATACTGAAAGACAGTTAATACAGATTCAAGTTTTAAGAAACACTTTTATAAAGGAGAGCAAAGAAAGGACTATTGTAGCAAAATGTTTCAAATTTCATTTGGAAAAAATAAAAAGACAAATTGTAATAAATGTACAAGAAAAATACATTCTGTAATTCATCTCAGTTCTAATTAATGTATTAGGTAGTGCCTTAGTTTTTTAGTATAGGAGCCAGTAAAGCAATGAATACTGTGTCTTCCCCAGAAATACCAAGTTAGAAGCATTAAAAAAACAGGCCCCATTTTTGTGAACATGTTAACTAGCAATGATGGTATGAAAAATGTGTTAATATATATACAAAATAAAACTCAGGACCAAGCTAAACAGTTCTCTTAGGGGTGTGAATTTCTGTACTTTTCACTTCTGAGCATGCAGAGGACACACATACATCAACATAAAGGACAAGATTTTCTTCTGTATCCCTTTAAACACTTTTCTACATACAATTGATTATACAAAACTGTATTTGCCAAGTATCATGGAAGCTGAGGAAGCTGAAATGAATGTTTTGTGAATTCTAACAATTGGAAGGCAGTCTGTGTTTTCTGTAATAATGGCTTTCCGTTATTGATTCATACTATACTGTAGTCTTCCCACCAACTGAACTACAAAAAGCCTCATTCAAAATCCCTTTGGAGCAGGAGGGGAGACCTTCAATCATTCAAAGAGCTGCCTCAAGAAAAGTTTAAGGAATCCATATAGATATAAAAAGAGTTACAGATATTCTGGTCTAATGCATTGCTAAACCCATGGAAATGAAGACTGTACAAGGATTTCAAGAATCTTTATATTTCAAACAGCAACACCTTGAAATTTGAAGGCATTTGTTGAGATCTGCTTGAAAAGCATCAGAAAATGCAAAATATAAGGTAACTATCTATAAATCCTTAATTCATTCTATCCAAGTTAGGAATAGATTACAATGGGCAGTTTTAGGTATCACACTTTAACTAAGACTGACAAATTCACAGCACAAAAAGGAGTAACAGAGTATTTAGAACCTATATAGCAGACTTAAAAGATGATGATTTTTATATTTCATTTAATATTTTGGTAGTTTTTAAAAAGAAATTACATCTCCCAGTGTTTAAGGTCAAAAAAAAGAGTCAGTAATCAAGTGTTCAACACACCCACTGGGAACAGAATTCCAACAAGAGCAAAAGCTTGTTTTGAAGTAAACATGCAGCTAAACATGCATTGGGAAAGATGTTTTAAATAACATGACAGTGAAGCTGAGTCACTGCACTTTTCAGGTAGAATGCCATTCAGTATAGGGAGGAGCTGCTTTTTAAGAAAGCTGACTAAAGCTTTCCAGGTGCATTTTGGATGTACTCAACTGTAGCTTGGGGCATGATACCAGACTGAAAGCTGGATTTCCATAAGGCCTTTGATATGGTCTCTCCAACACCCCGCTACTAAACTGCTGAGATATGGGTTTGACAGGTGGGCTGTTAGGTGGGGCAAGGAACTGGCTACGCTGCTGTGTGCAAAGAGTTGCAGTCAATGGCTCAACATCCAAGTGGGAACCAGGTGCCACAGAAGTCTGTACTGGCACCGGGATTATTTATTGTCCTAACTGCTGACAGACAGTTGGGTGGGGTGCACCCATGGCACGCCTGCGGGTGACACCAGGCTGAGCAGCTGATTTTGCTGGGGGGATGTAATGCCATCCAGAGGGACCTGGACAAGCTTAAGGAATGCAGCCATGCAGCCCTTGTGCAGAGCAAGGTTCAGTGAGGCCAAGTGCAAGGACCTACACCTGGGCTGGAGCAACCCCAGTACCAGCACAGACTGTGGGGCGAATGGATTGAAAATAGGCTACAGAGGAAGACTTTGGGATTCTGATAAACTAAAAATAGGACAGGAGCTGACAATGTGTGCCTGCAGCCTAGAAAGTCAATCATACCCTGGGCTGCACCAAAAGAGGTGTGGGCAGCAGGCTGAGGGAGACAATTCTCACCCTCTTCTCTGCTTTTGTGAGACCCCACTCAGAGCACTGTGTCCAGTTCTGGGGTTCCCCTGTACAAGACAGATGGGGATCTGCTGGAGTGAGTCCACAAGAAACCACAAAAATGATCAGAAGGCTGGAATATATCTCCCATGAAGGAATGCTGAGAAAGTTGTGGCTGTTCAGCCTTGAGAAGAAAGGCCTCAGAGGCCTTATTGCAGCCTTTCAAGAAGGCTGCTTCTCTCTGGATTGCCCAGACAAGCTGTCAGTTGCCCCATCACTGGACATGTTCAAGGTCAGTTTGGATGGGGCTCTGAGTAACCTGACCTGGTGAAGGATGTCCCTGCTCAGAGCAGGGGGGATGGACCAGATGATCTTTATGAGTTCCTTATAACCCAAACCATGCTGTGATTCTAAACACCTTGAAGTTCATTAAAGACCTGCATCTCTGAGATCTTGGAACAAAAAAAGAGAAAGGTGATGTTCTAGGATGGTAGGAATCTGGTTTATTGGTGATTATTCCTCCCCAAAGACTCTTATGAAGAGGTTCTATCTTTGAATGACAGGAAGCAAAACAAATCTATTAAAAATCAAGACAGCCTACTGTCATAGTGCACCAGACCCTCAAGTAAACATGTGAGGGAATCCATTGTTTTACAGTGTAACTCCAACAGAGCTGTGATATTGCTGCTACCACTCTACACAACCAGACACTCAAACCCAATGTAATTGTCTGGGGTTCGTTACGTGTGGCATACATAGGGGTCCCTTAGTGTTTCAGCAAAAACCATCAGAAATACCTCCCCTAGAAGTACCACCTGCAGATTGTCAGCATTTTGTACTGGGGAAGGCTACCACTTCAGCTATATCTTATTTGTAGAAACCAATACCAGAATGATTCTTAAGTATGTTAAGAATAATTAAAATAGGTAAGGTAATCATACGACCTGTCTTCTGTCTTTCCAAGTTTTCTGTGGATAGGAATGAAGTCTCATTCTGGTCTTCCTGATCTACTATTTTGTCCTGTGGAGTTGATTCATCCTGTTTAAACAGGATGGAGGAGAGAAAGATAAATTTTAATACCATTTATAGATACATATTGATCATTTGGTTAACTTTAAAAAAAAAATCAATTGGCAACTTTTGAATTACTCAAATTGACTTCTACTTCTTTCTAGGCTTCTGTATTCATAACATGCCTGCCCATCAGCTGAGAGAACTAAAGAAAGCCTTTCTCAAGCAATGCATGATAAAAAAGGAATTCTAGACATTTAATTTGCCTTCAGTTCCTAAATATACCAGAAAAACTAATGAGAATCATTTGAAAATATCAAACCTGCTGCTCCGGTTCAGATAGCTGCACTTGTGGCTGGGATTTCAGCTCATCCTGACAGCAGACAAATTCTTCAGATTTCTGTAGAAGTTCACCTGACAGAGGGGAAAAAGGGGAGTTAAGGTCTGTTCTTGTCCTTTTTGCCACCCTACGTCCATTTTACACACATGCACAATAGTTTACAAAATCCCTTATTTCTTAGTCACTGCTTCAGCTTGGCCCATAAAGAAGCTGGAAGAAAATCAACTTGAAATAAAAGCTGGAGGCAAGATCAATGTCATTATTTCTAACACAGGTCTATGGGGAAAGTGGTACAGTTTGCTTTTCTTGGTTGTTTTACTTGTAATTTCAGTAGAAATTCAGACTGTGAAGAATGCAGTACATCTAAAAAGGACTTACACAAATTGACAGAAAAAATCCAACGAATCAATAAAATCAGCTAAAAAATTCATCCAGTTTAAGAAATCCACAAGCCCCAAAAGACAAGAGGCTGAGACAGTACACAAGCAAAGCACCATATGTGCTGCACCACACTTCTGCTCCTCTGGCAGCTGCCAAAGACAGAACGGACGGACCGAACTAGACCCCCTTAGTCTGAGACAGCACCACCACTCCTATGTCCCTGTGCAATTAGGAATTCTCACATCAAGCCATTCTTTTGAGCTGTTATAAAAACAATGCTGAAGAGAAGGCAACCCAGTGATAGTCAGGCTCCTGAGAACCTGCTCCACCTAACTGCCATGCTTGCTCACCCAGGGGTCCGTGTGCTGCAGCTCCATGTTCCACAGATGGCACCAAGAGCTGGCCAATGTCCTGTGTCAGCTGCTCCTTCTCAGCTCCAAGGACAGCACGGCCACACCTCAGCTCTTGTTCAGCCACCGTAAGGCAACTGAGCAGATGTTTTTTCTCTTCCACCTCCAGCTCATGTTCCTGTTCCAGGTCTTTATACTTCACCTCTAGTTCAGCTTGTGCTCTTCTTGCCTCCTCCAGCTGCTCTGAGAGATGCTGCACCTCCTCCTGCAAGCGATGGGAGGACAGCTTCCTCTCAGCCAGTTCCAGCTCCATCTTCTCCCTGAGATCCTGAGACTCTCGTCTCTCTGCATCCAGCACATCCCTCATGGAGCTTAGTTCCACTTCCATCTTCTGGCACTGATCTAGGAGTGTCTGTAAAATGATACAGAAATTAATTTCTCTCTCAACCAGTTAAATACCTTGACAAAGCAAAGTACATGAATTACATTTTAAGGTTTTCATTAATCCTTTTAAAATACCTGAGTAGTAGAAGGGAGGAAACAAATATGTCAGAAATTTCAATTTGTTAGAAAGAAATTGCCCCACTATTTGGAAATTGCAAGAAAGCAATGCTGGGAGAAACAACTCCTTGTAGTTGTGGTAAAGGTAAGTCTTGATTTAGAGGAGGGGAATTTAGAGGAAAGATGCAACACAACAGTGGCCAGGAGCTCTCTTTTAGAAGAAAGCAAACTTCCCAAAAAGGAGAGTAAGGGCTACAACAAATGAAGAACTCCTCAGCAATTACAGAGTAGAACTTAAGAAAACCAGAACAAAAGTGTGTATGTGAAAGGAGAATGCTGAAAGATGAATCTGGAGATAACAGAGGGCTCCACACAGTACCCACTGCTTTAAGAAAGATCTCAGAAGGCTCTGGTCTACCAGAGATTTAAGGTGACCAAGAGACAGAAACAGACCTTACACTTGCCCAAACTCCTTCTGGAGCTGTGGATGGTCAGCATAGCTAATTTCAGGAGGAATCTGATGAGGAGCTCCTTTTACTTTATGGGTAGGCTTCAGCCACATGGCCTCAAGTTTGAACCTATACCAGGTCTCCTTCAGACCACAGAATGTATGAGGGAAGTCAAAGCCACCGAGGAGAAGCCAAGGGAGCCCAACAACCACTCCATGAAGATATCTATGCCACCACCCCATGATACACCCTGCTGAGCAATGCAGTCAGTAGTGAGTACAAGTCAGCTCACTGAGGTTCTTTACCTCTTCACAGTAGTAACAGGACCCACCATTGTGCATGGCTGGGGCACGGAGCAAAAGAAAATACGGGGCATGTGTTTCTAACACACAGACCTGTGTTAGAAAATGTGGGGCACAAGTGTGTAAAAATTATCAAAGTGAGGTTCAGCATTACACTAGCTGAAGATCATGCAGCCTACAAATATGAGATTGGTTCAGTGTAAGTCTCTTCTAAAGGGATAGAGAATTTTCAGAAGTTCAGATACTGGAAAAATGAAAAATACATTCATCCTCTATCTGCAAACCAACCTTTTAAGAGGTTATGTTCTTAATCCTGTCTCAAGGAGCACATGTCTATATACTCCATATATGCACAGACTTGATCTCATCCTCTTCACACTCCAAACCGATGAAGTGAGAACCAACCCCACTCCACATGTTGTGTCACCATATAAACAAGTTCTCAGCAAGACATACCACAGAACAGCTGTTTCTGCTCTGATCTGGCCCAAACACTACAGCCCAGAAACACTGATGCATCAGCAGCACTGTGTTAGGCACTTCTGCTTTCGGCAAAGGTTTGTGTATTTGGCTTTGAAAGTACAGTCAGCAGTAGAGGAATGGATAGATGTAGACTCTGCCCACCTGCCCAGAACCTGGATCACTGGAGCTGGCAGCTGCACAGCCCCACTGTCTGGCAGTACCTGCTGTAAGCCGTGCACACAGACCTGCAGCTCTAACGCCTGACCCAGGGAGGGTGGCCCCAGCTGATTTCATGATGGAAACCTGGTGCCAAAAAAACCCTAATTTGCTAACTTCTGAGTTACTGATGAAGGCCTCATCTACCACACACAGAGTAAAGCAATAAAAAGCAGGAGCATGTACCTGATTTTGTTTTTCAGCTGTGTCTAACTCCTGCTGCAGCAGTTCTACCACCTGAGTTCGTCCTAACAGAGCTGCTTCCTGCTCCTCGAGCTTTCTCTGGAGTGTGCGCAGGTTCTGTGAGAAAGACAAGGATATTCCAGCACTGGGGAGACCCATGTAAGTTTAGAGTGCCACCTTTCATGGATACACCTCATTTCTGTAACACAGTTACTTTGATAGCCTGAATTAATTTGTTTTGTTGACACCTATTCTGGAGCCCTGGTGCAGTAGGAGGAGCTTACTTTGCTCCATGAATAGGGAATTGGAGAACAATAATATAACACTTTTTTCAACTGTTCTTTCTCTTTGACTGAGAGCACACCAGCAGATTGAAGCTAGGACTCAAAAGTCCCAACTAGTATTCCAAAAAGCTCCAAACAACCAAAGTATCTTTCTTCTTATCCCTTTTGAGTTACTTTAACAAGGACTGTTCTTTCAGGGTGTCTTCTGGTAAAGTCCCCTTCCTTTCTCCTCCCCTGATATGATTATTATATCAAATATACCTGTTGCATCTCTGCTTCCATGTCTGACTGGACCACCATCTTGTGCAATTCAGCTTGACGCTGGTGCACATGTTCTTCCAGGAGAGCTTCTTTCTCCTGAATCACCCCCTGCAGGGAACTCAGCTGAAAATATAAGCCACAAAATAAAAACAAACCATCAAGGTTATGAACCTGACAGACATGCAGGCTTGCTTTCAACATGCACCAGCATATTTTGTGAATGATGGAGTTTTCAGCTTTACAATCCTATACATCATCTTGGTCAAATGGTATTTTTACCTGGTGTCTTTATCCTACTAATACGTGTATAACAACTGATAAGATTTCAGATCCCAGAAAGCAAAAAGCATAGAACCTAACCTACAAATATGCAGAATAATAAAATACATGATTATTATATAATTAACAGTTCATAAAACTTCTGGGCTTTAAATTGTATAGGGTGCAGCCCAATTCACAGTTCAAAAGCTGAACCAGCAATTTAGAGTATTAAAAAAATCTTTCCACAAATAACTACAATGTAACACTGAAGCTGTTACATTCTGTGATAAGCAGCTGCCCTGCACACCCACAGCAAAACACAGGCCACGGCAGACCTGGCAGCTGGAAAAGCACTCCAGTCCCAGCTACCGCAAAGCCCATCCCAGAAGAGCAAGGGCAGACAGGGAAGAACCCAAATTCTGACTCAGAGGAGGGACACTCTCTCCAGGCCCTTCCAGGGACCATTTCCTCCCTCCTCAGTGAGCCATCATTCCCATTGTCCAAGGGTGAAACCCATCTCTTACCTGCAGAGAACCTTTTGCACCAAGGGTGGTTCTGGCCTGGGACACAGGATGGGGGGCAGGAGAAGATCATTTGGGGATTGTGAAAGACTTAGGTAATGTTTAGAGGAGGAGCCAAAGGCAGTGAAATTGATGGACCAAGGTGATTTGAGGAGGAACAAAACTGAAAAAATTGAGGAAAGGGAATTGAAGACTGGCCGTGTAAGCATTGCTCTATTCTATCACACTAATCTGAGCGGTGACAGAAACTGGGAAAATACAGAGTGATGAATAGAAAAAACATTCTGTACCTGCATTGTATACTTGATTTCAGCATCTTCCAGATTTACTTTGGCTACAGCCAGCTGTTTCTTCAGGTCCTGAACAGTCTCCTCTCGCTCCCTGAGCTGCTCTTTCAGTAGCTCCACTTCCTCTCTGTGCCCTTCACTTGTATTTTCATTTTTCTGACATTGCAAGAGAAAAGTGGGAAGAAGAGAGAAGAAAGTAAACTTATCAGTATTACTGGTTAATAAATAAATTAATTTTTAAAAATACACTAAAATGCTACTTCACTCTTGACTCTTCATTAGATGTTTATTTTTACTACATTGCTTCATGTCTTAACTTTACATTTCTTTTGTTTCTTTAAATGAAGTTGTCCTATGTTAAGTAACTCTTTTCCCTATTTCTGTGTAGATATGCACAAGATGCCTTTAATTGGGAAGCATCAAAGCACTTGGAAGGGCTAACAGCCCATGACTGCTTACTATATAAACTAAATTATAGCAAATTAGATTATTAAATACATTATTTATTATATGACCACCCTGATTTGTGAGGCTTTTTAATATCACAAATTTCTCTAATACCAGAAATAAAAACATTTAGAAATTAGCTATAGAAGAATATTCCCAGTGTGACAAAGGGGTAGGCATTCTAGATTAACAGAAAATGCCCACGGAAATCTCTTTAGACTACTAGGATTAATAGCAATGAGCTTATTAGATACACTCAAAGGGAACAGGCAAAAAATTATCAGTTTTACTCCACTGTGAAGCACTTAAATCCTCTGTTTATGACCAAGAAATGTAAACAACATTTCACATAAAATGTGCTTAGGCTGTGTCTACTCAGACAATCCAGCACACTACACCTGCACTCTTCACTCTGTCTCTCCACCTGGGTGAGGGAGGGCCCCTGGATCCACAGCTGTCCCTCACACCTGTCCCTGAGCAGACAAACCTGCTCTACATTCTCATCTCAGCACTCCTATGAGCACTCAGTGCTGGGCATTTTGTACTGAATAAATCTAAAATGCATCTCTTCCATTTTATTTGTGGCAGGTATTGGGTCAAATACCATAAGTAACACAGGAATTCTACAGAGTATTTAAGTCTTTAAACACATTCTGAAAATATTATGAAGGTTTTTTAAAGTACTTATAAATCAGTGTAATAAGAGGCTACTGTTCCTTGAAAGATGTTTCACCTACAGAGAAGGTCATTGGCAGGAGGCAGAACAGACAGACAAGGAAGCTTCAATTGCACTTAAATTTAGAAATAGAACAGGACAGAAAAATAAAGAACAGAAATGCAGGAAGCTCTAAGAAGCCAGGGATATACATAACTTATAAGGCTGGGGCAGAGGAGTTGCTGGGGGGAAGATAGGTGGATTAGTTTGCTTATTTGTAATTAGCATTCAGGATTGGTATTTACAGTCAGATTTGGAAAAGCCTCTTACATTGACCATTACAGGGAGTGCCACCATTAAGGACAGTAGCACAGCCACAAAGTTCCCAGAGCTCAAGCTTCTAAAAATTATGCTTTTCCAAAATGTAGAAGCTCTTATATCTGAACATAATTTTTCTTTACCCACTTCAAAAGTTTGAGAGGCGCCTCAGTACTATCTGAAAGAAAGAGATAAGCTGATATTTCCATTCTTCTCAAAATAAGGCACTCTGCTAAAAGCCCAGGAAGTAATAGTACTAATTAGATATTTAAAATACAGCCTACCCACAGGGCCCACATCACAGAGAGGAAAAAACCCAGCCTTTTGCTGATATTCAATACTTTAGCACAACATGCAACTCTAACCTAGAATTTTCACCTTCAAATAGTGGGGTAACTTTCTAGGAAATAACCCCTAACTCAAGACAGCATCTTCTTGGAGAAATAAGTGTAAATAAAAGACTCTTCTTCTCATTAGGTGTAACCTAAGAAAGAAGCTAGTCCTGTCTGGGTCAAATCCATAATACTGCAGGTAACTGCCCTAACATAATTTCACTCTATGTTTTATGTTCTAACCCAAACCAAGTAAGGCTGTGGTCCATACCATGTCCACTGGAGACTGTCTCAAGCCCTCATTCCTCTAATTAGAATCCCACATTTCTTAAGCACTGCAAATTCTCCTTCCTTTGTATTAGAGGCTTGAATAGTTTTCTACTTCTTCTCCCTCTGCAATATAAATTATATCTCAAGAGAATCTCACTCCCAGTCTGACCCAAACTTCAGTCTAGTCAGGTGTAGTAGTAAATAATACCATCAACCCCTTCACTTCCTTTTCCTCCTCTACAAAAAAAAAAGCTTCCTGCCATCTTCCTGCCTTCCACAACACTTGCTGCATCCCGTTTGAGAATACCCATTCTTTGTCCTTATTATACACACGTGTGTTAACACATGTCTGCATATGCATGTGTGTGCAAATATACACACACCTATATATGGATACATGTATATTTAGTCAGAATATTTATATATGTATGTGTCTATTGAATATATCCATATATGTGTATATTTTTCTTATTGGCTAATTTACATTCATCCATTCACCTGCATTATCCTTTAACAGTTCTCCCACTTTCTTGATGCTCACCTTCCTCATAAAACCGTAGAAAGAAATGACATTTCCTCTCTGATTTTGGTTGACTAAATAAACAAGCTGTTTGAGTGTCTCCCAAGTGCAGCCACTGACATGATGGGAGAACAGAAAGTCTCTTGCTGCTCTCAGGATTTAACTTTCCTGATTCCAAGTGAGCAGAACATGACAACACCCCACACAAGGCCTTGCCACTCTCAGTAGAATAGCTAGAACGGCATGTAAAAAAGATAAGGCCTCTTTTTAAAATCTGTATAGCACCAATTAACTGATGATCAGCTTTCTCTCATTTTGCCTTCTTCAACTGATAAATTTGAATTTTGAAGCAAGAACACTCACCAGTCCTCAACATGAAGCAAATCTACACAAAGTCATGTAACAGCACACAGATGTTATACACACATGCTGCATATAGGTAAGCTAAAAAAGAGCCTCAACACCAGGACAGCAATATCAAATGACACAGCTGAACAGCCTCCCTGGTCTCCACTGGCCTCTACAGCCAGGGAATGCTGTTCATGGCCTTGCAGTATACAGTGTCATGACACCAGAAATGCTTGATTGTGCACTGGTTAAATTTTGCTTTATTTTTCTATCATGTCAGTCCTTGAGATCATCTAATTCTTCATGTATGAAACCATGTGGTGCTTTGCATTGAGAAAGATTCTCAAGTAGGTATTGGGAATTACAGAAGCACATGTGTATAATTTTATGATGCTCTCAATCAAAAATAGTCAGCACAAATAGAATTGATCCTCACTTCCTTAGTAATCACCTCTCATCTGACAGCTCTCACATGCACCTTTTATTTTTTCCTATAGTATTTTAATATTTTTTTCAATGTCTGAAATAACCTTTATGTTCTCTGGTTTAAAGAACATCACCTGATATCTGAAAACTATTTTCTCTTCCATAGTATTACCAACTTTTTAAAGAAAACATTGTTCTGCTGATCACATAGTCAAGTTTTCAAAAATTACCAGCTCCGATGGGAGCTTCTATAGTAGCTAACAGCCTCTTTAATGTCTTTGTAGAGGACACAAAGTTTCTATCTACCATTGCACGATTATGGTTTGCCAACCATCAACTTTATGATGGCTCAGGAAGCTACATGACTGGAAATTTTTTTTTTTTTTATATTTAGGTTACTGCCTTCCAGTTTCAATGACCTCCTTACCTCTTTGTTCTTGTATTCCTGCCAACCTTTGCTGTACTGACATGACAGGTAACATTTTGAAACTCATAGCTCAGATAGACACACAGTTTCTGCAGGAAAGAGTTTGGCTACAATGGATTACCAAAGTTATGCAAAAGGAAACTAGCCCATGCCCTTGAGGAGATCAAGTTGAGCATTCCAAGGGCATCTGCAGTACAAGGAAGCTGGACAGATAGGCTTCCTGCAGCACAGGCATAGACATCCCTGGTGGAACTATGAATATCCTGCTAATAAGAGAAATAGGTCCTGCTGGCTCACTGTGACTGAAACATCAGGCAGTACCATCTTTTAGGCAGCCCTGTTCCCCCAACCTTGGGATATTCCAGCTCTTCTGCTAAGGCCTGTGTAGGCAGTGGTGATCCTTTCTCTGTCAGCTCCTCGATGCGTTTGTTCAGAGAGGCCAGTTTGGCTTTGGCTTGAAGTTTAAGTTTCATCAGCTTCGCATCCGCAGCCTCTCGCTCTTTCTGTAAGAGAAGGACACAAACTGACTGCACCTTAGACTCCAGTGCTGTTACACAAGAAGCACCACTTTGAAAAACTACACAGCCTGCCATATTCTGTTTAACCCTGCCTCCTCAGTAACAGCACTATTTAAAACACATCTGAAAACTAAATTTGTTCTGAAACACATACCAAAATTGTAGCTTCTACCCCAGCACTTCCGTTCACGGGACAGAACACTCCAGGACTTCACACAGAAATGAATACAACTCGGTTTGACTTCCCCTCTGCTATATGCACTCCCTCAGAACCACCTCAAGTAACTGAACTCCCACCATACCTCAGGGTAGGCAATAATAACCTTTGGGAATGCATCATAAAACCACTGGACTAGTGGATGAGCGCAGCACAGGCTACTCTGTGTCAAACACTCTGAAGCAGGGAAAGAACAACCTCACACAAGGTATTAGTATTTATCAGAGCCACTGGGAATCTGCATGGGCCTCAAAGAGCTCTGAGACAAAACACTGTGCAACTTGGATGTAACTTACCTACTCTAGACTAAATTAACCCAATCAAACTAACAAAAGATATCCTACATCTCTTGGGTTAGGGTCCATTCTTCAAATTCCAGTAATTCTCTGGAACTGATGCCATTTGTCATGCAGGTATCTCATGTTCAAAAGAAACCAGAGACTGGCTTGTGCAGAAAAATGAAGCAGCATGTTACTCTCAGTCCCCTGAGAAAGAAATGGTACCTTGAATACAGTTTCTTTTTCCTGGAGCAGGGCATCCTTTTCTCGAATCAAATCCTTCAGCTGAACAACCAGCTTTTCTGTTTGGGCTAGGCGCTCCGACAGCTCCTCAGGTGCCTCCTCCATGCTTTCTGCTTCTGACTGCAAAGGTCTACCTGAAACAACAAAATGAGTGTTCTGGAGGAAAAAAACTATAAACAGCCTGCATAAACTATAAACAGAGCATCCACGTGATATCTTCAGCTGCACTCCTCAATGCTGTCCCACTGCTCCCTGCAAGCATTTCATGGAGCCTGTAGAACTATACAGTTAGATGAAACCAGGAAAAAAGCTCAAAGAAACTGTAAGCCAACACACAAAAACAAAGAGTACCTTGCTGAACACCACATGAACAAATCTGAAACGAGGCACCCTCACACACTATCCACTGTCTCAATACCAAAGGGCAGCAAAGAGATGAAGTCTCCCATTGTTACCCAACCATGCAGAACGTCCTCTTCTGCTACACACAATCACTAGCACTCTTGAAAGTCTCTCTTCACCAATTCCAGTTTGTTTCCTAGGGTTAGGGTTCCTTGAGATGTGGAAACTGAGGAGATTATGGTCTGCCCAACAGAAATGCTGACTTAAGAGGTGAGGAGTAGAAGAAAAGCAGAGTGGGATGACAGGTCAGTAAAGTGCTCAGCAAGGAAGAAGCAGGAGACAGTTCTCACTGCAGTCTAATGAACCACAGCCCCAAAATTACTTGTCAATAAGATCTGAAAATCTTTAGATAACACTGTACTTACAGCAACAGATGATTCAGTAACTGCATCTCCATCCTCCCCAGACAGCTCTTGTAAAACAGTACTTGCTAAACCTGACAAACGGCTCAGCATCTTGAGCCTAAAACAGAACCAAGAGTCAGAATACAGTTCCAGAGTCACAACTGCTATGAAGAATAAGCTCCCTTATGCTGATCTCTAATGCTAGAGCTGCTGGTGACCAGGCTTGTAGGGAATTTGTCTCCTTCGCCAAGAGAGAAAAGCCAAAGTAAAACCTCAGGAGAAAAGATATGGTCACATTAACATGAGCAGCCAGACCCTCTGAACATTAAGGCAGAGGATGTGCTGGTGTCAAGACACATGAAGACTCCTTCACTGCCCTACATGTATGATTGAAAAATACATTCTTATACCAGATACCAAGTCATCCTCACAGTTCATTCTTGATCTTGCTTAACAATGGCATTAAGAACCATGATCTGTTCAGTTTACTGAAAAGAAGGGTGATTGTTAAAAGACATCAAGACATCATTTCTTTATAGGCCAAATATGGCCTGTAACATGAAATCAGCATTCTAATAAGTAGTGGAAATAACGGACTGAGCCTTGATGTTTGCTAAACACACACAAGTGTGTCACATTACAGAGATGATGGGACCTCTGCATGTCATACAGGACAGGACCTCAACATAGGGGAATAGTCTGGAGATGATATATATTCCCTGGCTGCTGCTTAGCATACCTTCTTTCCTTTCCTCGAAATTCAGGAGCCAAACTAATTCCGCAAGTGGAAGTGAAGAACCAAAAAACATGCAGCAGTACCAGCCAGCAACACATAACTTGTCATTTTGGGGAGAGCAGGAAATGAAATTCTCCACTATTAACTGAGACAACGGGATGCATTCCACCTCACTAAATTCACCAAATTCAAATGAGCCTTTGGATAAGCTGAAGTATAGAGTTGCCAACCAATATAGGGTAACAACAGGCTAGATAAACAGATGGAGAGAAACATTGTGAAGTTCAGGAAATGTAGAAGCCTTTGCCTGGAATGGGAAAAGCATGAGTGGTACAGGCTGAAGAGCAATTGGCTGTACAACTGTCTTGCAGAAGACAAGCTTGAAGTGCAGGTGGCCAAGCTTGGCACAAGCCACAAATGCACTCACAGCAAAGATCAGGTGTAACTGACCTGTACTGGAAGGACTGCAGGCAGCAGGTTGAGGAAAGCAATTATTCCTCTCTATTCACACCTACAAGATTACTTTTGAAGTAGAGTGCCCACTTTCAAAATAGTGAATCAAGTACAACAGAGACCCCAGCATGACTGGGGTTTGCATTACCAGGCATGTGGAGAGTATAAGAATGCTGGGCTTGCTCAGCCCTGAGAACAGCAGATGAGGAGTGGGATACAATTGCTGTCCTCCCTACAACCACCCATAAGATAGCTAAAGACAGTCACACACCTCTTAAAAGGTCCACACCAGATGGGCATGAGACAGAGAACACAGGTCACAGCATAAGCAATTTTAATCAGAGAAAAAATGCACAGGGAAGATGTTAAAATACTGTATTAGGCTCATAGCAATCTGATCTGATTTTTGATGTTAGACATGTTAAGAGCAAAGGATTTGACCAACTGAACTCCCAAGCCCCTTAAGAATCACGTAACCATCATTCTAGTGTTCTATGAAAAGAGGTCACGTGTGACATTTGATATCTCTGAACAGAAAGGCCACAGAACTGTCCATGCCTGTAAGTGGCAAAATAATTTGTACAATTACAGAAGCTCCAGTGGTGCAAGCTCACATTAGCTCTAAGATCAAGTTTACGAAATTTAAATTATCTCCATCAAATGGAATCTTTTAATGGGATATCTCAGCCTCACTAGAAGCAGGTTCCTGAGGCTGGCTACATAGATCTACTCATTCCTGACCTCCCTTGTCTTACTAAGCAAATCTTTGGTCTTGGATTGCCACTCAAATGTGTGAAAATACTGACACTGGAGTGGAGCCATGCATTACTTTTTTGTAGCAGTCACCTGACCTTGAAAAAGTAGAAAACACGACAATGCACACTGGAGCATCAATAGCAGAAAAGAGCACGTGAATACTAACCTGCTTTGTGCTCTAAGGAGCTCATGGGTCTGCTGATTCAGTAGTAAGGTTTCCAAGGTAGAGCAGCCACACACAGGTCTTTCTTGCCATTCCTTTTTATCTCTTGAGTACTGACAGGTTGCATGAACCAAGACTTTTGATGGAGAGAGAAGTGAAAAAGAACAAAAAAGAGAAGAAGAAAATAAATTATCCAATAACAAAGAAATAAGTCCATCCTTCATCCTACACAATATACTCCAGGACTGTTAGTCAGTCACTTGCAATAAACATGAAAAGTGACAAGTCTGCTCCATTTGGGAACATGGATTAGCAGACATGCCCTGGTTTCTCACACTGCGTAGCAAGAGCTTAGTCTCTCCAGCTGATGGAATAAAATGCTCAGTTAGTGCAGCAAAAAGACATGCAGCAAGAGGCCAGGTCTCAAGACAGGCTCCTACAAAGAGCTCCAGCAGAAGGAACTCCTCCAGAAGCACAGCCAGAATGCCAGGATAGTTCACGTTCTGCAACAACACAACAAACAGCCAGTTTGTTGTGTTGTTGTTTCATGTATGAAACAAGTCCTTTTGCTTTGCCCACTTCTCAGCTGGCCCTGGGTGAGGCTGTGGCATGGAATTCCAGAACAGTACAATTTTACAGTTCCTGCTAGGGAGATTTCTTCTTACATCAGCTGCTTGCCTAGGTGGTAATATGAGATACTCATTTAGAGACCTGGAATGTCTGGAATCCATTTTAAGAATAATAAAGTATTTATTGTTTTGTAAACCATCACTCCCACGATACCCCAATGAGGAACTGAACCTGCTGTCTTGGCAGTGGCTCATTTTAGAAAACAGCCACCCAAATGCAAGAATACCTCCTTCTAACTGTCTCCAATACTTGAAAAGGATGGATCTGATCTTCCAACTGAGCATTAGGCCACAGCTTCTTAAAGTCACAAAGACAAAATATGTGGCCGGAACTGAGAGAACCAATAGGTGAATTATTAGAAGCTGTATTAGAAATATGATAAAGAAGCAGAACCTGGGCATCTGCACAGGCCTCAGCACATATCTGCATGCTACAGGCATTACAATTTCAAGCATGCATACCTGGATCAAGAAAATATTCCTTGGGCTTTGTCCAGGTTGGGCACATTAACCTGATACTGCACTCAAGCTAATAAGCCTTGCTGGGTTTGGCTCACAGTTGGCCTCCTTAAAAATGCAAACAGAGGAACCATCTGCAGCTATTTGCATGGATGTGGACTTTAATAACCCGAACTCAAGCCTTAGAGATTCTTCATATCTTTTGAATTAATTTTTAGTTTATATTCTCAGGTCAGCCAAACGTGGCGAGGGATGTGAATGGGGAACAAAAAGTGATTCTACAATTCTATGAACAGCAACAGGTTTGGTGTCTGTGTAGAGGAAACAGGGAAAACATGCACCTAGGTGGGCCACTGCTCTGGACAGCATCCCTCAGAACATATCCCTGGAAAACAGCGCTGCAGAGAGAGGCTGGGGATTGCAGTGGAAAACTGACCTAAGTCATCAATGCATCCTCCTCATGACAAAGGCCAGCAGCAGCAACCTGGATGCATTAGGAGCATTGTCAGGAGGAAGGTGATCCCTCCTCTCTAGTGGGCACTGGTGAGGCCATGTCTGGAGTAATGTGTCCAGTTCTGGGCTTCCCAGAGCAAGAGGTGGGAACTTGTCGGAGAAAATTCAGTGAACAACAACAAATAAAAGATGAGGAGAATCTTATCAAAGAACCACAGACTGGCTGAAGTTAGACGGCCATCCGGTCTAAGCTCCCTGCTCAAACAGAAGCTGTGCAGGCTTCACAATCTGCCTGGACAACCTGTGCCAGTGCTCAGTAAGCCACAGAGTGAAGAAGTATTTCCTGATGATCGAGATAATCGCCTGTGTCTCAGCTCATGCTCACAACCTCTCATCCTTTCACCAGACACTACTGTAAAGAGCCTGGCTCTGCTTTCTTTAAACCCCCTGAGAACAAATCCAGGAACAAGCATAACATGGCTTTAAATTCTGTCCCAAAGCCAACAGCCTGCACAGAGGGTGGTGGCTGTCCTGTGCATTAGCTTCAAGGGCTTGTGGCAGGAATATCCTGGTGTTATACAATGCAAACCAGTTTCCCCACAAATACAAAAGGACAGAGGTTATTCTGTGTTCCACTGCCTCACCCCAATAAAAACAGTGCTCTCAGGGACAAGATTGGTGCTCTCCCAGGCTCACATTGGCATATGGAGTTCCATCTCTGTAATGAACAGCAGAACACAAGCAAGGACGCTGTGCTCAGGATGTGAACCAGGATCCTCCACATCCTCTACCTGTGTGCAGCATACCTGTGACTAATGAACTTTTGCTGGGGAGACTTTACTTCGAACACTGGAACTGCCAGCAGTGATCTGGAGGAGGCTCCGTTCCTCTGAAATACACACCCCTGACCCAAACTCTCTAAGCCCACTGCTAGTCTGCACAGTCTGCAGTACGCAGGGCATTTATATCCCTAGATATAAACCATAGCAAAGAAAGACTTGACAACGTTTTTCCCTAATTTATTCTATTGTAAACTTATTATACATAAATGAAGTTAATTCCTTGCATTTCCGTTAATTTAAAATCAAACACGCATTAAAAGCACTGCTGCTGTGCACAAGCCCTGGGCCAAACTTCTCACGCTGTGCAGAGGGATTCCAAGAGAAACCAGGAGGGACGGGGAGCACCGGAGCGCCGCGCTGGGCTCCGGGAGCGGCGGCTCCTTCGGCCACGGGGGTGGCGGGCAGCGCCGACGGGCCGCAGCAGCCCCGCAGATTTACCGGACCGCACACCTCCGGCGGGCCCCGCGGAGTGCGAACCACCCCGGCCGGGCTCCGCTCCCAGTACCTGGGGGCACCGCCGGCAGCGTCCCACCGGCGCGGGGCGACTGGGCCGGGCCGCAGAGCCCGGAGCGAGAGGAGAGGCCCGCCCCGGCCAATTGCCCCTAACGGCCCGGACCCCAGGGAGCTGCGAACCCGTTCCGGCCCCGCATGGCCACGAACGGAGCCCGGCCGGCGACCGCCGCCGAGAGTCGGGCGGCAGAGTCCGCGGTCCGCACATGGCGGGAGGACGGCACCAAGGGCGGGGGAAGGCACTGACCTGCAGCGCGACGGGGGGGTCAGTGCGGAGGGGCGGCTCTAACCTGCCGAGGAGCCCCCGCCGACCCCGCTGCCGCCGAACCGCTCCCACCGCGCCACCTCAGCACCGGAACGCGCGACCGCCACTTCCGCCTCCGGCGGGGTCCCCCCCCCGGGGCAGAAAACCAATCAGCTGCGGTGCTTGAAAGATAGACATGACGGCCAGACAGTCGCGACGGAGCAGCTGCCTCTGCGCCACGGTTGTCCTGCAACATGGCACAAAGTGACCAATCCCGAGGACGCTCTGGGTTCCCGCCCAATAACAAGGCAGCGACCAATCAGTTGCGGCGTTTCGGGCCGGGCCGCAGATGTTGGTGAGACGAAGGCTCGGACTGGGCGGTGGGCGACGGGAGCGCGGGGAGGCGGGGCCCGGGCGGGCTGAGGGGCCCGGGCGGGCTGAGGGGCCCGGGCGGGCTGAGGGGCCCGGGCGGGCTGAGGGGCCCGGGCGGGCTGAGGGGCCCGGGCGGGCTGAGGGGCCCGGGCGGGCTGAGGGGCCCGGGCGGGCTGAGGGGCCCGGGCATTTACCGCCGGGCAGCGTCCGAAGTGGCGCTCCGTGGTTTGGTCGGAAGGTCCCTGTGAGGATGATCCGCTCCCACGCCCCTGCCATAGACACCTCCCACTAGGCCGTGTTGCTCCAGGCCCCGTTCAGCCCGGCCCTGAGAGCTTCCGGAGATGTGCGGTCCAAGCCTGCGCTCGTGCACGTGAGCTCTGTTGTCCCTTGGACTACAGCTCTTGGCATAAAAATATTTTTCTTTCTTTCTTCTCCGTCTACATGCTGATAGGCTGCAGTAAGGTATCTCCGGGGCCTTTTCCGGGCTGAACACCCTCAGCTCTCCCAGCCTGTCTCCGGAACAGAGGGACTCCAGCCCTTGGAACAGCTCCGTGGCCTCCTCTGGACCCGCTTCGGCAGCTCTAACTGTCTTGTTCTGAGGGTTCCAGGACTGGAGAAAGCTCTGCCAGTGGGGTCTCACCTGAGTGGGGCAGTGCTGCCCGTGCTGCTGGGGATGTGCACATTGCCAGCCCCTGTCCAGTTTTTTATTTTCCTTCTCAGAACTCGTGATCCATTCACTTCCTGGTCTGTACGGGTACCAGAGGTTGCCCCCAGCCAGATGTAGGGCAAGATTTCAGGAAGGCTGAGCAGCAGAGTTTCCTTGGCTCCTGGCCACCCTCATTGTGCACTCAGATGCACTGCATTCCTATTTCTGATGGCACCAGTAGTGCTGTCCTGGTATGGCCACAGGCTCTGTCCCCAGTTCACAGGACCTCAGGACCAAGACTTGCCAGGTGTGCTCTGAATTTTTCATGTCCTGTCTGCAGCTTTGTTCACTTCACTTTGTTTATTTTAGCTGTGAGAGCAATCTCTCCAGGTACCTAATTTATTTTACTTTTCTTTGTGTTGTACAACCATGGGCTTGTATTGGTAGTAATATCAAGCAGTTATTCTAGGTAGAATGAGATATTTACAATTCTTAACACAAACCCGTGTGAGTCTGAGTGGAAAGAAAGAGAAGAAAGGGGGGGAAAAAAAAGAAAAAAAAAAAGAGAGGATGAGAAAACCATTCACAAGAAGGAAGGACCTCCTAGTGAAGGACCCAGATGCTGACAACTTCCCATGACTCTCCCCTCCTCTGCAAACATCTGAGTGAACCACAGATCTTAATATCCAGAGGAGGAGTAGGTAGGTCAGTGTAACACCAGAGAAAGCACAGAAACAAAGTGTGTGTGTTGCAATTTTAATTGGATTATTGCTACTAGTGCAGCTTTTTTCTTGTATATAAGTACTTGACCTACATTATTTTTCCTTGCTTTTCTGTAATTACAGAAAATTTATTTTGATTTATTATTTATTATAATAAATATATATATATTTATATATATATATAATATATATATATATATATAAATTTATTAGTTTTATTATGACTACCAAATCAGACTGTTAAAATTATTATTATTATACTAAAATAAGTTGCTGCTTTAAATGTGTACATACAGTGGTGTGACTGATACTCTCTAGGGAAGGGATAGGGCATCCAGAAGGATCTGGACAGGCTAGAGAGAAGGGCCCATGCCAGCCTCATGAAGTTCAACAAGGCCAAGTGCAATCCCAGCATGGGTACAGGCTGGGTGACAAGTGAATCAGACAAGTGAAAAGAAGTCCTGTGGGATTCCCCGAGACTTGGGGGTCTTGGGGAATGAAAAGCTGAATATGGGCCAGCCGATTGTGGCCTGGGCTCCACCAAAGGAGCATAGCCAGCAAGGGAGCCTAGCCTCTAGTTAGCTGCTTTAGGGGAAGGTGTTTGTACCTACGGCGAGGGGTGTGGTTAGATGATCTTTAAGGACTCTTGCAACCAAAACCATGCTGTGATTCTCTGAAGGTCCATCAATGGGAAACACAGAGTGTGTGGGCTTAGACACCCCGCCTGCCCAGCACTGCCTCTCAGTGCCTGGTCTCCCCAGCTGCTGGCACCTGGACATGCCAGACCCTCCGACGTGCACAGCCCCGCCACAGTCACTGGTACAGATTCCGTTGCACACAACATACTAACAGACATGTACACTGTGTGCCTCTCCAGTACATGTGATGAGGTGCTCAGGATGCAGCTGTCTCCTGCACAGAGAAACACAGACAGGTGGGACACCCTTAACCCTACACCTTCAGTCTAATAGTCAACTGCTCCAGTGGTCTCACTAATAGAGACATACACGCACCTATTTCACAAACTACTTGGCCTATTTGCTGGCTAGTCTGGCTTGGTATTTACTAGTGATCGTAGACAGACATGGTCTCACTCAATCCAGTTGTGGGAACTTAAATCCCCATGCATACATATGCCCAGAGCACAGCCCTGTGCTGCCAGAAAAGAACCCAAACAAACAAACAAACCAAACCAAACTAAACCAAAACAACAACAACAAAAAAGGAGCTAGAAATGTTAGAAGACAGGAAAGACTGTGATGACCAGGCACAAGGCATGGATAGGCATTCATACTGATTAGCACCATTCTACTTGCAACCAGCCCCTTCTCTTCCCCTTGCCTCCATTTTTAAACCCATCTCTTTCTTCACCTTCTGTTCCTCCTCCAAACATCCTGTTGTGAGTCTTGTCCCCAAATGCTCTCACCGTGGACCCACAGTTTTCCATGCCCCTAGGCAGCAGTCAGTTTGTAGGGTACTCTAAAACCCGTCCCACTGACTCATCATGTTGGGTGCCACCCCTAGGCCCATGGGACTGATGGCTCCCCTGTGACAGATTTAGAAGGAGCTGAGACAGGGCCTTTATTTCTCTTACTGGGTAATTTGTGTTCCTCAGCCTGTAGTTGTCTCTCTTTGCTCCTTCCCTTTTGTGCAGTTGAGCCTTTCATGGGTTGACTTCCATGGTGGTTCTTGGATTTGCCAAACCAGGGGATTATTTGGGTTCCCCCACCCCCTCCATTATTCCTCTGTGCTCCTTTGTGTGCATGGAGGTGAGCTTTTTCCTACATAACCTCACTCTTGTACTGGGCCACTTCTGTAACACTTTAACACTGTAACACTCCATTATTCAACAGGTCTATCCAAGAAAACAGACTCTCAAATCCACTTAGGGGAGCAGATCTTCATTTAACCTCCCAGCCCACATCTTGTGGGCATTTCCTCTTATCTTCATGTATAATTATATCAAGGTTAAAAATAGGGTAGTCTACCAAACCAGTATAGCTCCCAGTGGCAGTGTCTGATTAACCTTCTTACCCTTTCTGCTTTAGCTCCTAAAATAGCAGCGATTTGCTAGATTATCCTGCATCTCCTTTCCATTCTAAGAAGACTGTTTGTATCATTGAAACTTTCTGGTTTGTGGATCAGTCTCTAAGAAGATTAACATTTATAATTGGCTTGTGGAAAGTTAGATCCCTCACATAACTGACATTAGCGTTGAGCATAGACAGGAGCAACCAGGCAGTGCTGTGAGAGCCACAGGAGGAAGAGGATCATTCCTGTAGCATCATCCTTCTGACCACAGATACATATGGGAAACAACAGCAGCTCCACAGTGGATGATCTACAGGCTGTCGAGATCCACCACTGGTACAAGAAATTCATGACAGAGTGTCCTTCTGGACAGCTGACAGAGCATGAATTTAAGCAGTTCTTTGGGCTTCGAGGGCTGGATCCAGAGGCCAATAAATACATTGAGCAGATGTTCCGCACATTTGATATGAACAAGGTGAGTCCTCTGGCAAGGAATTAACTGTCGTGTGCTGCTTAGAAGTGATCCAACTCCTGCACTTTCAGAGTCTTTGTCTTTCTCTTGCAAACATAAAGAACATAAATATTCTCTTGCAAACATTGGTGTGGAAAGCTGCCAAGAGATGCTAATGTAAAGTAGCTAAATGTAAGGAGCAAATGAATGTGTACAGGTAATAACATAGATGACATAAACATATGTCATCTATGTTATCATCATCACCTGATGATCTAAGTACCTCGTGGAAGTTCATTTTTGAATTTTGAAAATTCATTATTGCCTATTATTTGACTTGGCCTTGTTTAGCTAGCAAAATGCTAATTTCATTATTCTTCTTATATGTTCGTATTATTCCAAAATATAGCTGTATGACATCGTGGAGACCACAGGAATCAGACACAATAGAAATCACTATAGCATTCACAGAGGAGTTATTTCCAGGTATTTGGCAGCTGAAATTAACCCTGCATGGGCAGACAATGTCTGTGGCTCTCCTTGGTGCTGGGAGGTGCAGCATGAAGCGGCAGTGAGGGGGTGGGTGGTGTTCCTCGCTGTGACTGCTGGTAGAAAACAGTAGCCCCCATAATTCCTTTAAGCATGCAATGGCCCTCAATTTGCCTGTTTTTTATCCATATGTATGTCAGCCTATGCTTGCAGGCCTGTATTCTTAATGACAAAGAAATCTGGGTTCATAGCATCCTGGGAAAATTCACCTTTACTCTCTGCTCCAAGGTTCTGAAATGGAGTCAAGGAGGATCCAGTCACAGAGGCATGAGAGCCAGGTGGGAAATCACAGAGTTAGTCTTGAAGAAGGCAAGCTTAGGGAGCAACAAAGAATGTTATTTTGGACATGTGAGACAGCATAAGGAGTTAAGGAATGCTTAGGAAAATTACAAAATTCTTAAAGAGAGGAGCAGACAGGCTCCATTAGGGTAGCTGAGGTCTTGTGGTGGATGTAATGACTGGAAATTACTGCAGACCTCAAAAAACATCTTTTCTCATCCCGAAGTCCTCTGTGCCCAGGATTATAATAGTGATGAGAGCAGTTTCATAAGCTAAAGCAAAACCTTTACAGCTTTTACACAACTCCTTCTTTCACTTCACCTCTCTCCCTTCGTGGGATGTTTAAGGACTTTAAAATATATTGAAGGATGTTGAGCCCTGTGTTATGCAGTAAACATTGTTATAAGAAAATTCTGAAATTCAAATGTGGTCAGAAAAGATCATAAGCTATCATCTAGATAAAGTGATAGTGATCTCAAGAGGAATGAAGTAAGAGTGTGGCAACTAGTGGCAATGGACCTACATCAGTTAATCTTAGTCTGTTAACAGTTAGTCACTCAATCTAAGATCCTTTTACGAACAAGGGCAAGGAACAAGAGCACCCAGAGGAAAATCCACCCTATTGCAATACAGACATGACGGATAGAATCTTTTCCCTCTGGACCTTCAGATTTTGAGAACTTTGATGATGACAAAGAGGATAAATTTTCAAAATTCTTCTTTTATAAAATGTAATCAGAATTATAGAATGGTTTGGGTTGGAAGGGACCTTAAGGGTCATCGCATTCCACCACCTCCCATGGGCAGGGACACCTTCCATTATCCCAGGTTGCTCCAAGCCCTGTCCAACCTGGCCTTGGATACTTCAAGGGCCAGGGCCTCCCCACCCCCTGACTAAAAACTCTTTCCCAACACCTCATCCAAATCTCCCCTCCTCCAGATTTGAACTATTCCTCTTTGTCCTATCATGACCTGCCCATGCAAAAAGCCACTTGCCCCCATTATTTTAACCTGTTTCAGGCATTGGAAGGGGCACCGAGGTTTCCCCGGAGCCCTCCCCAGGCTGAAGAACAAATGTGCACAGCACAGCAGATGGACAGACAGAACAGGGATCTCTGAGCCTGTGGGTGCACCAAGCAGGGCAGAAAACACGGGTTAATAGTGCACACAGAAACTTTACTTCAACACCTCAGTCACATCAGCGTCGGTGTGGCCGCAGCAGAGCAGCGTGGGCAGGACAGAGAAGCCTCTGGCCCCAAGGCTACCTTTGGCCCAGCAGGAAATGCCATGGTCCACTGTAGCCCTGGATCCTGCTCATCTCGCTGCTGCTCAAGCTTTTTTGTCCTTCATAAACTGCAGGAAGCCCTGCAGCAGATTCTGGACTTCCATCAGGATCTGGTGTGGGAATGCCATGGACAGTGATGTGCCCGAGGATGTCAGTGCTGGTCTCTTGCTGTACTCGGGGCTCAAGTTGATCTGTCCCTCTGGTTCCTCTGGTTTCACATGCCGCTCAGGGGCCAAGGTGACGACTGCCTCTGGGGCTGGACCAGCTCTTTCTGCTGGGTTCAGGCCCGTCTGGATCAGGATCCAGTTGTAGAAGTGCTGAACGGAGGTGTAGATCTCAGGGTGCCTGGCTCTGTCACAGCCTCTTCCCCAGCTGTTCATTCCCACCAGCCAGTAGTAGTTGACTCTGTTGTCCTTGCAGACGAGGGGGTGCCCGCTGTCCCCCTGTGCCAGGAGAGAGAGCTCAGGGGCTGTGGAGGGCTGCTGCTCACCCCGGGGATGGATCCTCTCCCCCAGCCCAGCTCTGGCTCCTCTCCCAGCCCGGCACTGGCTCCTCTTTCCCAGTCCCAGGGCTGGCTTCTCTCCCCCAGCCCGGGGGCAGGCTCCTCTCTCCCAGCTCGGCACTGGCTCCTCTCTCCCAGCTCGGCACTGGCTCCTGTCCCCCAGCCCAGCTCTGGCTCCTCTCCCCCAGCCCAGCTCTGGCTCCTCTCCCCCAGCCCAGCTCTGGCTCCTCTCTCCCAGCCCGGCACTGGCTCCTCTCCCCCAGCCCAGCTCTGTCTCCTCTTTCCCAGCCCGGCTCTGGCTCCTCTCTCCCAGCCCAGCTCTGGCTCCTCTCCCCCAGCCCAGCTCTGGCTCCTCTCTCCCAGCCCGGCACTGTCTCCTCTCCCCCAGCCCTGCCAGTTCCACATTCCCAGCCCCGGAAGGTTCTGCTCAGGGCCCGGAGCCTCCAGGCCCTCGGCTGGGAGCAGGTCGAGGGCTCTCCCATCTCTGCACATGGGTCCCAGATGTGCAGAGAACAGATGTTCCGGGGTCACATCCACACTTTGAGTCTGCTGGGGGCACTGGATGGGCTTTGTGGGCAGGACCAGGCCTTGGGGACAAGGGCTCATAGGACAGGGACCTGCGGGTGGGGAAGGGAGGGGCGGGCACGGGAGAGGCTGGGCCGTGTTTGGGGGATGAGGGGGTCCCTGTGCTGCCGGGGGCTGAGGGACTCATCACACGCTCCTACCTGGCAGGTGTCGATGCTGCCCTCTGGGTACCCAACACACAGGCTGCGGGGGGGGATGGCCCCCGCGTACCACCGGCTGCTGTTGCAGAGCTCCATGTCCATCAGGTGGACCTTGGCCTCCTGCAGCACCATGCCTGTTCTCTGAGCTGTGGGCACAGAGGGGAATGAGCCCTCAGTAGGTATCCATCCCCTCCCCTCCCTGGGGCTCAGCCCCCTCCCCTTCCCCGGCCCAGCCCCTTGCCCACGGAGCGATGTTGCCCAGCTGTGTCCCTGCTGCGGGCCTGCAGGAGGAGCCAGAGCCATCTCTGCAGAGGCTTCCCAGGGCCAGCAGGAATTGTTTGGGTGGGAAGGGACCTCCCAGCTCATCCCGTTCCACGCCCCGTCTTGGCGGGGACTCCTTCCCCCAGCCCGGGCTGCTCCGAGCCCCGGCCCCGCTGCCGTCCTGCAGGCGGACTCTGTCTGCGGCCAGTCCGTGTCCCCGGGGTGCCCGTGTCGCCCTCGGAGCACACATCCTGTTCGGGAACTTACCTTTGGTCAAGCTCCAGCCAGCAATGTAGCAAGATTTCAGCTCCGAGATCCTGAGCGAGGCGTCGGGCACACAGCCCAGCTGGATGTAGTCGCTGCACTCCACGGGCCGGTCCAGCTCCAGCAGGGCGATGTCGTTCCTGGCCGTGGCAGGCACGTAGTGCTGGTGCACCAGGAGCCTCCGGATGTGTCTCACCTCAGCCTCAGGGCCCAGCCGAGTCAGATCTGTGGCCCCTATCACCACTTCCCACTTGGCGATGTCCCTGGGGAGGTACCTGATGGAGAGAGGGGTGACAGGGAGCAGAACCACGGGCTCCAGCATCTCCCGGCCTTCTGCTTCCCACGGCGGAGAGGGAAGCAGAGAGGAAAGAACCAGGATGAAAGTGGCACGTGGTGCTGTGACCTGGGCACCTGCCCGTGCTCTGGGGACAGCTCTGTCCCTGCTGTTCCTTACCCGCCCCTGGCGAAGCAGTGTGCCACCGTGAGGACCCACCGGGAGCTGAGCAGGACACCTGCACACATGTGCCACGTGCCGTTCTTCCAGGTGGCCTGGACACTGACGATGCCAGGCCAGGCCCCTGGCTGGACACCGGTGCCACCCTTAACACGGGATGAGTCAACAGCAAAAGCCACAGAGCCACGGTCAGAAGCCATGGGCCGGAGTCCGCAGGTCCTGCTGTAACACAAAGCCATCAGTGTTCTGCTCAGTAGCTGCTGCTGCTCAGGCTGAAAGTTCCGCAGTCATCCCTTCCTGCCGTGCTGAGTGGCAGGAGGACCAGGGACCCCTGAGGGGTGCATCTGTCCCCCCATTCTCTTGGAGTCCCGCAGACAGGTTGTGCCAGTAGCTGGGCACTGGCCAGGGACTGAGGTTTCTCCTCCAGGGACTGAGGCTGGAACATTGTAGTGTGGGTGTGGGGAACATTCCTACAGGGAACCCCCTAAGTGGGACCACTCACCTGCAGGTGCCCCCCAAGGGGCCAGCCAGGGCCAGCAGGACGAGCACCCACAGAAAAGCCATCGGTGCCAGTGCAGGTGGCAGCAGCCAGAACTGAGGTGTCACCTCCAGTGCGGCCACCACCACAACACCCACAGCCTTCGTGGAACTCACAGCGGCCCCGGCCCAGAGCTGCTGTCACAGAGGGGCTGTTCTGTGTGCTGGGCATGGCAGGGAGGGGCAGCACAGAGTCATAGAGACATGGAATGTTCTGGGTGGAAGGGACTGTAATGACCGCCCAGTGCTGACCCTGCCATGGCAGGGACACCTCCCACTGTCCCAGGCTGCTCCCAGCCCCAATGTCCAGCCTGGCCTTGGACACTGCCAGGGATCCAGGGCGGCCACAGCTTCTCAGGGCACCCTGTGCCAGGGCCTGCCCACCCTCACAGTCAGAAATTCCTTCCTAACACCTAATCTAAATCTGCCCACCTTCAGCTTAAGGCCACTTTTTCTTGTGTCCTATCACTACATGCTCTTGTTCAAAGTACCCCTCCAGCCTTTTTCTAAACCCCCTTTAAGTATTGGAAGAGGCACCAAAGTCTCCCTGGGACCTTCTGTTCTCCAGGCTGTAAAACTGCAGTTCTCTGCTAGTTCACTTACATCTGCCTTTTACTTATGTTTATTTCAATCCATTTCATAAAGGCATCTGACTTCGATTAAACACCTTAATAATTGAAAGTTTCACTTTTTTGCTCTGTAATTTGTTGAAGTGGTTATTAGGAATCTTTGTCCTGGACATGTGTTTTATTTGTAGTTTGCTTTTAATCACTTCAAATTTTAGTCAGCTTTAAATCTAGGGCTGATGAACCTTTACTAACTGGCATTCTTCTTGCAGAAGAAACAAGAGCTTTTTGAGTTTCTTTGTAGAGTCAAGAAATGAAATATTAAAAACCTAAATATAGAGCATTTTTCCAATGGTCAAATCACATGTATTTTACAAAATATCTATGTATTTTACAAAATATAGCATCACTTTGTTTTCCACAGAATGGAGAAGAGACTTATGGCTTAGTGGAATAGCATAGTTTCCCACAAAGGCAGAGCAGACTAGTACAGAAAACTTGCAGCCCATGGGCTGGGCTCAATATTCTCTCCCAGCAGGCCAAAGGCATCTTCAGTGCACATCTTTTATTCATGCTGACGAGGAGTGGCAGGTTCCCTCACTGCAAGTGGTGAGCAGGGAGGAGCCTCTATGTAATAGATCATAACTTTAGGAACCCAGGTATTTAGTGGCTAGAGAAATAACATTTGTCTGTGCGCTAAGGATTTTTCCAAAGTCCAAGTCTCTGTGCCATTTATTGGCCTTTCTCTTTCAGCAGTGAATCTAGAGAGCAATATGGTGAAACAACTCCAGAGCAGTAACTCCCTCATTTTATTCTTGTCACAATTTGGGTTTTTTCCTGACAGGATGGATATATTGACTTCATGGAATACGTGGCTGCCCTCAGCCTTGTTCTCCGGGGGAAGATGGAGCAGAAATTGCGGTGGTATTTCAAGCTCTATGATGTAGATGGCAATGGCTGCATTGATCGGCATGAACTGCTCAACATCATTAAGGTGAATCTCCAAGGGTCTCTGTTCTTGCATCTTTCCTTAAAGACAAGTCACACAAGTAAGACCTTTGCTGTTTCCCATATGGATGATCATGGATGAGACCTTTAACATCATTCCTTCTCTGAGCAGAATTCCCCACCACCGTATAATGAAATAAGCAGACTTGACAGACTCTTTATCACCACAGCTTATGTTACAGCACAGCTAATCATAAAATTGTTTTAGCTGCTTGTGACCTAAATTGCACTTTCCAAGGTTTCAGACCCTGTGACTGTGAGTTGCTATCTCTGCAATGTGTCCTTCATATGTCCTTTTCCCCATGAGAAGCTGGAGAGCTACTCCCAGTTTGCTTTCTAGAATCAGCTCCTAAGTATCAACATAATAAAACATTTCTGACTCTGAAGAATGAATGAGAATGGAAAGGATTGTATGCAAATGCTATTGCGGATGGGATTGGAATTACAGGCATAAAGATCACTATAAATATCTCAGTTAATTATGCTGCAAATTCAGATTATTTTGCAGATAATGGGAAATTACCAAGCTGCAGGGAAGATTCAATTACTCTAAATAAATTACATTTTTGAATATGAAATGTCATAAAATTGATTTGATAAAGCACCAATAAGATGTTAATAATGCATTCTCATCTGGATTAGAATTTTAGAATTTTAGAGCTGGATATCAAAGAGACCTGGCCAAAATCAGTACCTGTAGTAACATGTACCTGTACTCCTACTAGTAGCTTGAAATAGAAATACTCAGACATTACAGTGAAGCAACACATGTACCTGTACTCCTACTAGTAGCTTGAAATAGAAATACTCAGACATTACAGTGAAGCAACAGATAGCAATAGTTAACATAGAGCTCTTGAGAAACAAGTCCTGTGGGCAACAACGGGTGGCAGGAAATGTATTGCCCTTTGTATTTTGTGGGTGTAATTCAATGTCTTTTTTGGTAACCTTAGGAAATTCCAGAGATTATATTAGTTTCAGTAAAATAGCATTTGAAAAAGAATGAAGAAAATTACCAAATATCAAAGGGTAAAAACTAGAAGATGAATAGTCTTAGTATAAAGGCTGTGAAATCACATATTTCATGGACATCTTTAAACAAAGGAAGTAATTAGCATTGAAAGAAAAGAGAACCCTGCACAACGTAGTTATGAATAAGAAGAATTGTAGCAAATTGAAGTGGATAAGGCTTAAAGTTTCTCAAGACGAAAATTAATCTCCAGTGAGCTTTTAGGGAGAAGCCAGATGTCGGGCTATCATGGGTTAAAAGATCTAAAAGGGCCAAGAGCATATTTTGACTATTGCAAAGGGTGTTTATTATATAAATGTATCAGTCTCAAAAGGCTAGAGTTCTAACACGCGGTCTTACTGAAAGTTACAATATTTAAAGTCTCAGTAAGGCGAAAAGCAACTTATCAGAGAATCCCAGCCATGAGGAGGAACAGAGTGACAAGGAACCCGACCCAGGGGAGAAGGCAGATCGACAAGGGCTTCCGATCATGGGGAGCACAGGCTGGAAAGGGGTCCCAGCCGCAGGGGAGGGGAGAGTGGCAAAATTCCCGGTCGCAGGGAAAGGCAGGCTGACAAAGCCCTGGCCGCAGGGAAAGGTGGAGTGACAAAGGCCCCGGCCGGAGGGAAAGGCAGAATCCCGGGCCCGAGAAGTAGTTCCCCGAAGCAGCGATTGAGGCAGCAAAGGCGCTGCCTAGCAGCAGCAGCAGCATCCCCGACGCAGCAACAGCGGTAGAAAGAGCAAAGCACCCCCCAAGCGAAATAATACCTGACAAAGGTCCTGGCAAAGTTCCCTGGGTCGCGATTTCCTGGCAGAGCCCCGTGCTTCTTGTTGCAGATTGCAGGAGATGGACTGACCAGTCGATGATCGAACTGATTGATGCCTTTGCCTCTGAAACTGGGGATTTTTATCCCTAAACTCCAAATGCATATTCATTTTCTTATCTTGGGGTTCACCAGGTGGCTGAGAACACATTTCTAAAACAATCTCTCTACACCAATCTAAGCCTAACTTTGCAAGTGTGTAAAACTACAAAAACTTACAAAAATTGGTATAGATTCTTATACAAAAACATACGCATGTTGCATATCTATTAACATAAAAGATTCTATATCTATTAATGTAAAAGCTTCTATCTTATTCACATAAAAGTTGTACCTACTCTATCTAGTACTGTAAGTGATGTTAAACCTTGTTTTTGTTATGTCTAAAGCTGAGCTATCAGGCCTCAGACTTTCAGGCCCTGCACTGGCTATCTTCAAAGCATTTCAAGCTTTCTTACCTAAAACTAAGGCCTAAGCTTCTATTTCATGGCTACGTGGCTTAATATATTTCAATTCGTCTAAAGGCTTCAGTTCAACCCCTGTATCTTTCTCTCCCCCTGGGGGACCCAGAGGGGCTTGTACTCCAACAGCCAGGAAGCAGTATATAAATGGAAATTGTGAAAGTAAGACTAGAAATAAATTACCACAGCATACAACAAAGGAATTTCATAATGTCAAGTGAGGAGGGTGTTTGACAGTGTTTCTGAGGCTTGGTGTACCATAACATCACAAAGCGGGCCAAAGCGGATCAGTTAGGTGGACTCTGATTCTGCCATCCCTGCAGCACCTAAACTGTACCTGAGCAGAATTAGGCCAGTCCTCTGGGTTTTGCTGCTCATTCCTTGCTCCAGAGCTATGCTCCCTTTGCACCCTTCAGTGCCATCCACAAGGCCTGATGATTTGTGTTTTGTTTTCCTATGACACTGGTTCATGTGTATGAGGAAGGTACCAGGTATGACTGTCTTATTATGAATCTATGCTGATGTGTGGAATCAGTCTGGAAGTCACCAGGCAGCTTCTTACTCTTGCTCTTTTATTTTAGGCTATTCGAGCTATTAATGGTGGTGACCATGAAACTAGTGCAGAAGAGTTCACCAACCGAGTCTTCAACAGGATTGATGTGAATGGCGACGGTAAGATTCCTGCCTTTGTCATCCAGCTAAGTCTCTTTTCTACAGAGTAACATTGACTTTTTCCTTTCTTGGTTGAACTTTAGGCCTCTTCACTTCATACTTCACTCACTATTTGCATTCTCAGCCAGTAATGCATTCTCCATGGACCAAAAAGGATTTTTTTCCTCCTGGCATTATACATAATCAGTGTGACAGGATTTGTTCCCTCTACTGAGTCCCAGCTTTGTTCTGTCCACATGAATTTGGTAGTGGGGTTTTGGAGTGGTGTTCTGTTTTCCTTTTTTGTATGTTGCTGTGTAGCTCATACCAGTTAGAAGTGGGAAATATTAACAAATGTCCCCAGCTGCTCCTAAGTATTTTACCATGGAAATTAATGTTGAAGTTCAGAGTTTCTTCACTGGGTCTGCTGCAGGCAGTACAGCAAGAACATGAAGTGCTCAGTCAAAAGTTGGTCAAGTGTCACGGTGGTCCCTGTGTGTCCCCAAGAAATATCTCTTTCCTTGCTACTTCAGGTGCTCATTACTTTTGACAGGCTCTTTTGTTATTCCAGAATAACTCTGCTGAGCTGCTTCCCTGCACAAGGGCTTTTTGGCCTAGGACAGAAAAGTTTGTTTCTGCCTGTCACAGCCTCCTTCTGTCAGTTCCTTATCCTTGAAAATCAGCAAGTATAGGGCGGGTTAATACTATACAGGTTGAGCCATAAAGGATGCTATGATACCACTTCTTAGCTATACCCACTTGTATTGTTCTTTCTTATGTACCTCTTCCCTTGTATGGGGAAAAAAGAGGAAGCAGTTCTTGTCTGGATACTGGGGATATTTCATGAAAGCTTAAGAACACTCTGAAGTCTTTTGAACAGTGCCTTAGAACAGTTAGATTAGTTAGATTACTGTACTCCTCTTCCTGTCTGATGTGGATTCTGATGCCTTTTACTTGTGTCTGACACAGGTGAACTTTCTCTGGATGAATTTGTGGAGGGAGCAAGGAAAGATGAAGAGTTCATGGAGGTTATGATGAAAAGTTTGGACCTGTCACACATTGTGGCCATGATAAACAACCGTCGCCATAGCGTATAAGGCTGGGAGAAAATGCTGTGCCAATAAGACAGAAGGGTGTAGAAACACAAGGAAGGAGACACAACATTTTTCAAAACAAAATTTCCATAAACATGAATATGGAAGTAGGAACAGAAAGACACTGCTATATTTGTGTATCTGAGTGCACGTTTCTGTACAAATACTGAAGCTTAGCCACATAAATGCAGGGTAGATTCAGAAAAACTGAATCTGCATGGCAGTATTAACTTCTCTTTCGAAAATTTAAAGGCCAAATTCCAGGGCACAAATTTCCTTTTTATTCTGTGTCCCAGATTATCACTTGAAATGGATTAAAAGTAATGCCAAGTTTGTGAAGAGCACTAGCAGAACTGGGTGGTGGAGTGTGGAGGAAATATTCTGACACACAAAAGAGTTTCAAGCTGTTATTAGTGTAGACAACTACACTAATACCTTCAGAAGGTAACTTGCACAGCTCTTGTCACGGTATTGGTTCATAAACACCAGCATGGTTGTCCATACCAGATGTGCTTGGATTTGGTAGTCTCTACAGAAGCAGCTTTAGTCATAAGATCACAAGAAAGAAAAACCAGTCTGATAGTGACAAATCTGTCCTCAGCTGCAGCTGTTTGAGCTTTCTGTGATAAAAGAACTCTAGCAAACAAGTCAACAGTTTGGAGCAGCTTCTGTAACCAGACAAAATATGCTACTCAGTTTCCCCAAGTAGAAGAATTACTTGAGACATCAAATCTTTTATATACTCATGGTCCTACTTATTCTCCTCTCATACAACTGAGTTGCTGGGAATGTTCAAGGCCACACTGAACAAGGCTTGGAGTAACCTGATCTAACCTCGTGACATGGGGCTGAAACAAGATGATCTTTGAGGTCCCTCTTTACCCAAACCATTCTGTGACTCTGATAAATGAAGAATTTGAAGATGATCCTAATATCATTGCCTCACACATCCTTTATTGGTCTTTCTTCTTGTTCTTGAGGAGACAATTCAATCGAAAGAAACAACTCAACAAGGTGACATGTGAACTGTGCTGTTCATGTGAATGCTGGAGTGAAGCTGATACTCTAGATCAGTGCTGCCATAAATGACTCTGATTTTGTACACGATGGGAAGAGTGATGCAGCCTGGATAGAAGCCCATCAAACTGTGTCTTGTTCACTGTTCATTAGATAAGGTCATGATCAAAAGCTCCTTTAATCTGGGAAGAGAACCAGAAGGAAAGAAGAATGCAGGAAATGTTCAGTGGAGTGCCTATGCCATAGTTGGCATGTTTTTCCTGTGCAGGAGGAAGAACTTGCAGACCTGGAACAAAACTTTAGATTGGACTTATTCTTGCTTATATTTAGGCCTCTGTGACATTCATGGCAAGGTTTTGGTAGCAGGAGGCTACAGGTTTGCTGCTGGAAGCTTTCCCCATGTCTGGAAGACAATGCCAGCTAGCTCCAGGATGCCACTGGCCAAGCTTAGTGGTAGTAACATGTCTGGGATAACATATTTAAGAAGGAAAAGTTATTGGTCAGAAGCAATTGCAGCCAGCAAAGTGAGGGCTGAGAATATGCGAGAGAAACAGCTCTGCAGAGACCAAAGTCAGCTAAGGAGAGGGAGCAGGTGTTTCAGGTACTGGAGCTGAGATTTTCCTGCAGCCCATGATGCAGCCCATAGTGAAGCAGGTTGTCCTGGAGCACACGGAGGTCTGCAGAAGGGAAGCAGAAATCCACATACAGCCTGTGGAAGAGTCCCATGTTGGAGCAGGTCTAGAAGGACCAGTGGGCCTGTGGAGAGAAGAGTAGGTTTCCTGGTAGGACTTGTGACCCCACAAGGGATCCACTTTAGATCAGTTCCTGAAGGACTGAACCCAGGGACAGCAGCTCACACTGGAACAGCTCGTGAAGAACCACAGCCCATGAGAAGACCCATACTGGAGAAATTAATGGAGAACTGTCACCTGTATGAGGGATTTCATGCTGCAGCAGGATAAGAACTCCTCTTCCTGAGGGGAAGTAGTGGCATGAACTGACTGTAACCTCCATTCTCATCTTCTTGCACTGCTGGTGGGGAGGAGGGAGAGAATTGGGAATAAAGTTAATCCTGGGATGGAGAAAGGGATGGGAAAAAGGTGTTTTAAAGTTTATTTTACTTATTATTCTACTCTGATTTTGACCGGTAATAAATGCAATTAATTTCTCTCTTTTTTCCCTGTGATGGTAATTGGTGAGCGATGTCTCCCTGTCTTTATCTCAGCCCATAAGATTTTTATATTTTATCCAGCTGAGGAGGGAAGTGATTGATAGAGAAGCTTTGGTGGGCACCTGCTATCCAGCCAGGGTCCACCCACCACAGTAGTATTCTGAACAAAGCATCTGGGCTTTCACTGAAGGGAAGATTTAGTAAGGGAGATTTAATGAGTACTGTCATTGGAGCGTGAGAGAGAGTGATCATGTTTAGAGTAGCCACCAACAGTTTTCTGGGCAAGCTCATGCTCCAGACCCTATTGGCATGTGCATGTCTGCAGTCTTAGAGTTCTGTAAGGAATCACAACCTGGTAGTTGAAGAACTGTCATGTGGAGTTTTAAATACTAAGGTCAAGGAAGATTTCCTTGACCCTTAGTATTTAATCTGTCTCTCAGTGCCCCAGGAAAGCTAAGACCCTTGTGCCTGACGAGTCTGTCAGCATATTGTTACAGGGACCCTTCCTGCAGTTTTGTGGGTCAGTCACATGTAAAACAGCATAACCCACCAGAATGCTCTGTTGTGAGAGGAGACAAGAGAAGAACCCCTCTGCTCACACCAGACCTGCAGCTGCCAAACTCCACCAAAGCACTTGAAGAGCCCCCAGGACTGATGGCACAGAAGGGAGGTGATAGAGGGCAGCACAGAAGCCAGCCTGCTCTCCATCTGAGTGTGAACTGTCAGCAACACCCACCACATCTGGGTCATGGTGCCACCCTGAGGCTCCCCCTACCTTTGGGCAGCCCCAGCTGCTGCAGCTCACTTGACAGACACTCACCGTCTACTCTGTGCTTGGCTGCACTGGAGAGGATGAAGCCGAGGACAGCAATGGTCGCCTTCACATCCCTCGACTGCAGACGGGAGGGAAGGGAGCTTTGTCACCTTGGGAAGGCATGCCCAGACACATTGCTGCCCATCCCTGGAGCATGGCTCCATCAAGGAATCGTGGTAAGGACAGCAGTGCTCACCTAACTTTGCATCTAAGGTCGGGTCAGAATCTTGTCAAACTGTGGGAGAGCAGAGTGTCACGGAAAACACCAGTTAACACACTCACTGCCAGTGTTAACACTAACAATTCTTACCTAAATACTAATACTAATAACACTATGCATATTACTACTACTACTGGTAGAGCCGATAGCGTTCTTAAGCCTGAGGCATGCATGAAGAACATGAGATTAATTAACGTTGCTGATTATGGCATTATAATGTTAAAACTACACCATGAGGCACTGTGAGTTATTGCAGCCGTAGCCCATACTTATCTGGCATCCCCCAGCAGGTCCCACAGCACCCGGGCGCAGATCAGCCTCAGCTTCACCGAGAACTGCGGGGGAGAAGGAGGGTGAGCAGCAAGGGCGGGCACTTGGGTATTTTGGCCAGGGTGCTGATCTCGGCCAGCGCCCAGTCGGGGCAGCCCAAGTCCCCGCAGAAGCGGAACCCCTGCGGGAAAGAGGCGCCCAGAGCCGCCGGGGGGTCTGCACGCCCTCCCCGCTCCCCGCCGCCGCGCCCCTCCCCACCATGTCGCCGCCGCTCCCTGGTCCGCGCTGCCGCCGCAGAGTCCGCCTTTGCGACCCGGAACCGCCCCGGGCGGGCTGCCGGCTACGCCCCTCCCCGCCCCTGCCCCGAGAGCCGGCGGGGCGCTCCGGTAGGCTCTGCGGGGAGCTTTTAGCCGGGACCTGGGCACGAGAGAGGGTCGGAGAAGGGGACGGGGGTCTCGGGAGCGGGACCCAGGGCGCCCGCGGACCCTTGGAGCGCCCCTGGCTCCGCCCGACTGAGCGCTGGCGCTCCCACGGCGCAGCCTCACAGCTTCCAGCCGCTCAATCCCGGCCCGCCTTCTCCGCCCTGGCCCTCAGCCCGGCCCCGCTCCTCCGTTCTCCTGAGGCGTCTCTCCCGCCGCCGCCGCTTTGGGAACCGGCGGAGCCGTGCTCCCGCTGCCGCAGCCTCGGCAGGTGCTGTTGGGGCCCGGGAAGGGCAGCGGGAGCTCCCCGTTGAGGTCCCGGCCGGGAGTTCTCCCAGGGAAGCGGGGAGACGGCGGGAAGCGGCGCGGAATGGCGCGAGCGGGGCCTGAGGGGACAGCGGGGGGTCGCGGAGCTGACGGCGGCGGGAACGGGCGGGCTGGATTGGCTGAGCCGGAGACGGGCTTAAATCCCATTGGCTGAGCGGGCCCGCCCTGGGGCATAAATAGCGTGCGCTGAGGGGTGGAGGCTTCAATTCGGCGGCGGAGTGAGGGCGGAGCTTGGCCTCGCGCGGTGCTTGAGGCAGCGCCGCTGCCCAAGCGGGGTTCCCCCCGCAGTGCTGATCAGGGGGCGCCGGTGAGCACGGAACGTGATCGACTCCCGTCTGCGCGCCAGTGTCGGGGTGCGAGTGCCCAGTTCTTTATGCGCGCCCGCGACGGCTCGGTTGCTGGGGCGGGTGCGGGCCCTGGTGACTGCGCAGGCTGCTGACCGAGGGGACGGGGAAAGCGCTTCCGTGGTTTGTCGCATTAAAAGTAATGTGTAAGATATCGGGAATAAGCTGTAGTTTTTGCGTTTTTATTATTTCTTTTTTTTTAAGAAGTAACCGATTTGCTTTTATTGGATTTATCATCATTTTCCTCCTTTTAAATTATGTATTATTGTTGGTTTGTTTTCTTTGTGCTAGATATCGATGTAAGCAGTAAAGTTGTAGGCTGGGGCGAAAAACCAGTTGGGAAGGCCAGGAGACATCTGCCCCAGGTGTAGAATAGGGAACCTTGGCACTAGAGTCAGCCCCAAACCAATGTGGAGGCCATGGAAACGCTGGCTGGAGCTGGATAATGTCATGGGACAAGGGGATGAGAGCTGCAGCTCCCGGGCCTGCAGGCATGCCTGGGGAGGTACCAGCCCGCTGCCCTGTTGGATCAAGCCAGAGGCTGAGGTGTGGGCTTGGGAGGGGCTCCAGGGCCTGAAAGCAACCCCGAAGGCACTTTAGGGATGGGGAGCAGGCCCAGGCTCTTGCCGCCCCTGGTGCTGCCTGGGGAAGGACGGGGCCCTTGGGCAAAGTGCGGGCTGAACCAGGGGATAGGGGAAGACGACTGTGGGGCTTCAGGCTTCAGTGTTGTCCCAAGGTGTGGAACCCAGCCAAGGTGGGGGTTACAATGCTCCTATGGACATTGAAGTGTGACCTGGAACTGACTTCGTGGCCATTATCAACAGCCCACCGGCGCAGCAGTGAGAAGCAGTAGCAAGCTTTTAGCTGCAGGCAGTGGAAGCTGAGAGAACTGGAGCTGAGAACATGCGAGCTGGAGAAGACACAGAGATGGAGGGTTTGGGAGTGTAACGCCTGATGGGCTGGGAATTAGGACTGTGGAGCCGGAGTGAACTCGTGGCGCTGCGAATCA